>JAODJU010000088.1:2349825-2370945 GCA_026776725.1 Gnathonemus echidnorhynchus
CCGCGCCTCTTGTAGGCAGCATGGCTGCTCTAATCTGTTAATAAGGGCACCGAAGTGAAAATCAATATTTTGCGCAGACGCGACGCACACGCCACACATCCAGTGTATCCCAGGCCTGAGGGTTTAGGGATATTTACAGAATATAGCAAAGATGTGTGATATTTGGCCTCCAGGATCCAAGAGTAATCATTTGGACGGATTGAGTGGATGGATGGATACTTTCTTAATCCTGAAGGAAACCAGAGATTAATTGCAGAAATTACCATATTATGCAGTGAAGTGCAGTAGTATGGTCCAGGGGTGAAGTGTCCTCCCCAAGGTCACCGTGCCTCTTTGTCCTTCCCCCGTGTGCAATGCTAGAACCTTCTGCCCACTGCCACGCCTCAGGAGGCCCAGCAATGGCTGCTCCGAAACCGCTTCTCACCCTTCTGTCGGGTCTTCACCAACTTTTCAGGTGAGTTGAAAGTGTGCACATATGATTCTGTGTGTCTCCCTGAACCTGCAGGCACATTCTGGGAGAAAAACAAACTTTCCCTAAAGTGGTGGGTCGGTGTCCTGTGGAATCACTGTGTGTTATGAGGTCGTGGGTCTGCCTGTGATGGGCTCCAGCCCCCTCCCCAACCCTAACCCCGCCCCCAACCTTTTCCAAGATAAGAAGTTGGAAGATGAATGGACACCCACTTCATCAGAGTGCTGTGACTCAGTCGTGTTAGCGTTCCTTGGTGTTTCCAGGAGCAGACATGCTTAAACTGACGCGGGAAGATGTCATTCAGATCTGTGGGCCTGCAGACGGAATCCGACTCTTCAATGCGCTGAAGGGCCGGTTAGTGATGCCCGTCTTTATGACCAAGACATGCTAGCGGTGCCTCTCCCCCTTGTCTTTCCTACCTGGCTTTACAGGACCAAGTAACTAATCTTCAACTTAGATTTCCTTACTGTTTTCATGGGGGTTGTTAGTGAGCATGACTACATTACAGGGACTGCTGGGGCAGGAACATGACCCCTAGGTGTTCTCCGTATGTGTGTGTAGGCTTGTGCGTCCCCGGCTCACCATATACGTGTGCCAGGAGTCGCAGCAGGCAGGAGATCAGCAGCAGAAGCACGAGAACGGAGATGGGAGCAGCAGCACAAACGGAACCTTCTACGGTCAGTACCTAGAACTCTGCAGCCTGTGGAATTTGCATAATTGGAAAAATGTCTTTTGCCTTTCTGCGGCCACTTTGTGGAACTGGAATTTGGATGGTGTTTAGCTTACAAAGTAAGTGGGGGGGGGGCGTCAAAGGGAATAAATGGCGTCTGCCTGTCCCTCAGTGTACCACGCTGTTTACCTGGAAGAACTGTCGGCCATCGAGCTGACGGAGAAGATAGCCCAGCTTTTCAACATCTCGCCGAGACAGATCAGTCAGATTTACAAGCAGGGCCCGACGGGAATCCATGTTCTGGTCAGCGATGAGGTGAGTCACTGATGTGCTCTACACAGGCTCCTTGAATGCGCAGTCACCCAGTCGCATGCAGTGTGGCGGCCGAGCAGGAAGCATCATTCTAACGTCCATTACGTCCCTCACAGATGATACAGAACTTCCCAGACGAGTCGTGTTTCGTCCTGGACACGATGAAAGGTAACGGCAGACGGCACTTCCGCCTGGATGACCACAGCTTCAGTGGTGAGAGTGTCTGCAGCATCCCGAAGACAAATGTGGTTAAAAAAGTCTTGTACGTTCTCTTCGCAGCCGAGAATAACGAAGGGTACCACGTCATCCTGAAGTGAAGGCCTTGTGAGAAGACGGGGAACATGTCGAGATATGAGGCAAAGCCCATGAGGTCCCAGTGCTGTCCTGGTTCTACAATAGCATCTGCTTGTTGTCACTGTTCGGCTGTCATATTAATTTGGTGGCCTTACAGTTCTCAAAACGATGTCTTCAGAATGGGGGGGGGGGGGGGGGGATTATGTGCTTTCTATGTTTTTAAATAATATTTTTTATCATGTGTTGTTGTTTTGCAACCCTGTTGTTCT
Source organism: Gnathonemus echidnorhynchus (assembly GCA_026776725.1). Lineage (NCBI taxonomy): Eukaryota > Metazoa > Chordata > Actinopteri > Osteoglossiformes > Mormyridae > Gnathonemus > Gnathonemus echidnorhynchus. The sequence continues at coordinate 2,351,840 of JAODJU010000088.1, forward strand.
AACTTAATGGAACATGGTCCAACTTTATGGAACATGGTCCAACTTTATGGTTGATCTCATTTTCTTTTTTTAATGCTTGCTTCTGGATTTTTTTTTTTACTGGTCTTCATCAGTTTGTCACCCAGGTTTTTTTTTTTTCTCATTCTCACGTCCAGAGAACCATAAGCAAAGTGGGTGATCTTATATTTAATTTTTTTAATCATTATTAATTTTATTATTAAATGCCAGACCGCTTCCTGCTTCCTCCTCTGCGTCCAGCTGCTATACATACCGGCCGCGTATCGTCCCAAAACTGCTGGAGAGCTATGCACTAATACATGCAAGATCTCGCTACAAATAATCGTAGAAGTTCTCAGGTTGTAGCATATGGTAGGTTTGATAGAGTCCACGTAGGTGATTCACTGTCGGATGTGTGCAGCAGATCCGTGGCAGCATCCAGGATACCTGCTGTCTTATTGTTTATGCTGTGTATTGTCTGAGAGCTTCTCGGAGCTTGATCGGCTGCTTCTGAGAGTTGCCAGTGGCCTCCCGTAATGCTGTTTGAATGTCTCCTGCCCTCTTCCTTCACGTTTTGTTTGCCTGATTCATCTGTACGTTTCTACACGTGGCTTCTCCCTCTCATTCCAAACCGTTTGCATGACTTTTCCATTGGGAGCGAAAATGGACAGGAGTGCTGCTCGTGGATCTCCTCACCGACACATCCTTTTTTTTCTGGGTTCTCTAGCAAGCGGCCTTTTGGTGCCAGAACTGGGACGGCACTTCCCCTCTTCTTCATTACAAGGGTCAGACAGAAAATAACGACTGCTGACTATTGTATAAAGATTAAGTATTTTTTTTTATACTGAAGATTTGTAGGGTTGAGCAAGAAGTGTCTTTCTGGTTACTTTCCCTCCTCATTTTAGCTCTAACACCCCAAGAAAGGCAGCTTTGCATCTGTAGCTCTGAGTATTGACATTTATAGACATGAGGCTGCTGCCATACTGGAAACACCGAGATGTCTGCACCGAAAGCTAGGCTACAAATGGGAGCCGCAGATGCAGTACAAACTCTGATCCCATCCACTGTAGCGAGTGCATTTGTAAACCTGACAGCACCGGCCGCCTTTGTTGCTCTGCAACGGCAACTGCAAAGCACGCTACTTCTATAAAAACCGTGTTTTTATCACCGTGGGTCTCTGTTAAGCATCATTGTGCTGTTACGTTTTGAGCTTACAAACAGATATTAAACAGATATTTTTACTTGTGTTATGATTATTGCATTAGCGATATTTGTATACACATCATGTTTCCGAAGAATATATTTTATACCTTTTTTAAATGGCCCGTGTTTTTAGATTTAAAATAAAACATTGCAGTAGCAAAAGACACACTGTGAATGTCGTTTAATTTTCTCATTCTCGTGGCTTCTCGTGCTGCCGTGCTCTTGGTTACAGATTATTCAGCATTTGAAGCTGAATGATGCTAATAATAAAGGCAGATTCCAGGCTATCCTGTTCCCTGTGTCTGCCGCTGTACTAAAAATATATAAAATAAAATAATACTCACATATAAATTTGATTTTGGCATGATTTATTCTCCTGAGGTAATCCTGGGATATAATGTAGGCTATGTGTGTAATAATTATGTGTTTGTTTAGATGAGAATGATATGAGACACAAAACTGCAGTACTTAAGGTTACAATGGGGCAAATCTGAGGTGCTTGTAATCGGGTTATGGTTGATACCAAACACACTGTCCGTCCTACAGCCGCTTATCCTGCGACCGAAGACGTATCTGGTCGTATTTGTTACTCCGTCTCTCTTGGATTGGAATGAAATTGGAATGAAATTACCTTTTAGGAGACGGTGGCCAAAAACGCTTACGCTCGAGCTAGTAGCCTCAGTGATGTAACTACGTTTCCCAGCTCACTCTTGGTGTTCTCGTGATGTCACTGTGAATTAATATTTATTATATATATATATATATATTTAGAATTATATATTTATATAATGCTTAACAGCAGTCAGACCTGTTATTAGCAGTCCGAGGCAGATGGAGGGAGGACAAGGACTGCCGGCTGTTTAAAGCAGGAAACGTTTTATTCCGTACAGTGTAAACGTAGGGGAAGGATAAAAGGAGAAACGCTTACGGCCGATTTGGAGGAATTACACATAGCACCTAAAATATTAAGGCCTTTTTGATCCGAAATCGAAAGGAGGAAAGCCGGTCGGAGCAGATCTTTCCGGGCAATCCTTAAAGGAAGCGTGGAAAAGAATAGGAGATAATACTCTTCCTTTATATGTCGTCTTTTTACCAAAAACAAAGAAGATCAAATACTAAAGAGCCGTGTTCAGTCGCTCTTTCAGTTTATTTAGGGCTGTTCAGCTACGTTTGTAACGAAACACTGCTGTTTGGACAAGATCTGTAGTTTCCTATTGCATTTTAATACAGCCTTAGGTTTCCGCTCATTTTCCCCTTTCACGTTTCAGAAGAGTAACAGGGATTTTCTTTTTCCGAAGGTAAGAGGGCACTGTACTGTCTGTCAGTGAGAGATTATGAGTGTTTTAGCGCAAAGATGAAATTCTGTGGGTCCGAAAGGGATGATACGGTGCCGTACGGGAGCAGCGAGGACTCGGTGTACTCTTTCCACTTTGTTATTTCCCATCAGATCAGGCACCGGGTGTTGGATGGAACTACGATACTATATAATAATAATAAAGTACTACGTATATTCCACCAACCGATAATAATAAGAATACATGCTTCATTTAAAATTCTTGCCTATTTAAATCTCAGAAAACAATTGTCAAACCTAAGGAACTGGGTGGGACAATTGATAAAATTATAGATCATATATAGCATTAAATAATAATGTCTAAAAACACACGAGACGGTATCTTCCTACCGATAAAGTCAAGAGAACTTGCTTGTTTGCATTGTTCCCTCGGACTCGATGAAGGTTGCTTGGTTTTTATCATGTTTAATGAGCTACTTTGATAAGCGAGGAGACTACAATGATAAACCACACCGAAATAAAAGTAATAATAAATTTAGCAAGGGTATCACAAACATGACTATTCTGTTCGAAGTCTATTTAAGGAACTCAATCTTAGAGGGGGACAAGCGTGAGATTACATACAACTATTTGACAGAGGAAAAAAAGAGATGAAAAATGCTATTGTTGTGGTTTATATCAAACAGGTTATGAGAAGAAATCATCCCGAAATCCATTTACAAATTCAGCAGCTGTAAATTGACAGTGTCGTGTTTTGACATGCATTTTCTCAGCACTTCTCTCGGAGGGTTTAAAATAGTGTAGTTAAGGCGAGCATATTTCTGATAGCAGAGTCAAGCAATATTATGGAGTAAAAAAAACAGTAACAAAATACCAGTATGATATTCTGTTTCTAAATGTATCCATCATCCTCAAAATAGCATTTGCACATTTTTTGAACAATTCGGTAACAGACTCAGACATGCAGAACCCTTAAAGATGTGTTTCATCACTGTCTCTGTCCTCCATAGACTTCAAAGCCCCTTTGGAATGGAGCTGACTCCCTCAGAGAATTTTTAGATGCTTGCACAACCTCGCTGCCATCTTTGAGGTGCCAAAGTTGCTGGAAGAGAGTTGAAATGCATATTCGAGTGGCCTTTTCAGCATATCTTGCCAAAGGTTGATTTAGCTCTTTGGAGATTCACTGGACATTTGCTTTATGTAATCTTGCCATCGGTCAGCTTTTTGTCCGTGTTTGACGTCCCTTCCCTGGAAAAGGGTTTGCTCCAAAATTACACAACTAATGACTCTAAAGTTCAAGCATTTAAAATGATTAAGGGCAATTAAAGCCACCATCTTACAGACTCAGCCTTTAGATATGTTTACCCTGCCCAACAAAAAGAAGCTTTCGTGAATAAACTGGAACTTAGTCTAAACCTTAACCTTTAGATTTCTTCCATGCCCTTCATGGTCTAACAGATCCACAGTGCATGCAGACATAAAGTACCAACCATAACAAGGTAAAGAGTGTAGCATATCTCTCAAGGAATATAACTTAGGGTTCTTGTTAGGACTGGCATGGAGTCAGAGCAGTAGATGGTATCTGAAAGTGGCTTGTAGTTGATTTCAGTTAGAATATGCCGGGTTGCCTGTGAATGTCATCTTCCCATTAAGATGGCAGATGTCAGTGAGCAATATTTCACTGTCTGAGATGAGGATCATCTTCATTCCCGTTCATTGTGGGCTCATGCTGTCGCCACAGATTTTGCACACAAGTAATGGGCACTTATTGAGCACTTTGATTGCTTATTTTAGTCATACATTATTGCGACTGGGGTGCACAACATTATGTCAGTTTACATTGGAACACCAAATAATATTTTGCTGTATACATAGTGAAATGGCAAATATGCAGAAGTGAAACTATGAAAGTGTAATATTTGTTTGTTTATTTGCTTTTTCTTGGTTTTTAAGGGTAGCACAGTCGCTCAGTGGGTTACACTGCTGTCATGTACCTCTGGGGTTGGGAATTTGAATCTTGCTTGGACTTTGTGCATGAAGAACTTGCATGTTCTTCCCATGTTGCAGTAGCGCCCTCTAGGTTTCTCCTGCAGCCCAAAGACATGCACTTTAGTGAACTGGCATCCATTGTCCATAGTGTGTTCCCAGTTGTGGACTGGCATCCCATTCAGAGCATTCTCCTGCTCAGTGCCTAACGCTGCTGGGATAGGATCCAGGCTCTCCATGACCTTGTACTAGATAAGCAGTTGAAAAATGGATGAATCTGTGAAACTGAGAATCAGTTGTGAAGGGAGGCAGTAGTCATGCCATATGCTGCATGAAGGTGAGGGTTCTTGAGTGAGGAAGCAAGTGTTCAGGTCGCCCCGTTTCATCACCAGCTGATGACTTTGAGCTTCATGAGACCAGTAACCCGGACAGTCCCAGACAGTACTGGGAGCGGATATGGGTCAGTTACGGAGTGTTTTGGGTTCAGATCAGGGGGTGGGAATTCTGTAAAAGCATTTATTTACACTGGTGATTGCTAGCCAATGAAAAGCTGAAGAAGAATTCTGATGTCACTTCACATATTGATCTCCGTAGCTGACCAGTCTGATTCAGTGTCAACATCAACATAATAAAATAACATTATGTGATTAAGGGTGTCAGCATGTCAGTTGAGATTTGGGTATAGACTTCCGTAAAGGACATTAGTAATGATAAAACTGATACCAACTCTGATTTTGAAGTACAAAAATAATAGAGATCCAGCACTGCTGGTGCTTGGACCCCTCATAATGCAAAAAGTGCACTAAGTACTGTAGTATTGTAAGTATTGTAAAGGTGAAAGTGTTTGGGAAGTTTCTGTTCATTTTCAAGGTCTTTCTGAGTTATGATTTTATACAGACCTGTCTCTGTTTCAAAGAAGTGACATTGAAAACTGAAAAACTCCACTCTGTAGTGGAGCAAAAGGACATTTGTTACAAGGTTGCTGTAAACGTTCGTTTGCCAGTTTCCATGGTAACAGTTTTTTTTTTCCTTACTTGAGCTCACAATCTTAATAGAATTTTTACACTATTTGGAGAGAGTGATGGAAGAAGAATTACAATGAAAGTACATCAGAGGGGTCACCTAGGGGAGTCTAAGAACCTCGGGAGCTGAAACAATGTCAGTCTTTATGCCACCTTCTTCCTTGGTTAATGTTCTTATTTCTAATCATCCATCAAATTTGACTTCACTGGGTCTTGTACTTCAGTAGAAGAGAAATGACCTAAAACCACTGAAAGATTACAGGGCTTTAGTTCTTGCGCCACGTTTGTGTGGGTTTCCTCTCGCAGTCCAAAAAACCTGAGTAGGTGAATTTGTGTCTCTAAATTGCCCATAATGTGCTATTGTGCATGACATACGATAGCTGGTCTTTCTGTTCATGGTGTTCACGTCATTGCACAGTGAACTTCCGGGCATCGGCTCCAGGGGCACTGTGACCTTGTATTTGATAATTGTATGTGGAAAAGGGACGATTGTTCGATTTTCTACTAATTTTCCATACAAACTCTGAAATCCTATGCAGGGTGACAGAGGTCCAGAGCCTGTCCCAGAAGCTAAGGGCACAACGCAGGGACAAACTCAGGATGGGTGCAGCGAGTAAGGGCTCATACACAGAGAGCAAAAAACTGGAGTCTGGGTTTTAAAGTTCAACCTTTGTAAACTAATAACTCAGGATGGGGCACCAACCCATCACAGGGTGGACACACAATTTGGTAACTCCAGTTCACCTGGAGGAGACCCCATGCAGAGAGCATGCAGACCCCCCACATGCAGAGCCATGAGTGCGGAGGGCATGCAGACCCCCCACATGCAGAGCCATGAGTGCGGAGGGCATGCAGACCTCCCTAATGCAGAGCCATGAGTGCGGAGACCTCCATGAGTGTGAGCCCCCACCCTAACTACTACGCCTTTTCATTTCCATACAGTCACCCAGGAGAAGAAATATTAAAATAAATAGTACAGATTCAGGGGCATTTCAGGCTACTCAAGTAATGACTTCCAGTATCCATTTGAATACATTTTAAGACAAACCATATCCATTGTAATTGATTTGGATTTGATTTCTTCTTGGGGAGTTCATCAGTATTTACTTCTGGGCCTAATTAGCTGAAGAGCCAGGACATTGTTTATGCCAACAACATGTTTAATGTTTTACTAATAAAAAATAATAGATTAAAGGCATCATTTTATCAGGCTAATTACCTCATTTATCATCTGAATATACAGATGCATTTGTGACCCCCTTACAAATATTCAGTGCTATTATTTCAGAGCGACTCATATTAAAATTTTGAAATTCGTTTTTTATTTCCAGTACAGCCTCACTTCTTTTAAAGCTGCAATACCACATCTGTCAGTATGTCTCCTTGCAGCAGAAAGAGGTTTGTGGAAAAAAAAGGGACAGGCACCTCTGTTACTGTTATGAACATGATTTTTTTTGTCCTGGTGATTTAGCTGGAAACAGTGTAACTTTGATGTTTTCTTCGAGCATTTTAGAAACACGACATGCTGTAATCATAAACCATTCCAGTTAATTGCCTCATTAGTGATGAACTTGATTACACTAATCAAACCAGCAAGATAAGCTTTGATCTAAGACATTGAATCTTACAGGCATTGGTTCTTTGAGCGTCTTTTTTGTAAATATGGAAAATACAAGATTGGACAGCATAACTAGTGATTAAAAGACTAAATATTAGCATGAAAACTAGCTAAAATTCCAACACTCTAGCTTAGTAGAGCACACGTTTAATGTCAGTATGGCATAAATGCTTCTTAAAAAACCAGTCTTATTATGAATAGCGATTATAAGACTTCTTAAGCAGTACGATTTGGGATTATCACATTTTATCTTAGTATAGTGTAAATTTTACACAACAGCATTAGAGGAAATCTAGCAGCGGAAATGGTTTCTTTTAAATTATGACTATTCTGTTCTATTGATTAAATATGTAGGTCTTAAACATAAAGTGGAATTTCTGTTAACCAGTTTTAGGTCAAAAATGAACTAGACATGGAGCTTGGCACCCAAACAAGCTGATTCCTTCACATTTTATTGTGCTGACTGTTTATCCGGTGTCCATCAGTACCCCCCCCCCCCCACACACACACAGACCAGGTTACATGGACTCCCCAACGGCATTCGGGCTGCAGAGCCGGTTTGAAGAGATGGATAGCGGCTTGCCCAGCCCCAGCGCCTTGGACGACGACGTCTTCAGCAGTGACAGCGCTGACAGCTGCGACAGCCTCCACCCGCCCTCTGCCCCCTCCCTCACACGTGAGTGCTGTGCAAAGGGCGGCAGCCAGTTAGGTAGGGGGGAATAGTTTACTCTGTCAAGAAAGCAACCGATAGGCCTATGTTTAATTACAGCAAAACCTAATAACAATCAGTCACAGAGGACCTCCAAGCTAAGATTTTATATTTAATTGTAGGAGTTTCTAGCATTGTTAAAAGTGAGCTTGTTCTGCGAGAAGACAGGAAGATCCCACAAGAATCAGGTGTAGCCTCTGCAGAACAAATCCAGCTGTTTATCGCAGACACATTATTGATCATCTTAAGGCCGTTTGCACTGAGCCGTTATAAAGGTGCCCTTGTCACCCTGTAGTGGTTGGCAGCACAAATCCTACTTTTCAGACTGAAGACGGAGACTCAGTTTTCACACTAATGCTTGCACGCTGTTTGTAAGGAGCCGGGATCGACCATAAACTCCTTGTTAGCTATAGTGTTTTTTGGGTACCAAATGTAATATGGAATTAAATATGTAAATAAAAATGATTCATATTTTTTCCCCCAAGACAGCTGCAAATGTCATGTTGTGGTTGGACCGAGCAGCACAATGCCTAGTGTAGCTGTTAACATCTGCTGAGCATGTCTTCTGTTTTATTTTCCATCTTTGTTTTTAACTGTAGGTGTTTAACTACTGATGCATGTTGATAACTGACATACAGCTGGGTGTTTTATCAAGGTCGTTCCGGTTTAGTGCCTCACAAGGAGCTCTTGCTGCAGATACTCTTGTGAACAGAGAATCTTCAGCTCTAAGTCCTTAACCTGTACACCGGTTGCCGTTTTGTATTTATGCACATCCATCGACTTGCGTCCTATTGAGTAACGTCCAATTGTACTTACTTCTGAGGTCCTGTAAGAGCCTTAATAAAATCGATGGAGAGACGTCCGGAGCAGACACAGTGGACGTGACTGGATGTTTTTTTGCCAGGTGTGCAGCATCCAGCAAGAACCAAAACAAACCGGTTGCACTGCTACAATAGAGGTTTAGTTAGATGTGAATGCTATTGTATCATATATTGTATGGTATATTTGACCTCTCCCCCATAATGATCGAGAATCAGCTGTATTTCCCATTTTGTCCTTCCCTCCTCCCGTTCATATCTCTGTCACCCCCCCCCCCCATCTTTCTTCCCCGACCAGCTGCTTCTATTCTCCGTCAACACCGGCCGCCTCCCAGCCAGAAGAGCGTTCGCTTCGACGCAGTCACCGTGTACTACTTCTCCAGGCGTCGGGGTGTCCCCAGCATGCCCAGTCCAGGCGGGCGCCATCTAAGCATGGCCCCCCGTCACAGCGCCGTCCGCCGCTACACGCTGGGCGAGATCACCTGTGAGCGGGACAACGTCCACCGGCGTCTACTACGCCCCCACCTGCGGCAAGGAAAGCTGCGTGCCTGCAGGAAGAAGGTGGGGCCTAAGCTGTAACACTGGGGGTGTGGACACTGGGATTGTATGTTTAGGTCAGAGTCAGCCAATCCTGCTCCTCGACAACTGCACGGCATGATGAGTCATGTTCCAGCTCAGCTTCTGATTGGTGTATTGAAATTATGTTCTGACAATTATGATCCTTCTTTGACCTATTCAAGAATTGAAAGGGTTTGGTCCAGATGATTAGTTGAATCTGGTAGTTCCTTCTGGGCTGAATTAGTAACTCTAATCCAGTACTGAATAGCACTAATGTAGGACAGAAGCACTGACTGACCAAGATTGGTCTATTAATCCCGGTTCAGAAAGCAGGCCTCCAGTCAGTCTGTCTGTCACTCTTGGTTGGAGCCGTTATTCTCGCTGATTGTGCCTCTCTCATAACCAGCTGGTACGGAACAGTACTGAGGTCGACCCCTTGACTTCTGAAGTCATATCCAGAAAGGACATGGATGGGGAGGGTGCGGATGCAGATGAGCACTTCCTCCTGCGAGCTGGGGCCAGCGTGTGGTCACGTGATGACTGCGGCTGCAGCCAGACAGGTGGCACATGCCAGGTGAGGGGTGGAGATGTGGGCAGAGACAGGGCTGTGGTCAGGGGCAGGGCATGGGTAGGACTTTTGGAAGGTTATTTAGCCTTCAGTCTGTGCCCTTTGCTGTTCAGTACAAATTCACACAATATGAGGTCCTATGCTCACATTGCAAATCAGCAAAGCTTCCATTTTTCATTCTTAAGCAGCATTTATGCTCCAAAGTTTATGCTATCCTGATGCATTCGCTTTATAATTGTGACTAAATTCAGTTCCATTAGTGTTGATGCGCACTAGAAAGGACACCACACTAACTCTGAATTGCCCCAAGTCCGCCTAAGGCTAGGTGAAGGACGTGTAACGTAAGGAATAACAATTGCAATGTGTGTGAGCCTGTTTTTAACAAACGGACCTGTAGCCTGACTGCTGTTATCTGCTACGTGAGATTAGGCCGCAGATCAGGTAAATTTTCACTATAGCGAATTTTTCACAAATGTGGAAGGTACTTATGTCAGCACCCCCTCCCCCGATGTCTGTGACATGTCCAGCTGAGCCAGGCAGCTTTCCCCTGCTGGAATTCATGTGACGGCTATGCAAGCAGCCCCCTCTTTGCATACCCCTACTGCCCCCAGTCCTCGATGAAGAAAACGCCGCTGAGCATGGGCATGGGAGGGGGCTGTGAGGAGCTCAGTGTATCGCCTGCCCACTGTCGTGCGTCTGCTGTTGAAGGAGGACTGCAGTCCCACCTTGTGCCTGTAGGGGGCACAGAGGAAGAGGTCACAGTGGCAGATCACGAGGTCCAGCGGGACACCCTGGCGCTGGAGAACAAAACAGCAGTTCTGCACCTTCAAAGCGCTGAGGAGCTGGAAAGGAAGAGGGAACAGGAGGAGGATGAGGGCAGTGGTGTCAACCAAAGACTGTGCTTGGTAGCCCATCCCCTCATGGATGGGCAGGAGGACCAGGGGGCGGGACCAGTTGACATCCAGGAGGCTTTTCCGTCCGATGCCTCTGTACTCTGTTTTACGGAGACTCAGGCGTGTGCCTCAGCCTTCCTGAATGAGTCCACCACTATGGTGTACTACCAAATGGGCATTGAGGAGCCATCTACTTTGGTTGTCTCCGACCTCCACGTAGAACAGCGTAATGAGCAGGAGGTGGGCAAGGCTGTTGATGGAGATGGCCAGGGACAGGCGAGCCTCCCACAGGACTGTAACGAGAGTCCCAGGCTCCCGCTTTTGGGAGGCAGCCTGGGAAGTGAAAACGGCAGCCTGGGAAGTGAGAACGACCCCCCTCTCCACCCAGTGTTCTTTCAAGAGCTGGAAAGTTTACCCCCCGAAAATGTGATGCATTCTGAGGTTTAGGGACCTGACATTTTGCATTGTTTTGCACAGTAACCAAATAAAGCTGGTTGCCAACCTTAGTTATAATAATTGATGATTTGTGCTATTTTAAGAGGGTTTTCCTTGGGTAGGAACAAATCAACAGAGGGATTATCCTATTTAAAGTACAAATACATCCACTGTCTTTAGGTGTCCTTGACAGTGGAGAATGATCATTAGGTTCTCAAACTGAGATCACAGTTGTTGAGATATCTGAGCTAAATCAGTCATTGGGGGCTTGTTCAGATTCATTTAGGTCTTCAGCCCCAAATGCGCCAACTTAGTAATGCCTCTGTTTGATATTCATAAGCACAGTGACTTCTGTAGATTCCACAGAGGAGTCATCAGTGTTACCTCATGTTGTGATATAAACCCCAGTCCACGTAACAGCATGCATATTTATTGTGTGACAAACACAGTATTAAAAAGTGTCAATTTTAAGACTGAAAAGAGGTGTGTGCAATTTCCAATCTTCTGACAAGCTCTGATAAACATATAAATCCTGGGAATACTTGCCGATTTTTTTTCCATGTACTTTGCGATGTTGGCATGGTAAAGATACTAAAATAATGTCCTTGTTTACTCTATATATTTTAGTGTTCGTGACTGCTAACCCCACATAATTACAGAATTCCCCTAAAAAGGACTTTGCCACAGTCACTTTGTTACAGTTGAAAAATTCACAACTTCACAATCCATTTTACCTAAATGCACAGTGACATCCATTGTTTTATGCAATGCTTAAGAACAAAATTATTTGTTTGTTAAGTTAAATTCTATCTCGAACAAAAGATTGGTAATATGAATTGTGCGATTTTAAGTAACATTCTTGACATAATGTTATGGAATTCAAAAGAGGTTTATAAGACTTAATGACAATTTAAGAGTGATATTTGTAGTGAGGTTACTAGACTAAAGAAAATGGTGAAGTTTAAAGCTTACAATAACCTGAAGAAAGTAGGCATTTTTCACACATTTATTTATGATTAAAAACGGCCGGTGTTGTTGGATGTCCACACTGTGTTTTTTTCTGATCCCTTGTGCTAATAACTAAATAAGGAAAGTCTACCTGCCTTCTGGACTGTTCCCAGTTACTGTAATGAGTGATTGACAATGTTCAGGTAATTTTAATCCAGCAGAGAATAAAACTTCAATTGAAAAACTGTCACTGAATGTAAGCAGGTGCAATTATTTTCTGTGATACGGTTTTATACATTTAAAAAAAATTGCGTAGTTGGCAACTGTATAGATGTTCAAACATGAATCCGTGATTTATTTCTCTCTTGAAATATTCTTCCGCCGTTATGTTGCAATGTATTTTTTGCCAATAACAATTGCAAAACGTATTGGAAAATATGTATTGAATTGTTATATCAGAAATAATGATTAACATTAACTCAAGATCGTGCTAATCAATATCATCTGTACTGCAATGATGTAGACCTACCTGAAGAGAGGTTATCCTTGTAGTCAGGGTCTTTGGGACCCAAGAACCTTCAAGACAGGTTGGCATGTCTCAGACATATGAAAGCATTTAAAAATCATTTTGGCGGTATGTTTCATGAGCACTGCAGGTGTATGAGCTGCAACAACTGACCCGATATTTGAATCCACTGCCTGTGGTCAGTACACATATGCATGTGTTGTTAGACTGAACACATAATTGATAAAGTAAAAATTCTGGTAGATATTGTAATAATAAGGAAGCTTAAACTGGCTACCTTGGCAGTGAACAGTCGTCATTTATGGAGTTTCCATATTACTCTGATTTTTTTCATTCGTTTTTATTTTTGCTTTGGTAACCTCACTTACCATTTCCTCAGTGTACGTGTTCATAGTAATTGTTAAGAGACATTTTACTTGTTTTTTTTTTATTATTGCTTGCAAAATAATTTTGTCCAGGTTCTTATAATGTCATGAGGAGCATTGCTGGTCTAGATGACATACAGTAAGCGTGATCTTCACTTCATTTAAAAATGTTAGTGCAACCTTTTGAGAATAAAAATAATGTATGACTTTCATTGTGTTTTGTTGCAATAAGCTATTATAAAATATCTTAAACTGATGTTCTTAGAAGTTTACAATGGTCTGAATGTGTTGTCATAATGCGTCTTCTGTGAGTACAGATGCAAGCCAAAATGTCATTTCTATAAATTAATCTAAAACCTAAAACTGTTTGTGTGAAAATATTTAAAAAATTCATACCACTATGGGATATTTCTAAATACAAAATATAAAACCTTGCTGTTTTTCATTATGTATATAATTATTCTTATACATATATATTTTTTCTTTTTTTAAAGTAAAAATCTCTGGCTTTTTCATTGTGCCTTTTTCTCTGTTTGCTGACTGTTAAAATGTCTTATGTGCGCTATTTAAATTGTAAATACTATTACATCTCACTGTGTTGGGGTATGAAGTCAGTGATGTTCACAAAGAAGCAAAAATTTCTATGAGTAATGTCCTTTTAAAACGTTCGAATGCGCGTGACTGCACCACACCATTGCGGCGTAGGTAGAAAAGTCGCAGGAATGGTGCAGCACCAATCAGGTAAAGAAAATGGATGGATGGAGATCATGCAGGTTTCCATGTCGGGACTGAGGAGTCATGACTTTGGATGATTGGGATTTTTTGAAGCGAACTGTTAAAATCATTAAGATTAAATTTAATGATATCTTTGCAAAGTGTGTTGTAGACCTACATATTGTTAAGTAACAGTCGTTTGACCAAAGCATATGGCATCTCCTGAAGAGGTCTTCATAGCCATTCTCTGTGTGGTTCTGCAGGGGCTCTGAAACTCATTTGAAAAGTTGTTTTTGCTTCTTTGACTATAACATGAATGCCTGATTATCTTTCTCCAAAAAGGTGACCTGATTCAGCACACAATCCATCGACAAGGTCCTTGAAGGTTCTTGCCTTACTGTATGAAAATGTCATTCACATGGTACCAAAAGTAAATAAACAAATAAAGAAACAAATAGCTTAAAAATCAAATTAAATGCCTCTTTAAACTTACCACATTGTTTTACAGGTTGAATTGTGTCTTAATGAGTGAGATAGCAATGGTTTAAACTTTATACTGAGTTTAATTTAATTACCTGTGGTTGCATTGGCATCTCTGATTCTCCTGAATAAGAATCTTACCTATTAGCCCTTTCAATGCTGTTTTTGAAAAGAAATCTGATCTTAAGTCAACAAGTCTTTGGTCAGAATTATTAATCCGCACAAAATGTGGTTTTGTTTATCCTTCCGAAGTTTCTTCCTGTTTCTTGATTAAATTTCCACTGCTCAGATAGACGTGATGCTGGTTCTCAGCCTCGATGTGTAAGGTTCCACACTGGTGTCTGGTATAATCCAGTAGGCCTACACTGGATAGATCTAAATGTGCTATTCTACCATAAGTGTGTGAGCAGTAACACCTACCCCAGCGAATTGTCTCAAATGATATTTTTTAATCGCATAGACATTTGATTAAAAAAAAGTCTGCTTTACAAAAATGTCATAACCCTTTATATTAGAGGCCCAGCCTTACACTTCCAGAGCTGCTGTTGTGATGCTGGATCATAAGTCTGGAGTCATTATACTAGATTAGAAGATGGATATATGGAAACGAAAAAAGTGTCCATTTGTTCAAGTGTTCAAGGCGCACTTGTAATCGAAAGATTGCTGGTTTGAATCCCTGACCCACAAGATATCAGGTTCCACCCCCAAGCACTGCTCCCCGGGTGCTGAATTAGCTGCCCCCTCCTGTGTCACAATGTCACATATGGGTTAAATGCAGAGGACAAGTTTCGTTGTCGTGTGCTGTGGTGTGTCAACAATGACCACTCACCTCAGCTCATTTACTGGTTGAGTGAACACCAGAGGGCAGTATTGCCGCGAATTGCTTTTACGGGAAATTTTGCAGCCTTAACCTATTGTGAAACACTTAACGGCTACACAAATTTTCTGTAAAACCGGACGGCTTGATTGCTGGATGTAAAATTATAGATTTGATTTACTACATATTGTTTCACTGTCTGTACAAACCACATTTTCCCAGATAAATTGCACAATGTGTTTGCAGCCTAAGAAGGTGTTTTCAGAGCCATTTTGTTTTGTGCTGGCAGAACTTCATTTTCTTGAAGTTCTGCAAGTATGAAGTGGCCGTGTGGAGGCCCAGGTAGCATCCAAAACCAGCCCCTATACCCAAGCAGCGTTAAATGGAGATGCATCAGGCATTGCACCACACATGCAGACAAGAAAACCTGGGGAGAAGAGAGAAGATGCACAGAGGTGAAAATCTGTACCACTCTTAGTGCTGCCCAGAGTTATATTATGCAATTTCAGAAGCTGGGTTGCCAGCTCTCACCCATCTGGTGTGACACTCATTCTTTCTGACTCTCTGACGCAAGAAATCTTATGGAAAATTTATATTATTCCATTTTAAATCTAAAATTAGCTACATCTAAAATGTTGGGGGTAGTTTGCAAACCCTACAGACTATTTACAAGTTAATAAAACTGTTACATACATGTAAATGCGTGTGCAGACTTGTCTCTAATGGAATACTGAATGCCAGCCAGCTGACCAAAGTTGGTGACACTGCAGAAGGTTCATTTAAGCCACTTATTTCCATCACATCTACACCTCACGCCGCAATAAATGGGCTTCACTTAAATCAACCCCACGTTGCTGCAAATATAAAAAGGGAGGCTGATACAACAATGCATTTCAACGAACATCCTCTTTTAGCTTATCGGAATGAAAATATGATATAAATTACATTTTATACAAGTACAAATGCCTTGAAAGTCCATGCCATGGATCGCTTCTTAATAACATTTTAGTTATATAAAGTGTCCTATTTTTGTTATGCAAACAAACGTTGAACCATTCAAACGTGTAGGGAACATTTATAATAAATACAAAAATGTCTAAATCAAAAAATCTTTAGAAAAAGGACATAATAAGTAGAAAATGAAAAATTCAAGATTGGAATGAAGGTCTAAAGCCCCAGGAATACTGACCATAGCAAAACCTCATTTGACCTCAGGAAGTGGAAACTTGCTGTATTATTTCTTTGGCAGTTAGGCAGGATTGTTTTTCCTTACGTGGGATCTGAGTCACATACAGAACTGCCACAACAACTATTTTTCTTTCCTCATAACAGAAGGAAGTGCCACAAAGATGAGTAAAATATGTTAGAGATGGCTGAGCAGTTAAGACTTGAGGTAGGGGAGAGGGAAGAACTGCATATTAATAGATGCTGGTCGGAGCCCCAGGAGAGAAGTTTGTGCAGCTAAACAAATAAGTGAAATGAAGCAATAAACAACATGCTGGGTTCGCGTGGGAAAGAGGAAAAAGCAGGATCAGCATCCTTCATCAGAAAACCATTGTTCATCCAAGATTCTCAAGGCATCACGAACGCTCTGCTCTGTTAATGACAAAAAGGTTGATTAAGAGGCTGCTATCTTGCTGTTCGCCGTCTGCTCATGGTGACATTCTGCAGTCCGCATTGTGGATAAAGGTGCTGTGCTCACAGTTCCCGTTGGCATTCTGAAGCTCTCCTTGTGTGGCAGCCCTGGAGCTCCTTGCTCATGCTGACCATATGTGCTGTGAAGCTTCACAGGTGGCCTTCTCTGTCACCGTGCCACCCACCCTCAGGAAAGCATGGGGCTGTCAGAGAGGCATGGATACCCCGGCAGGTTCGGGGAGCCCAGCGCTATAGAGGAACCCCAAAACCTTTTGTTGGGGCCCCTGGCAAAATCTACCCAGGGGGACCCTTCCCTACCGGTCGGCAAATTATATACAAACCCTAAATCAGAAAAAGTAGGGATGGTATGGAAAATGCATATTAAAATGCAGTGATTCAGAAATTTACTTTGAATTTAATTTAATTGCAGATAGTATGAACTGATGATGTTTCATGTTTTGTCTAGTCAACGTCATTACGTTTGTTAATATGCATCCATTTCTGCAATTCAGGCCTGCAACACAATCCAAGGTCTGAAACCATTGGGACGGGGGGGCAATTTCGTACTAGTAATGAATTAAAAAAATAAATAATGATGTGATTTCAAACAGATGATGTCAACAGGTGATTGTACTCATGATTTGGTACAAAAGCAGGATCCACGAAAGCCTGAGACTTTAAGGAGCAAAGATGGGCAGAGGATCAACCAATGTGTGAGAAAATTATTGAAATCTTTATTGAAATTTCTTCAGATTTAAAGTGCCTACTCAAGTGGGAGGCCTAAGGTGACAGGGGGGGTCAGGGGGGCTGGAATTTTTAGCTGTGACTCTGAATTAGAGCCATAAGGTGCTAACAGGTTTGAAGGACATGGGGAGATGTTGTGTCTCATGGTGAGTCCTTCTCTGTCAGTGAGGCTGAGCGCCAGGAAGTGCCTCGCAGCCAGATCCCATCCACGGCCCCCGCTGCCTCGGATTGGCTGAAACAGAGATGGGGCTTCTGGGTGGCTTCTGCCTTCCTGCTCCTGGCTCCAGTAACTTGCAGTCTCAAATGCTTAAACATTTTTTTTTCATCTTAGCTGGAGTGAAAATGGACCCCATCAAGTCTGGACTGAGTAAAAAGTCATAAAAACTGGGAAGCTAAACCAGGTTTGAAACGTCCCCCATGGTAACAACTGCTGCTTGCTGAGCCTCCAACCCACTGTGTCCTGGTCATGACCCTGAATGTGAAAAGAAATCAATAAAATGATGAAATGCTGCTCTATTTGCCCTTTGCACACCCTGAGTGTAGGTCCATTTCATTGCTTCTTTTCTTCTTTTCGCATTTCCCATCTTGCTTTGAGACACACAACAAACGTGGGGGGCTGAGCGCCTGCCCCCGAACAATCGAAAGTCCCCTTTTTTTAATCACTGACAATCAGGCAAAAATCTCTGCCTGGACGTGGCACTGACATGCCCACACTGTACAGTATATACCAGGGGCAGGCGGCCCTCATCCTGGAGTGCCAGTGTCCAGCAGGATCTCCATCCTCCCTGGTCTCTGATGAACCACAGCTGATCTCAGGCAGATAGTAACTCATCAGCTAGGGCAGGAAACCTGCTGGATACTGGCACTCAAGTATCAGGGCTGCCTATCCCTGGTATATGAGGTCGAGAGCAAAACTTAGGGTCGAAACACAGGGTCAGCCATTCATCCGGCTCCCCGGGGCATCTCCGCCAGTGTACCTGTATGATTAGTGTAGCAGAAAGCCTGGTGTGAGCTCTGTAGCTGCAGAGCTTATAATGGCTGACTTTCTGTGTAGATGTACCTCATGTCTTTGGACCTCCTTCGTGAGTCTACATTGGCACCATTCTGCCTCTCCCTGTGGCTTTCCGGCAGAAAAGATTTTCTGCAGTAAAATAGATGATTTTCTTCACTGAAATGTTGTTATTGCTGGGACAACTGCGCTTGAAACCCTCTAGTTGCATTTAAATCTTACAGCTAATGTTTGTTCCCAGTAAAGCACATGCCAAGGCGAAGCTCTGTTTTTTGAAACATCGTATTTTTCCCCAAAAAGAGACACTTCTCAGGAACATCCATATTAACGAACCTTGGTAGTGATCCTTAACTAGACTTTTCCTCATGATTTTCAAATATAGGAACCTTGTCAGTATGGATGCCTTGGATTTAATAGGAACCAAACTATGCATATGGAAGCTCAGACAAAACTGGACTTCAAAACCAATATTTCCTTGCTTGCAGTAAGAACATGACAACTTGTCCAAGAGGCGTCCATATTTCCTGGAGAAGTTCCTGTTGGATCTGTACCATGTTTGAATCGCACAGTGACTTGTACCACAAAAAAATTGTTTAATAGTATATATAACATATGAGGAGGCGATGGGGAAGTGAGGATATGTAAATGATTTATGGGCAGGGACTAAGGGGGGAGAAGTGTATAAAAATGACCCCCATTGACACTTTATTTTTAATGTCATTACCAAAATTATTAAGATTTGAGGCAAAGCATTTATTCTTATTATT
>JAODJU010000088.1:2371045-2381586 GCA_026776725.1 Gnathonemus echidnorhynchus
CCCCCCATTCCCCCCCCCTTCCCCCCCGCCGGCCAACAAGGCATTTAACCACAATGCATAATTCTGAATACTGGCTGAACTCCCAGTCCGAGATAAAATCTTCCTTGCAGAAAAAAAGCATTGATTAGGCACGAATATGTTGGAAGAACTTAAGCATAAAGATTGTGTTTCTGTTTCTTTATGTTACTACTGTGTAGTATATAAGTACTAAGTACTACTGCTGCCTGTGTTTTCAGAGGCAAACAAACAGAGCGCCTTGGCATTACACGGCACAAACTGAAGTCCTTCTCCCAGCCGAATCTTAACCTGACATCTGTTGCTAAATATTTATGATAAAATTCACCCCAGCATTTCTTGCAAAAACATAAATGACACAGTGCTATCTCAGTGCCCTCAGAAGTGAAGCTTCCTACTAAGAAAGTGATAAGAAAAAAAACATACAATATAACTCAAAAGTACCTTATTTAAAGTGAAAGAAAGTGGTGATTAGATAACATGGAACCAAGAAGAAGAACTTACTCTCTGCATTATCCACATGAAAGGGCTGTTAGCACAAGTCTGCTGTTAATCCCTGTATTCTGAAGGGTTTAAGATGCACTTGCCTCTTAAACACAGATTACAATCTCCCTTTGGCAGACAGAAGGGGGCGATATTACCTGCTAACTCACTTGATAACCTGGCATAATGTCCTGGAAAATGGGTTGCGATAGTACTGCAATTGCTGGCTCTTTGTTTAAAGCCATCTGTGCCACAACAACTGTCATCACCGACTGTCAAATTGGAAGTGACTTTGTGGTTCTGTACCTGACATTTTTAAAAACGTAATTTCCATTCTGTCAGTGGATAACTACAATCGCTTTGGTCTGATCAGGGGGGCCCTCTGATTGGCTGACCCTCGGTTTGCTTTGAATGCTGTGAGAAGTAATAGTTTCCTTCACATACTCTGAAAACCAAAGGATGAGAATAGAGGTCAAACACCTCTAACAATCGTGACTTATTTCTGTACCCACAGTGAACAGCATCGGTCGTAGCCTCCGCTGCCTCTAATCAGGCTCTGAGCGTGTTGCTTGGTTCCCCGAGTACCAGGGCCAAAGCCTCAGTATTGTGTCAGGCTGCTTGAAGGTCTGCCTGAATTAGATCAGCATATTTCCACTTCAGTTGACTCTGATTAAAATTATACTTGTTCTGGAGTTCTGGAAAGAAGGTACAACATGTCGCAGTGGCTTTTCTAGACTGGGGAAAAACACAATGTGTCTCAGTTGTACAGTAAAATCCAGTTATAACGGACTTCAAGGGACCTGGCAACACAGTCTGTTATATCCAAAGTCCGTTATATCCAGAGTTGCTGTTTGCCCAGAACACAACTACAGGACACCATTTGCTCATGCCACACCCCAGCAGACACACTTTTGTGGTATAGATTATTATATTGTACATGTAGTAATCCAACTTTACCTGACCAGATGCGTGACTATTAATAATCCCGACTATGTATCTGTGCTGGATATCACCGGCATGCCACACGCCTTGTAGGTGGAGCTGCATGTCCATTATAGCCAAACAAAACTATTAATTGTTTGTAAATGGACTGCATTTATATAGCGCTTTACACCATGCCTCACATTCACCCATCTACGCACACATTCACACACCGGTGGCGGAGGCTGCCATGCAAGGCGCCAACCAGCTCACCAGGAGCAACTTGGGGTTCAGGGTCTTGCTCAAATACTTTTCGATGGGGTCAGGCGGAACCAGGGCTTGAACCTGCAACCCGCCGGTTGCCAATAGGTACCACTACCTCTTGCACCACCATCGGCCCATGTTTGTCCGTTATAAGCGAAATTCCGTTATATGCGAGTCCCCTATAACGGGATTTTACTGTATAGTGAACCAGTGTAAGCTTAAAACAGGTAAAAAGCTTACTCTAACTCTAACCCTAACCCTACCTTTTCTATAACCAGTTTCTTATATTGTTACCACTGGACGTGGCATGACTAGATTATTCAGTCAATGAAAAAGCAGCATGTAGTTGACATCATTTTGCTCAAATATCTTTGTTTAGAATCCTGATGTACAGTCATTTTTCTGTAGATTAGCCAGATTGTTTTATTCCATGTTATGAAATAGCCATGCCTGTAATACTTCAGGGGGTGTACTTTTTATTATAATTGTCCTGAAGATTTCGATGGTCATCCACAAACTCACTCACAGAACAGGAATGAAGGCGATGGGTGTAGAGAGGAAAATATGTTTTGAGCTGCCTCTGGTGCTTTTCATGGAAAATGTTGACTTGGCTGGTACCCTGAGTGAGCTCTGATTGGCAGAGGGACCTGTCCGAGAGGCACGAGACTCAGCAGCATGGTCCTTTGTCCAGCCTGTGAGTGTACTGTCCTGCCTGTGAGTGTACTGTCCTGTCTGTGAGTGTACTGTCCTGCCTGTGAGTGTACTGCATTTGTGCACAACGTTGCTATGTTGCCACTGTGTCCACATGCTGCAGTTCATGTAGTAAATTCACGTGTAGACCTCATGTACCAAGATGTTTAGTCGCCTTTGTGTGCCATGTTTACACATTTGCTTTGTGTAGCAAGTGTTGTACTGCTACATGAATATGCATAGCTGTACTGCAGGGGATAACCTGGGGTGCAGCCAGGGACACTGTAAAGGGGGGGGGGGGAATGTTAGGGTGATTCCATGGGCACCTGAGTGGCAGGGGTCCATAAAAATTTGGAAAATATCTGGATTGGTCTGGGTTGAGGGCCCAATATCATATGCTTTCATGGGGCCCAAAATCACTAGTGGTGCCCCGGGCTGTAGACCTGGGCCTCAATCTGTTATCCCCCCCCCCCGCCCAATTTCAGCCCATATGATGTGCTTTTATATTAAGTTCTCATGTAGACTTTGGGCCAGATTTACTAATGGTTTGCGCCAAACCCTCTTATGACATTAAAATATTATTGCCAGGATATACTAAAGATGCGCAGTGAAATGTTACAGGTGGAAAGGAATTTGACACAATTTATTTTGCGACTGGCTGTATTGCATATGCATCCGTAGGAGGTTCCCTGTAGGAGAGGAGAGCATTTAAATGAATCATTCAACGTGATCTGCTAAGGTTTTGGTAGGCAAATGGCATTATTATTTAATGCTGAAAAAAAGCATGTCTTATTTTATACTGCCCTTGGTATATTGGGTCGATCATTATTTAAATAAGCTGACTATGTCTGTGTTCAATAAATTTGCCAATTTTTAATAGATCACCCACCAAACTGGCCACTTCCATTGGCACTTTTTTGTTTGCACTCTCACGCTAATCTGACCCTTTATTGTTTGTATGTTTTGGTTTGACATCATCTTTTAATTTTGTAGCTGCTACCCAGCTGTGAGACAAGATGAGGACAGACAAAGTCTGTGGTCAGGGCTGCCAGTGCTGTCGATGTGTCTTGTAACCAAATCGATTGGCTACGCCGCAGAATATGGACTCAGAACATGCAGATAATGTGTGTCAACCGTCAGAGCCGAAACTGGGTAAGGCTGCACGATCTGAAGGAGGCTGTTTTGAAAGCGCAGGCTTTAGAGGCTGCAGCTGAAGGCCGACTCTCACGGGAGCAGAGGAATTTGAGAAATCTGGGGAGACTGTGTTGTGAGGGCAGACGTGCAAGGAGACCAGACAAGGACAGGTGGCATGGGGTAATTAGCTAGTTTACCAGATATTTTGAAACTGGATACTCTGATGTTGGAGGCGTGGGTGTGAGACTGGTCTCTGCTGGGGGCCAAGAGGGGAGCAGGGGGTTAAGAAGGAGCGCTCTGGCCCATACATCCGAAATATCTGCTGAATACTGCAGGACTTAAAAACACTAAGATTAATGTCTCTTAATTTCCTAGTTTACTTACTAGTTTATATGAAATGTTTTCTTACTCAATATCCAGATATGCATGTTTGTGGTGTGAGTTTTGGATTGGGTGGAGTGATGGACTGGGAGTGCTGTACAGTTTTCTAGCCGGAAAACTATCAAATAATTTTACAACTTCACTTTACTTATAGAATTCAAGACTGTCATATGGACAGTAAGCAGTCAAAAAGAGATGCAAATCAAACACAATACACAGAGAATAACTGTAATTATGACAATTAGTGTGTAGACATAGTACAATGTACATTGTGCAATATAAACGTAATGGGTAACACTTTACATTAACTGGTCCTTCATAATGCATTTATTATGCATTCATAGAACATTCATAAGCAGCATATAAGCATACCATAACATACTAACATATTTTAACAGCTTTAATATATTTTCTGTGGGAGAATGTTGCCCATACAGATAAGGCTGTTGGTGCATCAAGAAATGGATAAAACCTGACTAGTGAGGGTTGTTTTGAGTTTTCACCACGTGAGATGTGTTTGTACAGTATAATTTGTGTGAAGTTAGCCCTCTGCTTTGAGCAAGAAGTGTATCTGAAAACTGTCTCAGGCTGGGGTGTGTGTGTGGGGGGGAGGAGGCACTGATATTATCCCTCATAATTACACAGCTTTGTTTTAAGACTGCTCCTTTTCTGACAGCTGACTCTCTGCCTGAGGCTGTTTGCCGGCGACGTGATTTAAAGGAAAACACGCCGGGGCAGCTGCTTTGCTGCTGTGAGCTGCATGGTGACGTGTTTTTCACTTAAACGTCCCTGCATCTGAGGATTTTTATCCATTTTCAAAATATGTGTTGCATCTTAAAAATTTTAACTTCTGCTTTTTACAACAGTGCATCTAGAGCGTCTTTGAAATTTTAACTTTTACACCTTTGCTTTGAGACACAGCTGGGAAAACAAGAAAATCCTCCATCCTAAGATAGTGTTTTAAGCAAACCTTAGTTTTCGGGCCTGAACCGGAGGCATTTTGTTCTGGGGATGCTGAAGGCATAAAGGGCATGAACATGAGATGAAAGCAGGGTGAAGAGCAGGCACAAGGAGAAGGGAAACATCAACGGAAGTTATTTGCATTGTTTTCTCTTTCAGGTGTATTGTGAATAACAATGCATTATGTAATAATGCTGCATTATGTAATAACACAACAGAATTTAACAAATTGAATGATGATAATAATAACAATGATGATGATTATAATCATAACAGGGTAATGTTGCAATATAAAATGATTATGTAGTCTATAAATTTGTAACATTTTGTTGAGTTATTGCATAATGCGGTGTTAATACATAATGTGTTATTACACAATGTGTGACAGCGCATTATGTAACAACATTGCATTTTTGAGATGAAAATTAGTTACATTTTGTCAAGTTATTACATAATGTGGCATTATTATATAACGCGTTGTAACAACCATGGTTCTAGGACAGCCTTCTTTTCTTGCGGTCCTTGACCCATCAGACCTACATGGCAGGCCAAGCACTCTGGGGATGAGCCAGTAACACACATCTGTCTCTTGAAGTTGTAGACTTTAGAGATCTAGCAGCTGTGGCTGGGAATTCTTCCTGAGCCCCCCCCAGATGTATCACAAGCCTGGGGCATTCGGAGCTGAAACCCCGAATGAATCCAAATGAGCCCTCAAACGTTTGAACGACCATGCTCTCAGTTGCTAAGTCCAGGGCTAGTAGCAAATGATAATGCTATGATCATATGAAGTTGATCATATGAAGTTGATCATATGATCAACTTCAAAGAGAGATACAGAATTCAATATAATGACCCTTGATATCTTTAGATCTTATAGTAACACCCCCAGTCTGCACCACTGTCTGACCATATGTGTGGTCAGTGTAGGATCACACTGTTTCTTTGTCCCCCAGAATTGCCTTTGCACAGAATGCACAGTCATGCTCTCCTTTCTTCACAGGCAACCTGGCTGCTCTCTGCACACCAGTCACAGTCTGGCTCTCCCAGCTTCTGGTCTTTCCACTGTGATTCATGATCCTTTCATCTCTCATCTGTGATAAGATATCAGTTTTGTAATACTTAGTCTCTTTTTGCACATTTCTTTAACATTTATAAGCAGGTCCCATGAAGTTGTGACCTCTTTCATGCTTCATGTTTCAATGCACAAGAAATTTACATGGAAAAACATTAATCAAATTAATCACAGATCCTCCTGCCGCTCCGTAACTCCTACCCAGTAAAGGGTCACAGTCAGTCTGGAGCCTCCCCTACGAAGCACAGGGCGTCCAATCACACGATGGGCAATGTATAGTCGCCTATAGTTCACTTCAAAGTATGTTTTTCCACTGAAGGGAAAGACTCACGCAACACAAGGAGAATTTTGCGATCTGCATGCAGACATTGGAGGTCTGAGGCTGTGCTGTTACCCATCAAGTCACCCATTAATTAAAAATATTCAAACGGAAATTTTATATATGAAATGTATTTGTTGGTGGATTAAATGTGGTGACCTTTACTAGGCCAAAAACAAAGAGTAAAAGTAGCTATACTTGCTTGCAATGTTTTGGTTTAAAATAGTAATGTTCACCTAAAAGGCCTGACTTTATCCTCTCAGTTTGGGGTGGTACTGCTGGACCCCAGAACTCCCAGTGCTAATGAGTTTCAACTGTGACTCTCCCTGGGGGATTTAGAGAAGGGGGGATGAAACTGGAGCTGAAGCTCTCCCGTCAACGCACTTTCAGACGGAGTGAAAAATGACTCCCGAGGAAATGCGCTGGTGTGCATTCTGTCCTCTGTTTCCCCCACATTGTTTTGCAGGCACTGGGGTGAGATCGTAAGGATGGATCGACATAAAATCCATTCCAGGTCCATCTCAGAGTGTCATGGGCACATGGCCGCACACGCTTTACACCGTCATCTGACGCAGTTAGGATTCAAAAGGATCAGCTAGCAATAGTCAGATGGACAACGTTCCAGTTGCGGGTATTTGCCAAAGTGCGATGGAATCGTCTGTCCTCTCACGGTCCCATATCGGTGCCTGTGCACCACTGGTTTTTGCATTCATCTCCCATTGGCGTCCAGCAGCTGTCTGCCCAGTTGCCCCAGACATGCTCTAAAATCAATTGCACCTTGACTCGGTGCACGTGTCCTGCTCCGCCCCGCTGGCGTGCCACAAAGATGACCGGCCCAGATTACAGGCCGCAAAGCCTATCTGTCACCTAATGCTCATTAAGTTCCCCACAATATTTCTCCCATTCCTACCCATTCATTAATGTTGCCCCAACACAGCTGGACATGTGACGTCACACAAGGAAGACAGGTAATAATAGCTGCTGATTCCGGATAGATGCTGTGATGTTGTTCACGTGCTTCAAAGCCCTAATTACCCTCTATACGCAAAGGGCTGTCATCCTGTTTTTCTTCAAAGGACACTGAAGTGTCAACTACAGAGAAGTAGCTGTTGATGTCAGAGTCTTTTTCATTAGGAAATCAGTGGATGACAGATGAGTAGGGAGGGGGCAGGTAGGGAGAGAGCCTCATCGCTACGGGGGAACTGGTAGTTCTATCCTTTGAATGGACCTTGTGTTTTTGTTTAATGTGCTGGTATGTGTTACTTGCTGAAATATAATGTGTTGCTGTTTTTTCTCCTCAGGTAAATTCAGGTGAAATCTACATCAAAGCATTTGCTCCACGTTTAATCAGTCTGCAGGTGAAAGCTATGACCCGGAATCCAGGTGGCATTGGATAGAGTTTGATTTTGGGATATTAGGGGGGAGGCATCTTAAAAATGTAATTACAAAGGTCTGGTGTATGGGGGTGGGAATCAAGTCAAATTAAATATTGGGGGGTACATGCCCCCCTCTCCCACAGTTCCTGTGCCCTTCATCCTACCCTAAACTGCTGAAACCTTGCAAAAACAAACTTTAGTTTGTTAAGGGGCACATTTTTGTGAAGGAGGTATAAATAAATAGAAAGAATGAGCACTGGATGAGGTCAGTTAGGAAGAAGAGACGTGCAAGAGTCAAAAGACAAGAGGACACGGTGGTATCCGGCATGAAACTGTGCCCCGAGTTCTTTTTAAAGGTCTGGGTGACCTCAGGTCAGAAGGGTGGGGATCTTAAGGGTTATGAATTCCTATGGCAGTAGGGAAGACAGGGTTAAATGAGAGCCCAGGGGAGGGGGGGAGGTGTCAGAGCCTCACGACCACCAGCGGAGATGGATGTGCTGGACCTGCCTCTGGGTCTCATATATCTGCCTCCCCCCAGCCCCACCACTTTGTTAAGTTATATTTAGTTAATTCAGATTAATAGTAGCTTTCAACCAATCTGCCATTGTTTCCACCAGCAAGTTTGTCTTGTGACAGGAGACGATTCACTTTGGTCCACTGTCTATTATAAGGTAAATGTAAATTACATGCAAGTATCAATTAAGCCTTAGGCTTGCTTTAGCCAGCTTGTTTTTGTATGCAATTTTGCAGTGAAACGGCTCTATGATGAAATGCATCTGGACTGGCGTGCTTGTGGCTTGGATAAATAAGTACCCCAAAATCCCTGATTGTTACATGTCCTTGTTTGCTTTTGTTTTGCAATAATAACAAACAAACAAGAAAAAACCCAATGAAACATAACCGTAAGACATAATACATAAATGCTAGCTGACCTCAGTCTGTTACATGCCTTCCTCTATGAGGGCAGTGAACATTACATTTTACACACAAGCGCCACAGTGATCCTTTGTATGGTCGATTCTTTACAGTGTCACCTATTGATGAGGAGAAGTGAGGGGGGCAGGGTGGGGGGCTGGTATTCTTAATTATTGGTCCTTGTTTCATGCCTTTTACAAGCAGAACCTCTTCCTGAAAAATCCATTTCCTTGCTGAAACTGGCAGACAGGCCGGTGCAAGGGGACACCCCCAGTGAGTCATGCACATGCATGGACGGCGCTCACATCTGGTTCCCATTGCTGCTATTGAGCTCCGTTGAGGAGGAGGGGGGGAGACGCAGGGCCTTGCGCTGACTTTACTCTGCGTTTGAGAGCATCGAAAAAGCACGCTGTCCGACAAAGGTGGCCCATCTGTTTAGAACTGTTTACCATATGACATTCAGCTTCACGTCGCGTTTGTTTGGCCTGAACTTAACAACAGAGAAGCTGTCATTAAGAATGTTTACGCTAAAACATTTGGAGTCATTCTACGGAGTGACTCACAGGTAAAGTAATCATAAATGTCACCGTCCGTCTTTTGGTGTCGTCACGGTGCTCCTTCATGGGCGTCAGATGTCTGCGTGCGATAGGAACAATTGACCCAGTTGCCCACGTGTGTCGTGACATTCCGTGACGTGACCCCTGCATTTAAATCTTAAAGATGTGAGCTCCAGGTGTATGGGGGATGGGGGGGGGGCACATAAAAAAGTAGACTGGTAAACCAAACTCCACCACCATCCACTCCTGGTTCCACAGTCAAGGCCAGGCTTTTAAGATGCAGAAGGAAAAATCACTTTCCTGTTCCAGCTTTGAGTCTAGGCCAGTTGATGAGTTCCGTAGATGGGCTTTCACAGAGTCACTGGGCAGTTAGCATGTATAGCACTGCATGGAGCTTTTCATCAACTGCACTAGAGTGTGACGGTTAGGAAAAAAAAAAGACTCAGAGAGCATGACAATGTAAATCCTTTCAGCTCTGCACTGTGTTTGCATTTGGAATCAGAAGCACATGTGTCTAAAACCCCCAAATGATGCCCCCCACCCCTTTTTTCTGTTTGAATGCAAGATCCATATTCCATAATCGGGAGGGGGGGGGGGGGTCATGATTTAAGTGTGGTTATACTCCACCCTCACCGGGTCATGCATGAATAGAGTAAAAAGTTCTGTAATAGTTTAAGAAGGCTGACTTTGTACTTTGTAGCACAATGGGTGTAAATTCATATCATGGGAGGGGACTAGATATTAGGGTGGTAAACAGCCAGATGTAGCAATGTGCAATAATGTAGCCCAGTAAGATATGTAAGCTGAGTAAATGAAACATGTTTACACTCAGAATGGGCAAGGCCTGTTAACAGAGCTGTGTCTTTCAGGATGGATTCAGCTGTATCACAGGAAAAAGGTCTCCTCCCACCACTAAGGGGCGCTGTCTGGCTTTCCTGAGACTCAGTATGGCTCATGCCTGTCATGTCCTGCCCGTCCTGTGTCTGCCTGGCCTTCCCATCTCCTCTCTGATGTAGCAGAAGTAAACTTTAAACTGATTTTTAAACATATACCACATAATCTTAAAAAAAAAAAAAAAACATTAAAATTGCAAAGCTTGCTAAGATTTTTCTTTATGACACAGTAAGACGTTCCAGACCAAGATCCAGGCCTTCAATGACTTCTTAGGCACAGCCATCAGTAATGTGTCTGTCCGCAGGGAGAATGTCGACCTTGTCGAGAGGGTCACTTACCTCAGCAGCGACATTCATGTCTCTGGTGACTCTTCTTATGAAGGGGGGTCATGGTCATGAGGTCGCTGGAAAGGGGTGTGTGGCGCTCCCGTTATCTTTGCAAGATGACAAAGGTCCAAGTCTTTAGAGTCCTGATGCTCCCTGTCTTGCTGTATGGCTGTGAGACATGGACGCTATCCAGTGAGCTGAGATGAAGACTGGACTCCTTCGGTACTGTGTCTC
>JAODJU010000089.1:9984-81940 GCA_026776725.1 Gnathonemus echidnorhynchus
CACACAGCTCTTGAGCTGAATCATTTATGGTGGAACAGGGAAAGAACTAAGTTACACAGGGCTCCGGCCCCCCAGGATTGGAGTTGGGCACCCATGTAGTAGATAGACAGCGATAGACGTAATGTAAGAAAAACGGGACAAATCGAGAATATTGAAAACATTTTAAAAGATTTTATTACCTGTCATATATAAAGTTACAAGGTCAAAAAAACACTTGTTCTTGTATATATAGACAAACAGTGTATCGCCTTGTTTTCTTCTCAGATCCTGGAAGAACAGCATTGTGATCTCCCATGATGCCGCAGTCATAGGAAGAGTAGACGTAATGGGCGATTCCATAGTAGAGGTTCGCACAGATGGCAACTCCTTGCTGAAGGCTGTCTACTTGTGCCGCCTGCGCCTGACTCGCCTGCTGCTGGAGGGCGGAGCGTACATCAATGAAAGTAATGAACGTGGGGAGACGCCCCTGATGATCGCCTGCAAGACGAAACATGCCGACCAGCAGAGCGTGAGCAAAGCCAAGATGATCAAGTACCTCCTGGAAAATGGTGCTGACCCAAATATCCAGGACAAATTAGGGAAGACAGCTCTGATGCACGCCTGCTTGGAACGGGCCGGCGTGGAGGTGGTCTCCCTGCTCCTGGCAAGCGGAGCTGACCCCAGCCTAGAGGATCACTTGGGCTCCTCGGCCCTGGTCCACGCTGTCAATGCTAATGAGAAGGATACGCTCAAAGTGCTGCTTGATGCGTGCAAAGCCAGAGGTAAGGAGGTTATCATTATCACCACTGACAAGCTGCACTCAGGAAAGCAGATGACTAAGCAGTACCTCAACGTCCCTCCACTACCTGACTTGGAGGATCAGCTCCACTACACCCCCATGTCTTGCATGTCTCCCTCTGAAATCGAGCTCCGTACTTCACAACAAGCCACTGACTCCCAGCTAGAGAAACGTATATTCAATTTCCAGAATTCTAACAGTGTCACCTCTCAACCAGGTTCACCAATGCATGACCCAAGTCCCCTGCAGCCCGGAGTAGCTAAGCTCCTCCATTTGCAAAGACTGCATTCTGAACCTTGGTTGAAGATCCCATCTTCTCTGCTGCTGCAGCAGAACAAAGCATCCTCATTTACCGAAGACCTAATGGACATCACTCCTGAGGAGGAGCTCTCTTTCAGGATCAATGGGTTGAGAATTCCTCGAACCCCAGTTACCCGCCAGCAGAGCATTGACATCAGAGATACAGCGGGTCTGAGCGTAGCTTTGGACCAAGGGGTTAATAATGAAGACGGCCCAGGAGGAGGGAGGGGCCAGGGTCGGAAGATGTCATATGATGACATCTCATCATCTCACTCTTCCTCACACCTTGATCTCCACCGTAACAGTGGAGCAGCACCTATCCCAGTGCACAAAGACCCTGACTGCCTGCCCAATCTGGCTGTGTCTAGTCTGCGCAACATTGTCCAAAGGCGAAATATAGGAATTGACCACTATAGCTCTGATTCCCAGTTGCCCCAGTCTAGCAGCCTTGATGACTACAGGAGTGCACCAGAAAAGAGGAAGCTGGCCTCAACCCGTTCCTCTACCTTGTCCAACTCCAGAGAGTCCTTGGAGAGCTTGGCCAGGAGAAACCCAGCCATGCTGGAACGCAGGGGTTCTGGAGCCCTGCTCCTGGATCACATTTCCCACACCAGACCTGGGTATCTGCCACCATTAAATCCCCACGTTCCCATCCCCGACATTGGCGGCAGCAGCAGCACAGCCACAAACAGCGGCATGAAACCAGCTGGTGGGACGTCAGCTAATATGGGGCCCAAATCCCTAATTCCCTGCGTTCCCAACTTCCCCAAGGATTTCAAGACCAAGAAGATGTTGCTACGTCGTCATTCCATGCAAACAGAGCAAATCAAACAACTAGTCAACTTTGAAGAGATATTTGGCCGCTAATACTGCTGTAAACCATAGTTTCGGGAGCCAGTATCCATTTATAAAGCTGCGAGTTATTTGTGCTATAGCTCATGTGTGTCAGTGTGAATCATCTTTAAAGCAGAACACAGCCAGCCATATTTTGAATGGCAATTTAAAAATGGCTCGTGCTTTGTTTAAATTCAGATCTGCTCCAAGAAGAAGATACTTTTGTCAACAGAATTCATGGATGCTATTGAAACGTGCAGTATTATGTGATAAAAAGCAAACTCAGACTATAACATAAACCATTGTGATATTTTACACATTATTCTTTATGGCTTATTCAAAGCTGTAAATAATAATGACCTACTTCACATTTTAGGGCTTAAATATATAGTTTTGATTTTATGATTATTATTATTGTGTTCAGTTTTACCGTGTAAAATATACTGCACTATACTTCAGCTGAAAAAAGAATGTGAAGGTTATTTTGTGAATGTTACCAGTATAATACTGATAGTGAGGTATATTTTATATGGTGATGTAAAGAGCGAACAATATTAATAATACTATATTCACAGAATTAAAACTTGCTTTAAAGCACTTTATCTGATTGATGTTTATGTAATAAACTGTAATATCCTCCAATACTGTACACCCTGCTTTTCACATGCTAGCTATGTAAGTACCTAAAAATAAAGAATCCTTTTTTAGAACAAAGGCTCATAATAAAGGAATGCATGTATCTGACTGAGAGAAAATTAAATCTATAAACGGCTTGTCAAAAAAAATGTGTATACACAGACTGTCTTAGTTTGTTCATCTCTTTTTTGACAATTGGAGTACAGAACACTGCATCTTTTGAGACACCAAAGATTTATGATTTATGAAGCAAACTAAAGACAGTTAATAAAACCCTGGATAGACATTGCACATTAATGACTAATATGCCCATTAATTTATTCATATTATTAAACTCAGATACAATGTTAATCTATGTATAGCATTTTAAGTCTTTTAATGGGAACAATTCTGAATTGAAGCTGTAATTCTCACTGTTTAGCTGATCTGCACAGTGAAGCGAATGACAGAAGGTGCATTTTGATATTTTATTTCCCATGTATGTAATGTGATCGTAGCTGAATATCATTCATTGTAAATAAACTATTTCCAAAACCCTGCGTATTACTGTTGTGACATCACATTTTAGTGAGTTGATCTGAGGAGTCTTGTTTGCATTTGGAAGATTGAGGTGTGAACATACAACATTGTTCTTGAAAAAAAGCCTGGACGTCCACGGATGACAACAGTGGTGGATGATCGCAGGATCATTTCCATGGTGAAGAGAAACCCCTTCGTAACGGCTAACCAAGGGAACAACACTCTTCAGGAGGTAGGCGTGTCAATATTCAAGTCTACCATAAAGAGAAGACTGCATGAAAGCAAATACAGAGGGTTCACTGCAAGATGCAGACCACTCATAAGCCTTAAGAATAGAAAGGCTAGATTGGACTTTGCAAAAAAACATCTAATAAAGACCCAGGACTTTATTAAAGCAAAGAAGTGAGATATTCTCGAATGGCCAAGTCAGTCACCTGATCTCAATCCCACTGAGCATGCATTTCACTTGCTAAAGATTAAACTACAGACAGAAAGACCCTCAAACAAACAGCAACTGAAAAGTAAAGGCCTGGCAGAGCATTAAAAAGGAGAAAACCCATGCAGTAGACCGAAGTAAGGAAGAACCGTACACTCATTATTTCAATACCCTCTAACTAAGGCAAGTAATTAAATATTACCGTTTTAATTTTCACTGCTTAGGACCCGGTGACAGACTGGCAGCAGTTGAATGTTTGTGGCATCCTTTGCAGAGAGTGCACGAGTACTGTAGGTGCCTACTAAAGACATTTTTTAAATCAAATTAGATAATAATAAAAAAAAACATTTATAGTTCAGGAAAACATCAAAATGGCATAAAGACTGGTAAAAATATGAAGTACTCAGCTAGTAGTTTTAGTTTAATTGTGTTAAATAATTCTGAAAATGAACATGATATACAGTTGACACGTAGATATAAAAAAAAAAAAAAACATGAGCAGTAAACAACATCCAGCTCCATATAAATGTTGGAAAAGCTAACATTCCTCATGAAGTACGGATATATTTGTATTGTGACTAGGAAAAGCCCCCCAACCCCCCTTCTTGGAGTTATAACACTGGACATATAAATTTATGAATAATTTCATTGCTTACTATACTGTCACTTTTTTGCCCAAGAATGTTATATTGAAGAAACCATGTAAGCCTAAAAATTCTCACCAGATTTACACTAGATTAAGTGAAATTTCTATTCCACAGGATATACAGGGCCAAAAACTGTACTGCATGCAAACACTGATCATGATATCTAAGCTAAGATAGCGCTTTGCATCACCTGAAGGGTGCACAGGTGAGTTTGCTGCATACACTTGTTGTTCCCTGACTGCCATATTTTGATCCACTAGTGCACAATTTCCTTTACTCATTTGAAATTTAAGTAATGAGTAAAAGAGGTAATCCAGAGAAATTAGGATGTGTTATACAATGAGTAGAGAACCTTGCACTTCTCAAACCTCAAACACACAGGCAATTATTGTAGGCACTCATGTATAAATTTACCGGTATTCTAAATGTCAAGAACAGGGCTTCTTTGTGTCATTGCGGAAACAGTCTGTACGACTGTAACCAGCAGGCTACAGTGTGCGCTTCTTTGTTGACAGCAGATGTTTCCAAGTGTAAAGCAAACTGCAGAAGGCTGAACCTTGTATTATAAGGCTGTAGCAATAGAACATTTGGCTTAATTAGGTAAACCTCACGGTTAATATGGCTCATGACTCTTATCACTGTTTTACTCACTGTTCAAGCAATGGATGGAATGACTTTTTCTCACAGAACACGTGGCCATTTAGTCATTCATAGCACCATACAGTTAGTCATGTGTATAATGCTCGGAGTTAAAAAAACAAAAACACAATAAAAAAAATATAAAAGCATCACATGAGTATCACAATAAAATCGCCCATGACTAAGAATATACTATAACATTAAAATAAAGCGATCAATATGTTTCTGCTTCTGCAGTCTGAATTGGGAAGTTTTTATTTCGTAGTTTTGACACCATAAAAACAGAATCGTCAACACAACCCAGACATCGATAACACCAAACGTTTCATGATGTTTAACTGTTCGATATTCCTTAATTATAGAATAACTGTTCCCCTAATTCCCTTTGTCTAAAAAAGTGAAGTCAACAAAGCAAGCAAACCTTAGTTTCCACTTGCTTAATTTACGTTCCTGAACTGATGTCTTTCTGAGTGCTTGAGCTGAGTTTCTTCAGCATGGCGAGCTGTTGTTCTGGAATGTCATAGTAGACTCTTTTCTGGTCGATGTTTTGTCTGTAGGGAAGCAGGTCCTGCACGCTCCATTCATCAGTTTGGGCTGTCCACACAGTCAGACTGTATCTGAAAGAATGGGGAACAGGGATTAGTCACCGTTTAGAGCGCCGCCTTACTGTGAAAACTGCAGTGCACAGATGATATGGTTTATATAATGTGATGTATAAAGCAAAATTTTAAAAAGTCTGGAAAAATCTTCAAATATTCTTCTACCTTTAAAATGTAAAGAAATGTGTGTGTAACTTAGCATTTTACATACACATAACAGCAGCAGTATGTGTGTAAAAAGTCTCACTATGCAAGGTAAATATAGTAACTCTGTTAGAGCACCATACAAACAAAACACACAAAAGTTTGTCCATTACATTCCAAAAAAAAAACCTATTATACTATGCAAAATTTGATATTTCCTACAGAAACAGGAGTTGACGTTATGATCAGGATAACTTAAATGTAGCTCAGATCCACAAAAGCTTCAAAATCAATATGGCAGGTTTTCCATCAGATTTATTTATGTGAAGTCAAGATCCAAGTATAGATGTTAAGTGAAATGTTTACAAAGTGACTGCAATTATTTAAAATTGTAAATACGCTTCAATTTAGCATAAACTTTAGACTGCCATTGACAGAGTCACATATGCAGGGTCTGCAGTGCATAAAATCAGGTGTACCTGCTAGGCTCAAACCCCAATGAAATGGATCACAAGCACTCAGGCGTACCTGCTAGGCTCAAACCCCAATGACATGGATCACAAGCACTCAGGCGTACCTGCTAGGCTCAAACCCCAATGACATGGATCACAAGCACTCAGGCGTACCTGCTAGGCTCAAACCCCAATGACATGGATTATAAACATTCAGGCGTACCTGCTAGACTGCTGAAGAAGCCACTGCAGCTGGTGGAAGGATTGGGCCAGAAGTGCAGCTCGCACAGGAAAGGTGACAGGCTGTTTCAGATGCCTACACACCTTTTCCATCTCCTGCACCATCTCCCAGCTATACCCTAGCATGGTAAAACCAGAGAGTCACTCATGAAGGATGTTAGACACAAACAATTCCAATTATGCACATTAAATTTCTTTGATTTATGAGCCACACGTCACTGACATATCATATACTGCTAGGCAATCAAAGCTGCTATGATTCTACAATTCCTCAGCGCTTCAATGACTCAAGGAGGTCTTCCAACAAGCTGGGTTTGGTTGGAATGCAAATGATGTGAAGCCTCAGAGTCAATGACTTTTTCTTTCAAAAGGTATTCAGAGGTTTCTCAACTATTAAGGACTGGTCCCAAACATAGCATAACCCCTTGAGCTCCTACCACTGCTTGATACTGAGGGCTGCATTTGTCTGATTTCTGCAATTTCGGAAAATGTTTAACCAGAGAGGGGAGCATTTAACCAAGACACCCTGGCTGAATTATCTTATGCATGAGACTTCAAAGTGCACGCCAGGCTCTGACAGCAGGGAGTATCTAAAATACAAACACTGGTTGCTTGTAGTTCCTAAAAACACACTACACTGTAATAAATAAAAAAAAGTTCATTACTTCTCTGATAAACATATCTTAATCAAAATGAGTCAGGATACCTGGATTATTTATGTTGGGGCTCCACCCTGTGGTCCAACCAAGGGATAGCACATCACCTGGCAATCCTTGACTGACTGCTTGCAGGAAGGATGCAGGGTCGAGTGGGGTGGCTTTCCCTCCTGGGCCTGAGAGGATGTCGGCATTGATCCACACAGGGCCAAGCAGATGCCCCCTAACTTCCTCCAGTAGTCTCATGGAGGGTGCCACAGCTTGAAGGCTACAGTCCAAAACCATTCACGATTTGCTGAGATTTTCAACATGATGTTAATTAAGACCATGTCAAAACTTACCAATATTATTATAGTGAGAAATATTAAACATCCATCTTCCAACTGGTTAACCTGAACAGGGTCACAGTGGAGCCCGAATACCATCCCAGGCAGTGTAGCGTAATCACTGGAAACCCTGGATGGGATGCCGTTCACAAATGCAAGCATATACTATAGCCAGTTTAGAGACTAGTTTATCTAAACCCATGTTTTTGGACATCCGGAGAAAACCAGAGTACCTGGGGGGACAGAGATGGGAACAAAATTCACAACCCTGAAGGCTACAATGCTATTCATAGAGTTCCCATCATTTAAGTTTTCAGTTATAATTCCTGGGAAATTTAATAAGATCATGAAGGGACAAAGTGAAAACCTGCACATCCAAAGACACTATGCTTTCTGACGTGCTCAATTTTAGTTTGTCTTAGCAAGCAATTAAACAACTCTACCTTTTGAAATCCAGCTTAATTCCTTTTTCAGACATCAAAACCTCTTTCAGCCAGTCATGCAAGGTGATATCACTGTCAGTGGCAGGTGGATGAGCCATGATGGGCTCTGTGGAGTCATAACCTCTAAGAATGATGTCCGCTTCAATCATCAGAGAAGAACCTAATTTAACGGGAAATTAATAATCTGGATTTAGTTTATTTCTTGCATCAAAGTGGAGTAGAGAAACAACCAGAAGGGCTGAAGTACAAATATTTAACTATCCCTTGTAGGGTTTTTTTGTATTAAATACCACACATCTTAGACACTCAATACTGTAATGTTAATACCTTCAGAAATATGATACCCAGTAAAAACTTTCCAATATCTGGGAACTGCCGCTGCGATAAACCCAGTACGAGGCGCTTACTTTGCAGTCCTTCCGCGATTCCGGAACGGCTGTTGGCGGCATGGAACCACCCGACATCCGCCGCGTCCTCATTCTCAATTTTCCCTTTTCTAAGGAAATACTGCAACGTTTCGTCTCCCATTCTCACTAAAACACAGATGACACCCGATAACCAACACCTGAGATTCAGCTCCTCAGTACCGGACCCATACTTCGCTTCCTCTGTGACCTTTCATTCACTGTCAATCTTAAAAACAGATCTGCCTTACTGAAGGCTTATTGCTACTGCTACATATTTTAAATACATTTACTGCCATTTTAATATGATCGAACGGGACACTGGGTCACACTATCAGATTAACTGTAATATGTTCATGCTG
The DNA here is from genome assembly GCA_026776725.1 of Gnathonemus echidnorhynchus. NCBI lineage: Eukaryota > Metazoa > Chordata > Actinopteri > Osteoglossiformes > Mormyridae > Gnathonemus > Gnathonemus echidnorhynchus. Next base: position 18,400 of record JAODJU010000089.1, read on the forward strand.
CCTCACTTGTTATGTGGTTATAATATATAATGATATATTATTAGAGTCAATGGCCCTGGGATGTAACAATCAAGTGACAGCGCGCAGCGGCCAGTAAAGTAACTCTTTCCCCCGGTCGAGGCTATAGAGACCTGGTGTAGCCCCGGTTCGCCACTTCAGCCTCCAAGTCGTCAACGTTATCGTTATTAAAACTAAAAGAAAACCGACAAGACGTGCATATCCACATCTAATCAAGGTAAACATACCCGATAAGTAAAGTTTTCCTTCATACGGAACGCAAATCAAGAACACTTCCTGTACACAGCCCTATGGGATATGTAGTACAATAGTACAACATCAAAAACCGTCTGTTATCCATCCACCTTCCAGCCGTATAGGTTGACCAGATAATCCATGTCAGGGAGGGCATTTTGAGCTACGACAATATCTGTAAAAAAAAAAAAAAAAACATTTAAATTAAAAAGACCTGGATTTCACTTTAGCACTGACTTCTTGCTTTGTGCTGATTTGATCAGTCTCCTATAATCATGAATGTGTCACTAATGTTAATGTAAAACAGCTGGATGAGTCTTTCAGTCAAGGAAATAAACAAGTCAAAGCTCAAGAAGAACTATTTAGCCAAACACAGGAGACTTTCAGTATTTAAGTAGCTTGTAAAACCTGAAGTTGCCAAAAGTGTCCTCCCTGACATGGATTATCTGGCCACCATACCAAACCGCATGTCTTGCCAGGATACACAATTACAAAAACATCAATAATTTATCTTCTGTCATCCACAGGTAGGAATGATGGCGGTACTAAACCACTTGAATCCCAATATTTCTTACAAGTCTTTACTTATTTGCATACTTAGAATTAGTGATGAGCCTATAAAGCTTCATGAAGTTTTCAGGTGTTCGGAACGTGCTGGAATGTGTTTCGAGTCTTCGAACCTTTTTTCAAACATTGGAAGACCCCTATAGTGGGTTTTGGCAAGACTTCGAATCTGGGATGAACTCATTAATTGTTGTTAAATTGTGGCCATTTTCACTTGTTGAGCTTTAGAGGGGAGTTTTTAAACTTTGGAGGTGGGGGAAAGAATTAGGTGCCTTGGGGTGTAGCTTGACAGTCTTTCGAAGGCAATGAAGACATTAATTAGCACATTGAGGATATGTTACTGCCGTATGACAGATATCTGGAGCAATGCAAACCATGGGGGTATTTCATGAATTAGGATTTCTTGCTTAGCTGGATAACTTGTCAGATTTAAGGTAGTCTGACCTACTTTTAAGTGGATATAGTCCATTTGGCTCAGCCTACCTTAAATCCAATAAGCAAGAAATCCTGCTTCGTGAAATAGGAACTAAATAATAATAATAATAATTTCATATTTTGCCATATCAATATTTATTCACCTTATTGGGAGACATCAACTCAAACTATTTCCAAACATCTGAGAATCGCCTCATGCCATTTCTGGAGCTACTTTCCATAATGAATCAAAAGCTTTGGTGAGATGACCTCCGAAGTCTTGGTATTATATGCATCATCACTACTTAGAATTCAGTGCCGTACATCTAACAGTGTACATAAGTGTTAATTATACAGTATTTAGTTCACATCATGATATATATTCAATGTTAAATGGTACAGTAAATCACCAATTATGTACATAGTAATTGGTAATTTTAGATAATGCATTCTGCATTACTATATAAATTTATATGATAATGCTAAACACTTCAACTGTCCTGACCTGATGATCAAGTTGTCTCAAACATTATATATTGTATAAAAAAACATTTAAGAGAATATTACTTTTTATCCATCCCAAACATTCGTGAATTTTTTACTGCATAAGAAAAATGTCAAACATACACTGTGACGTGACAAAACATTGCTTCATTTAATATATTAAGTTTACTCATCACAAAAGTAAAAATCACTTTGCCATTGACGACGTCAAAGTTCCAAGGTTTTATCATTTTATACATAAAAATTACATTCATTAGATTTCAGAACAAGTAGCATTATGCACCAAGAACTTCAATGTACAAATAAAAATTTCATTAAAATAAACTCCAGTGTTATAAAATTACAAGCTGCACATCAATACCGAAAACTGGCATGGTGCACATCCAAAGGTCAAGGTCAGTTCCTTTTAGCGGAATTAAAAAAATCTCAGGCACTTTCAAAATATGTCATTATAATATTGATATAATCCTTCTTTTATGCTGGTTCCATTGTGAGCTTCCCTTTTATTTGCCTGTCTGTCTGAGTGTCTGCATTGTCCCCTGGATTATGAGGAACAGGAAGGCGTTTGGAGAGTCTCCCGTCAGTGTTCCCTGCCTCGCGCCCTGCCGTCAGACCGGCCATCCCAGAGTCCGGCCCTTTTAGCTGCAGCAGCCGCTGCTCCAATTCCGCTGTGTTTCGAGCAAGCATATAACTGACCTTCCTCTGGTGCGCCAGAGCCTCCTCCTTGTCATTTAGCTGTAAGGAGATGCATATAGATATAGATATAGATATAGATACGCCAAGACGGGAAAACTCAAGTTCAAAAGCATTGCTCTGAAACAAAAATTCTTTTCAGCTATGGATATATTCACGTAAAACCATGTAAGAATAGACAGTATAAGGAAACATTCTCATTTTGTTGTATTTATAAAGGGAGTCCAATTTTGGGGGAAATAAAGGTAAAAAGGAAGAGTAAAACTCCTAACTTTTCTTAAATCTGCCTGCTTACTCAGGAACAGTGATTCTGTAATGTCACCTGAAGTCTAACTGACCAGGTCGATTAGGTGGTGCAGGGTGTCAGGGAGGTCATTCGAAATCTCTCCCTCAGTTGTGGACTGCAGCATCCCTCTTAGTTTCTGTGCCACCTTGACAGATCCTGGTACTGACAGACACAAAACTATATGACTGACTGGCACAGTGACAGTGTAAGGATGCCGTCAACTTCATACAGTCCCGATAAAGTACCATAAGACTGTAATTTGACAGTATGTGACAAGACCAGTGTGGCAAACATCAATGTTTTGCTTTTAATATGAACCTCACTTTCTCCCCTGTGGCCAAGAACACCCTTGCAAAGGCGGCCTTCTTTCTCAGCCAGACGGAGGACCTGGTCGCTCCTCCTCTTCAGCTGCTGCTCAAAAGCAATACGAAATGCGTCTGCCATCATATACGCCTCCTCCGTCCTCCTCCTCTGCATCTCCACCTGAAACACCTCTACTGTAAAAGCACACCAAACACTACACAATGGAGAAGTACAAAGATGAATAAGATTATTTACTTCTATTTCTATATTATGGTTTACACAAAGTAAACCTAATTTTCACTTCAAGTATCACTTCCTGTATCAACAGCTGAAACATCACCGAAGCTCTTGCAAAAAGACGAGCTAAATGTCAAATATCCCTGGACTCCCTACCTCCTGTGTGAGCTGAAGCACCTGCTTTCGGCTGGTAGCTGTAGCCCTGGCACAGAGACAGGGATCCCCCTCGCTGACACTGCAGGAGCAGGCACCAAGGACGGCCAGCTGGGCCACAGATACAAACAAGTACAGTCATGTGTCGCTCTATAATCTTAAAGGACCACCACTGTATATACAGTTTGTCTTTGCCATCCAGTGCCCATACTTCCAGTGCTGTCCCGTCTCTCCCCAAGCCGCTGCAAACAGGAAGTGACCCCTTGAAAGCTCTCTGCTGTTCCACACTTAACAAAGACATAAGCTCTAGGCACCGCTGGCTCAGGACTGCCGGGGAAAAAAATGGTAGATGAAAAACACTTAAGCATCTCAACAATAAAATGAATATCATTCATTCTACTTTAAATGTACTTTAAAATAATTCATACTGGAATAGGTAATCTGTCTTACACGTGGGTCTTATTTTTGAGGGATCATGCAGCTTAGAAACACTAACTAATAACATTATTGTTGTAAAAAAAAAAAAAAAAAAAAAGGTCACCATACCCAGAAATAACCAATACTAAATTGTGATTTTTTGTAATTGCAGGGTTTGGGATACCTACAGGTATTCTCTGATCTCAGCTCCCGCACCATCTCTGCAGTCTCTTCTACTGTGTCACTCAGTGTCTTATTTTCAATGCACATCCTGAAACCACAAAACACATGCAAAAGCTTTATTTACAAAGCACTGCTAATCTGTCTCTTATTCTATAAATGCAATAAACAACCATTATGACTCATTAATGTGACTGTCTGCATCGCTGTTAGTGTTCAAATATACCTTTCATACTTGTCTTTCCAGGACTGCTCAATGTTCTTAAATCGTTCCTGGTTGAAGGTGATTTCCCACTGTAAAGCATTCACTTCCTGAAAGGAAGCATAACTTGAAACAATGTGGGAGCATAAGGACATCTACTGGCTACTCTACGTGTTTTTCATTTGATCTGATTCAACACAGAGCGAGGCAATTTTAGCCCAATTAACTCAGAACAAGTAGAATAAAACACAACAGAACAACATTATAAAGATGCATTAAAATGTGGGAACCACTACAGCAGGGGTGGCCAATCTTACCCGCAAAGGGCCGGTGTGTATGCAGGGATAACCTCTCTGTCTATTTTGGGATAACCTGTAGGTCAGCTGTTCAAACCCAGGTGTGAGGACTCTTCAGCCAATCAGTCCTCTAATTAGTAAACTAATTAGGGAGTTGCAGCGAAAACCTGCATACACACCGGCCCTTTGCGGATAAGACTGGCCACCGCTGCACTGCAGTAAACAAACACAACAAAACAAATTCTGTATACAGTAATCAAAGCAAATGTATTTTGAATCTCAAAATAAAATGTGCATAATTAAAAAAAAAATACAGGGTGTACAAAATTTCCAAAACACCAAATGAAAAGGACTTTAACACTGAAGTAAATAAATCACAATTACAAACACAGCTACAACGCTGAGTCATACAGAGTAAATTTGCTGTATGTGTCAGCTCTAAATGGGGTCCCACAGTTAGCAACTTGAAATGTGAGTTTTCAAAGCAACAAGAGGCAACTAAAAGAGTTAAGGTCAAATAGTGCCCAAAGTGTACGTAACAGGGTGGTTGCTAAATACTACAAAAGAATGGCCTCAAAAATAACCACAGAACCTAATAGGCACCTCTATGGCATAGTCAATGATAACTGGAATTTATGGTGAGGATGTTGTTCAAGAACAACGTGTATCCAAGGCCACTGCACAAAGATGCATAATGTGGGGTAAGAAGCACAAATCCTGGACCCCTGCTCAAGAGAAGAAAAGTCTGATGAGTCATATTTCATCCTACATGTGGATGAGTTTGCATTTAGAGAAAGCCAAGGGTCTTCAACCAACAACACCTCTTGTACATGGTGAGTCATCAGCTTCAATGGTTTCCCTGGGTGATTGTATAATGGCCAAGCAGCGCAAGCCCATTTTACAGGACCTGGTGCACCCTACTGAGCAAACACTGTCCCTTCATGATACTTCTTCAAATTCGAGAGTAGTTTCAGAAACACCAGCACAAATACAGTTTTCCCAGTCACTAGATCTAAACAACACTGACCTCATAAATTCTGGAATGCAGAGTTCAAAGATGATTTCCAAATGCTATATCCCTCAGTGTACTAGTCCTTTGCTCTTGGTCCAAAACCTCACACAGTCTTCAAGTATTTTATGACAACCAAAAATGATTGAAGCTGTAGGCAAAAGGTGGTCCTACTCGATATTAGGTACTTGAGATTAATATATTGTTGAGTGATTCCATTATATTGTCCATCCACTGATGACAAAGGGTACATTTACCTTCTCCAAGGTCTTGTTTCTCTCCTCACTTTTCTGTAGTAAAGTCTTGGTATGACTGGTAGCTTTATCAAACACAGCCTTAGAAGGGACAATGAGGAAAGAGGAGGCAGGGAGATGAAGCTCAGAAAAAGTTAAAAGATCTCATCAAAGTAACTATTAATATTAAAAAGAAAAATTCTGCTTGGCATTATAAAGATGATGAGCACTCACCCGACTCTGTAGTATCTTGAGGGCTTCATGTTTGCCCTCCAGGTGACGCTGAGCGGCCTCCAATTCACAACGCAAAATTTCTGTCTTCTGTTGTATAGAGTACATAAGAAATTTACAAACGAGAGGAGGCCATTCGGCCCGTCAAGCTTGTTTTGAAGTAGTGAATCAAAGATGAATGAACCAAATTAAATGCCACCATACATGCATCATAATAACTTTCATGGACTGCCACCTTCTTTTATCACCTTTATTTTAATCACCTGCAGTTCGTTTATCAATTATATGATTTGTAAACTACAAATGTTTAACATCCATGCATCTTTGAAACTCCTGATCAGGGCTGTTGATGTTTTAAAACCACAATTGTAATAGTAATGTAATTTGTTACACATAAAGGTGGCATTACCACATAATATAATGTACTGTAAAAGGAAGATTTATTAAGGAGCATTTATTATAAATTTTGTTCCTTGTCACATTATAATGTCGTGCTGGCCGTTTATGAGTCTTTTATATTTATTTGTCAGAAGTTCTTGCACACAGTGACTAAAACCTACCAAAATAGAGGGCTATGGCTCATTATATTAAGAGATATCTGAGCTATCTTCTCACCTCTGTAACTTCCTGGAGTCGGGTCTTCAGCTCCTCATTGGAAAGATCACAAACTGATCCTGGGGCAAAAAAACAAACATACATGTAAGAGATACAATGTGCCAGCTTTGAATCAACATGCCCTGAATGTTCTCTGGCGTTCTCAAGTCAATAGTGTGCTTGCATAATTCTATCCAATCAGCACACTGCTTTGTTTAGTACATCACTGGGCATTACGGTATCTTCATGGGTAAATACAAGAACTGTAGGTGGTCGGGAAAAGAACAGCTTTTCTTGACATTACCATTACCTAACAGATGAAAACTACAAACAAAAACATGTAAAACATTATAAATCATAATGAAGTTACTGAAGATTTAATGAATTCAAGATTTAATAATACCTATGTGTTACATTGGATCACGAAGTAAAAAAGAATTCTCCATTTCCTAAGGGACGGATTTGAAAAATAATTGCAGTAGCTCTCAAAGATATTCTTGTGGTCATGCTCAATATCATGATAAAAAAAATGTGTAAGACAATTTTCAGAAAAGCAAGAACACATTTGTTGCGTGCTAAGAATACTCAGTGACTGAACACACTCTCCGACGCAGCGCCAGCAAGCTAAAACACCGCAGTTACATGAATGTATAGAAAATAGAAGAATATAAGGTTGCACCACAAATACTCAGTTCTAAAGAACTGGAAACAAAAATCCAAATGTAGTTAACGGATTAAAATATCTTTGAAAACTTAATGCCATAATATGTAATGCCATAATCTGCTATAGCTGCTACGTAATGTCACTCGCAAACAGTTTGGAGACCCTCAGCATTACCAGTAAGTCTCCTTTGAGAGCAGGACTGCTCAACGTTCTCCTCCTGCTGCAGTGCTGCACAGGGTGTCCAGGTGAAGGCCACAGTGCCGCTGTCACCGGACCGATTCGACGGCACCACTGGAGACGGCAGGTCCAGCGTATCTCGCCCGTCCTCTTTCCTGGCATACAGTGCCCCCGGCTTCTTGCCCAGGCCGTCCCCTAGGTCCCCCCCCATCATGTCATCCTCAGATGGTCGTCTCGCGCTGTTCTTGGCCCATTCCGCCCCAGCCTCCATCAAACCGTTTGTTTCCAGTTTGCATGAAAAATAACAATAACAATGCCTGAGCCTCAGCGCTACAACTGTGGTAGCACTGGTGCTGAAGCAGGTGCGAGGATGCGAACTTGCAGGGAGCCAGTTCCTGTGGTTTACCCCTGCGCTGGAAAAATAAAATGGTGTTTCTAGTATGTCTATTTATTGAACGTATTTACATGAGACTAATTCATCACTAGGCTGAATTTCATTAAAATATAACTATCCTGTCGAATTGTATTATTTGCGATTTGTATTCAAACGTAAAGGTCTTCGGTCATTGTAATATGACGTCACCTAAGTTTTATTTAAAGTGCTTGGTAATATATTGAGTCCAGCCGCATGCGGTGAGAAAATGGAGACAGACTAAAGTAGTAGCTTTACCAATTTTCACAATTCTAGCTTAATTGAAAAACACAATTAAAAGCAACTATAAAACAATGTGACCTAAGGAACTTGTAACATGATACAGCTACGTGGCATCAGGTGCAATCTGCTTACCTTAAATGCTATCCAAACGCAACATATAGAATACATGTAAAATACTTTCTCCCTCAGAAATAAAGATGTGTAACCGCGTTAATTCTTTAAGGATGCGAAAGACACACTTTCTGAAGTTTCACTAGAATACCGATGACTGTTACTATCACAGACGTGGCAACAAAACGCCTCGGGCGGCAGGAAAAGACGAGAGGAAAAAAAACAAATAGGCGTAACCCAGAAATACCCACCATGTCCTCTTTTTTTCGTACCATTTACTAAATGTGAATATTCCCAAAGATATTTTCTAGCTAAACCGAACCTGCATAGCAAGGTGAATTAGAACCAAGTGGGGTGGAACAATAATTAACTTTAAATTAAAATATGATAATCAAACCAATTTTATATACGTTATGACCAAATCACTAAAGTAAAATTCTGCATTATTCGACTCATGAATGCATCGATTAACTAAAAAAAACTTCTTAAAGTGAATCTTCGAGAATATAGCTAAGTTTCGTTTAAAAATGTCCTTCCGTCGTCGCTTTCCTCGGGGGGTATATTCGTTTTCACAACCATTTCAGACGCAATGCATTATAATTTTATAGGTACTAGTATTACTATCTAATTGTTGAAATTGTTACATATTAATTTTGGTTGAGAAATATTTACTTTTACTTCTTTGTCTATTTTGCGTTACTTTCATTATATTAAAATACATTGTAAAAATATATTGTCTTTGTAGACGTTCAACCTTATTCAGAGATTTAAGTTTCCCTAACGTTTCATGCTTTGTGAATGTGTTTCATAAGCTGCAAAATGACATTAAGGCATGTATATATTCGTGTGTTCTTAAAACAAGAATATCTAATTAACTTTATGTTGGGGTTTGAAGCCAGTCTCTGCTCTGCTCTGCTTCCTCAGTCCCCATCTACTAATTGGCATCTGTAATATTACCTACAGCAGTGTTTTCCAACCCAGGCCTTGGAGACCCCCAGATAGTTCATATTTTTGCTTCCTGCCAGCTCCCAAAAATATGGACTGTCTGGGGGTCCCCGGTGGCTGGGTTGGGAAATACTGGCCTATAGTGCCTGCTCTGTAATAGAATGACGACCAATCAGGGCTCTGCCACATGCTGCCTGGGATTCAGTTCTCTAAAGAGAATCTGTGGCTAGAAGATGAAAGGATGGATACTGGGATAGAACTTAAGAATTTTTGCTACTAGCCAACTGGTAAAAAAATGTCCAACATGGATCTTTTTTTTTTTTTTTTTTACTAGGTAGCAGGCAATTACAGAGGCTCCTCTACTTACAAACGACATATGTTCCGAACGGCTGTTCATAACTTGAAATGTTCATAAGTCGTTATCCAACACCATTTTAAGGGTATATGCAAGTACAAGCTAGAGGCTTGGATGCTGGGAGTACGTACGCTACGCTGCTGCGTGGTTGGAGTAGCGGCCAGAAGTCGTACTAGGCGGAATTGGCGCGCCGAGAAAACAATTTATGTTGCGGACAGGAAACACAATTTGGACTTACAGTCTTCTTCTTTCGTATGTCTAAAAGCTCGTAAGTTGAAAGTTCGTAAGTAGAGAAGTGTCTGTATTCTGTTTTTTTGTATTCACCCTACGTCTAAATAAATTGCCTTGGGCTTGAGCTTAATTTACAGACCTGTGGCCTGTACTACGAAGCGGGGTTACTGGCTTATCGGGGTAACTTGTAGGATTTAAGGTACCACAATTTAAATGGACTTCATATTCATTCACATTTTGCCGAGACTATCTTAAATACGACAAGTTAACCCGATAAGCCAGTAACCCTGCTTCGTACAGGGTAGCTTTAGTATATATATGTTGATAAAAATGCATTTGAATAAATAATGTGGAATATGTTTTTACCAGGTACTGCAGCTTTCATACCAGTCCTCTCTTTAGTCACAGACTCTAGTTCATTATGTGGGTATCACTGGATGTTCCCAAGCTATAGGCAGCAGATACAGAGGTGGGACTTTATTGGCCCTCTGAAGGAAATTACAGTGTTACAGCAGCTCATATTCTGGTGGTGAAACAGAAAAAGACAGGAAAATGGGCAGGATAGCATTAACCATAGCTAACCAATACCTCTCTATATCCTACACTAGCTCATGCTCCTTCCTCTCCAGAGAGGTAACATCCTACTTTCTCACAGCCAGTATGCATTTCCTGGTATGTTCCATCTTTTCTGCTCATACTTGCTGCCTAAATGGCACCACGCCTAACCACAAAATAGCTCCATGTGGCCATTTTGGGCTGAACCCACTAAGGTTATGATGGTGAATACCACTTCAGAACTGGCTCCAGGGCTGGGTACTACTAACCCAGTTCCAAGTACAGTAGAGTTTTTCTTGGTACCTTTCTTTGTAGTAGTTTAACTGGCTTCTCCGGATAGACTTGTTTGCCATGAGAAGCTCTACCAGGACTTAAGGCCACATATGACATAGCTCCACATACACATGAAGAACACAAACTAAGACGTACATAAAAATTTAATCCACGTCCCAATGCACTGTTACATTTTTTTACATGTTTAAGGAACACAGTGTACTTCAAGCGGAAATATATTCAAATTTTATTATATTTTTTACTTTTAATAGTTATACCATGAGAGTGTAAAATTAAATGGAATCTGTAAATATCAACAAGGAACAATGGTCCTTGGCCTGCTGTATACATGCTAAAACCATAACTGCTTTACAAATATTACAATTATTTTAAAAATAAGGTTCTTATTTTTAACACGAAACAGAGCTTTCGTGATAATTTTTCTCAAGAAATATACAAATGCTTGGCAGATCCACGGCTGCCGGGTAAAAGGTGTAGAACAATGAAACACCTTCAAGCTTCAGGTACAAAAGTAGGCTATACCGTTTCAGCGACAGGAGGGTGGATAAATTGGGCCGCGTGAAATCTCCAATTGACTTGCGATAATATCACAAAGTGTACATTTTTACTGCTAGAACAAAAGCGCAGGCACACACACCCATATAAACAAACATCGGACAACTGAACAGGTGGGGCGAATTAAAGGTAACAGGGAGCGTCACCTGACCTGCTTAAAAACGAGCTATAAATACTGTTGTTGATATTTTTTGCTTTCTCTTTATTACCGAAACAAGAAGGGCATATTATTTCCAGAAAAAATATGAACATATAGAATACAAAAGACAAAGAAAACAAAGTATCCACACCACATTAAGTACTTTTTAGCTTTTTTTTATATGAGACTTTCATTGCTTGTCCTGTGCCCTTTCTATTAAACAGAAATAAATATCTTATCTTTAAAACTGACTTTTTGGAACGTGCTTGATAAATCATTTATATCCTGTAATGTTCAGTCATAAATCGTTAATATTCCCACCCTTATTGGCTTAAAATGGTATTCACATGAATAGCCTATTATATATATTATTTTCAACAGGATGAACTGTTCATATACTGCAATAATATAATTATATAAATTTTCAGTCTTTTATAGAAAACAAAATGCATATTTTGTCTGTACATGGATGTGATTATAGATTGCTTATTAAAAAATTTTAAAGGCACAATATCGATGGATGCAAAAGACTGGTTTCCTTATAAGAATGCCTTATGCTGGTTTGAAAAAGCAAGAAGTCTGATTAATTTTTTGCCATTTTTCAAAAACGTTTTCAGCTATGTGAATTAGTCCGGTTATTTAAAACAAAATATAATAATTAAGCTAATTAATTCTGCATTATACCTGACTACGAGATAAGGAGCTTAGCTCAGTATTTTGACCGACAATATACTTCCCTTTAAAACGTGGGCAGCGTCTGAAACTCCCTTTAAGAGGACTGTCGCGTTATAATGACGTTTATTTACGACCCCATGTGAAAAAAAATGGATTTTTATGGGATATGTGATATCGATTAGCTCTTTTATTGATACATTTTGTTTCATTTTTCCTTTGTGAATAACAATTTAGCTGCTAACTAATTTACTAATATCGAAAATTAATTGGGCTGCAAGCAACATTTCTAGTCTATATCAGACACTTCGTATTTTGTCCATTTCCGTTACACGTGGAGTAATGAAAATCATGAAGCGACCGAATATTCTTCTAACAGGTTAAAGTCTTGTCTAGATTTAAATATGAATCTGTAAAATATTTTACGTCCTAATAGATTTTGTTTGTGGCAACGGCTTTGGTTCACCTCAGTTCTTTTTTTTCCTTTTCCATCTGCGATTTTTTTGTGTTCCGTGTAAAATATATTTGTACACAGAACATTTTATACTCTTTGTACTGTAGTATTGTATGTATGGAAGCCTATACGTGTGCGTTGCATTGGCATAACAAGAGTTATTGACTGCCGTGCTCTTGTGATTTGTGATAATCCATTTTCATTAAGAACTAAAGATACTTGATATACAACGGTTAAGCGTGAATCCGAATAAAAATCTAGGTAATTGAAAGTGCCGTGAATTACTTATTTGAAGTTTTAAGGGGGGGGGAAAGGAACATAGTTCCTAAAAAGCTTGCTGGTTCACTGGGTTTTATATTGATTAATTGAGCAGCCATTCAAAATGTGAACCAGCTGTATAATTAATGATGAACCATGTTGTCGACAGGAACTCCCGGAGTAGGAAAAACCACACTAGGGAAGGAACTAGCGCAGAGAACGGGGCTGACGTATATCAACGTGGGTGATCTAGCACAGGAAGGTAAAATCATCTAGGCAAATGATGTGATCAGTTGATTTCAATTCAGTGGTTACTTGTAACCTTGAGTTTTTTTTTTACACAGTATCGCTTGTGTTTTTAAGTTAAGGTGTGTATTTGGAATATGTTGTTAATTCTAATAATGTGACCATTTTCTTTCCTTAGGAGAATTATATGATGGTTTTGATGATGAATACCAGTGTCCTGTGTTGGATGAGGATAGGGTGAGTTTGAAGCTCATCTCCTTATTCAAGAATTTAATCGCCAAAATATGCTTATTCTTTGATTATGGAAAACCCCTGTAATACCAATTGTGGCTTTTCCCACCTGCTGTAGGTGGTTGATGAGCTGGAGGACAGGATGAGTGAAGGAGGAGTGATTGTGGACTACCATGGCTGTGATTTCTTTCCCGAGCGGTGGTTCCATATAGTATTTGTACTGCGCACAGACAACTCTCAACTGTACACCCGCCTAGAGAGCAGGTTATCTATCTGTCTGTCTGTCTGACTGTCTACTCATTGATGGATTGATTATCTGTCTTCATCCATATTAAACCCCACCAATACCGTTTAAAAGATGAAAAACCAAATTGGATTTAATATTGGATCTGCAACGTTATGCTTTATGCTTCAGTTCAGTACCTTGTGTAGTGCAGTCTGTTGGATTTCTCTCTTGCAGGGGTTACTCGGGGAAGAAGCTTCAGGACAACATCCAGTGTGAGATCTTCCAGACCATTTACGAGGAAGCCATGGAGGCTTATAGACAAGAGATTGTCCACCAGCTGCCTAGCAACAAGCCAGAAGACCTTGAAAACAATCTAGAACAGATTGTTCAGTGGATAGACCAATGGATAAAGGATAACAACTGAAGACCTTTGCATGTGCTCAGTAGCTTATTGCATTCCCTCAGCTGGGAATGCATAGTTAAGTTATTGATATTATCAATTACGAAATATGTCATGGATGCACGGAGAAAATGTCTGTTTTCTCATTCTGAACATGAACACCATTATGTGCTATACTTAGTGGAATGTTTGATCCACTTTACATGCTCAAATTCAAAAAATGCTTCACTTTCTGCTACTTCCATGTATACTCTGAAGGCAGTATTTCCATTGGGTGACTGGCAGAGAAATAAATAATGAATTTGCAGTCATACTGTAAACCAGAGATAACAGCAGTTTAGTACCAAAGGAGTGCAGTTCAAGTAACATACTGAGTGTTTTACAATCAGCTTCTCAAACATTTACTTATATGAGGTGTTGGTACTACAGGGTGATAACTGAACTAGGAGGCAGTTGACTTCATTGGCACAGATAATGGCAGCCTGGAGACAGATGGACAGTTTAGGCCTAAAATCAGTATTTCCCCTAATAATTTATATACAAAGTGTTGAAATGCCAACGAGAAGATTTAGTTTGTGAAATACTTAAATTCTCCACAAATTGGCTTAAAATGGTATTCACATGAATATTATATATATTATTTGCATTTAAATAAACAGGGCTAACTGTTCATATACTGCAATAATATAATTATATTCATTTTCAGTCTTTTATAGAAAATGAAATGCATATTTTGTCTGTACATGGGTTTGAATATAGATGGCTTATTAAAAACTTGTAAAACTTATAAAAAGGCACAATGTTGGTGGATGCAAGATAATTGGTTTCCTTATAAGAATGCCTTATGCTGGTTTGAAAAAGCAAGAAATCTGATTCATCTATGGCTTTTACAAATACATTACTGATTGCAAATAAAATGTTTGCTATATCTTGTGATCTGAGGGTTGTTTTATTGACCAGTTGATTCAAGTGACAGCAGTATTAAAATATTATATAGGAAGGTGTTTCAAGGGGTGTAACCCATGCATGCAATGGGGAGAGTCTTGGGAACACTGCACATTTGCTGGGACTCGCAGGTATCAATGTAAGTTCTGCAAAAGTGACCTCTATCGGTGATCATGAAAAAGTGTGTTTAGTTATAATTATTTCGATTTTTCACATCTAAACGCAAGTAAAACGTTAATGATAACATCTTAGCATGTCTGAATATTTGTTTTTCATTTACATCATTCAATTTGATATAAATTATATTAACGGTTCTGTTTCTTTGTTAATATGTCTGCTTCCTGTTGAAGTGCAATTCCTAAATACTATCCTACTTGTCCCCATTATTCAGAAGATAAAACTTATATTTCGTCAGCACCCCCCCCCCCCACACACACACACACACACACACACAAACACACACACCGAAGGTCTCTGACAGCCACCTCAAGCTAAAGTTTCTGCAATCGCCACCCGTGTATAAGAAGGCGTCGCTCGAACCCGAAACGCTGTCGTCGCGCGGTTCCGCTTCTCCGCCGCAGCGCGTTTCCATCGGGGTGACGTTACTCTGGGCGGTGTCACGTGGTCAGGAATACTCTTCTGCGGAGGCGCTATGAGGAAGACAGGTTAGTTTGTGGCAACAGGTACAGCCAAAAATAAAAATTCTCATGCATTATTATCATCGCCAAAACAATAACATTTTCCAGCCTTAGGTAAGTTTTAATACGTTTTCTTGTCTTCATTCAGTCTTAATTGTTAATTTCAGCGAAATGTGTAAACTAATTCTCTAAGCACTTTTTGTTACGCAGTGTTTACCTTAACGGGCTTTTGTGATACTTATGTGATTTATTCATATGTATAATGCTGAAATTTTTACGTCAGACTTTGAGTACATAACTTGTTAAATTGTACTGAAAAAAATACTGAAAAGGAAAAATTCTCGTTGTAAAAAACGTCTAGTTTTTAAATTCTGTAATAACAATAGATCTGGATCTAGGGCAGATGTGTCTTTGTTTTTGTGTTTATTGAGTCGTCGATATTACGAAACATGGGTGTGATCCGCTTGTTAATAATAATTAATTTTATAAGCTTTTCCGGAGGGAAGTTGAGGGAATGCTAGAGAACACAGCCAGGCATTAGTAACCACGGCTTATATAGAACATTAGATAAAGCAAAGTATTTAACTTGATAACGGGAAAAATATTGTTGTTGTTCACTATAACCTTTTCACCGTTTACACCTAAGAACGGGAGCCTCTGTTATTGATGACACTACGTGTTTTATTTTCTAATTTTCTTGCTATTCACATTTTTCTCTCTCTCTCCAATTGAAAGGTTGAAAGCAATCCTCATGTCTGCCGGTAGTGGATCATCTGCCCACTTTGACCGTATCAGAGAAGTTAGACCCTTCATTGGGGAACCTGGTGCCCTGTTTTGCAGAGCTGGTCCTCAGTCTCTAGAGGAGGCGAGAGGGGCTGGGCAGGGACGTGGAACACCTCCACTGCCTCTGGCTCCCTCTCCAGTACACTTACCACTGGCCGCTGAATTTTACCCCAGTGACAGTGATGACAGCCTTGATGCCACAAATGTCAGACCTCATAAGTCTCTCATTCCTAGTTCCGTGAAAGACTTATTCCGGGGCAGTAAGGGATCTCTTTCTGAGTCAAAAGACAATTCCAGAACCAACTTATCTATCCCTGGGTCAAACCAAGGTCAGCACGGCGTGTCAGGTGGAAGTTGCACTTCTCAAGAGAAAAAAGACGGCACCATGGACCCAATCAGCACCTTCGATGACCATACAGTACACACAGGCTTGACGTATGAGGAGAGACTGGCACAGTATCGACAAATCCACGGCTACATGAGAACCTGGGCTGGCTTGCTCCGTATCCTGGGCTCCGTAGAGCTGCTGCTTGGTGCCGCAGTCTTCGCCTGTGTGTGTGCATACATATACAAAGATAACGAGTGGTACAACATGTTTGGATACTCGCAGTCTTACAGTGGATACTCGGGCCTGGGGATGACTGGTGGGGGCATGGGTAGCATTTCGGGCATGAGTGGTGGGGGTATGAGCGGGGTCTACTACACAGGGCCCCAGACTCCGTTTGTACTGGTGGTGGCAGGACTAGCTTGGCTGGTGACGGTGATCCTGCTGGTGCTGGGCATGACCATGTACTACCGCACCGTACTTCTGGACTCGAACTTCTGGCCGCTCACCGAATTCTTCATCAACTTGGTTCTTGCTGTGCTCTACCTGGCTGCGGCCATCGTGTATGTGAGGGACACGCTCCGAGGCGGTCTGTGTTATTACCCCTATTTTAATAACGGCATGACTGGAGGCTTCTGCCGCACCGAAGCGGGCCAGACTGCTGGCATCATCTTTCTATTTCTAAACACCCTGGTGTACTTGGTCAGCGCCATCGTGTGCATTAAGCTACAGAGGCATGAGGCAGCCCGAATGCGTCGTGAATACTACCAACGCGAGGTGAGTTTGAGATTTTAGTGAGCGGCAATAATTAAATGACTTTCTTCTGAGTGGCAATATCTGGGATCTGTCACTGACGGCAGATTATAATGACTTTCAGATTATAATGTTGACCACTTATCTGAATTATTGTGTTGTTAAATAGACTGGGAGTAAAATAAATGAAAAAGTTCTGGTTTTGAGATGGCTTCAATTGTTATTCTTTTTGACCATTTTATTTCCTTGGAGAAAGCCATTAAAAGTTGCTGTATCTTTTAAAATTTTAATTTAACGTTAATGTAGAGGCATTGATGTTATTCTTTCATTTCTATCCTGTGCTTGTGTTTTCATATATGTTGTCATTTTTCAGGTCATTCATCACCTCTCACAGCCTGCATATGAGTGGTTCTCTCTCTATTTCTGTGTTTTAACTTGTGTTTTTTCCCCAGGTGGCTGCATATTCTGCCCCAAGATCACTGGTAAATATTCTACGAAATTTTTCAGTCTGTAGTTTTAAAAACGTAACATAATAATATTATAACAGAAGTAAAATCTTAAAATTGACTTATAATTAATGGATTTTTAAATAATGCATCGACCCTTATATAATTTTATCAGTATTAAAAGTTGGACGTTTGGTGGATCTTTGGTATTTGCAAACCTGTTTTTCTGCATATGCACAGTGATATTTCCTATTTTTTTTTTAGAAACCGATTTTGCTTGACTCAAGAGCTCCAACACAGATTAAAGCCACAAGAATGGAGCTACAGGTGAAAGCTGGTCACGTGCCCTCTTTGCCCCCCCCGAAACCCGTGATCCTGCCAGACTACGTTGAGTGAGTCCACTAACCACACCTGACATAATGTGCATCAGACTGCTGGAAAGCTTTAAGATCTTGCATTCCAACCCAATTTTACTGCACTTATGAGAAAGCATCAGAATCTCACTGAAAACAGCTCCTGAAACCCAAATACCAACGTGTGTGCTTTGCACCCCTATCTCATCAGTTCCCCTGGTTTCTCAGTGGGTTAATTGGTATTAATTGTTTTTTACGGTCTGGTTCTACAGTATATCAATGGGGGGCGGGGGTGTAATTCCCCTTTCACGTCCACTCTGCGCCACGCTGTGTCAGCATGGTGCTTATCATCTACAACAAAGTGAAATTCCTTGTAGGGCTCCAATAAAACAAACAAATAAATAATAATAATAACATAACAGATCCTATTGCCACACATTGGCTTTCTGCAAACAGACACTGGTTTAAAACAAGAACAAAGGAATTTTAAAGATATTTTAAGGAACTGGGCATTATAAAGTTACACAACATATAGAGTGTCCCCAGCTAAATTGTACTGATTGTACAGGCTGCCTGTATCTGGGGTAGTTTTATGTACACAGGTATTTAACATCATGGCGTGTGTCATTATTGCCTTCTGATGTCATAAACCTCATAAATTTATCAGAAGTTTTATCTCATTGTTTTACTGATACCTGCCTTTTATGTAATGTGATTTTGACATAAGATTTTTACCTGCTTGTAGGAAGTATCCCAGCATCCGCACCGATGTTGAGCGAGATCGCTACAAGGCCGTCTTCAGAGACCAGCATGCAGAGTACAAGGAGTTGCATGCAGAGGTGCAAGCTGTGCTGAAGAGGTTCGACGAGCTGGATCGCGTGATGCGTAATCTGCATCTGCAGACTTCCAGCCAAACGGTCAGGAATAATCCCCATTATATGAATCTCCTTAAAACTCTTTATAAACTGCACAAAGTCATTGTTACAATGATTACCACAGAAATGCGGTTGGAACAAACTGGAAAATGGCATTGCTGTAGTGATACTACATATTAATTAACAAAGGGAAATTAAAAATTTTGTTAAATATAGTTGGCTGTCTGTATCCATGGGTCCTGCACACATGGATTCAATCAACCATGGAAAATATTTGGAAAAAATCAACACAAATTCCAGAAAGTTCCAAAATGCAAAACTTGAATTTTCCGCATTCCAAGCACGGCTCTGAGTCCATGCAGATGAAGTCTCGTGCATGCAGACCCTGCTAAGGCCTCCGCAATCTGTACGTTTTAAACAAAAGAAAATGTGACATTGTTGCTGACATGTACTACCTAGTTAGGCCTACAGTGATTGCATCTGTACTGAACATGTACACTTTTTTCTTCTCATAATTTCCTAAATAATACATTATAACAATGATTTACATAGCATTTACATTGTATTGGGTATTTTAAATAATCTAGAGATGATTTCAAGTATACAGGAGGATGTGCATAGATTATATGCAAATACTATGCTGTTTTATATGAGGAAGCATACAGGGATGCATCATGGAACTGATCCCCCACGAATAGCGAGAACTGACGTATGCATCTTCCACACCACGCGTCCAATACAGGGAAGCAAAGTGGCCTGAGGAATATACTCCACAAAATTGAGCCAGCTTGTATTTCATCGTTTTAATACCTTCCTATTTTACTTATTTTATACAACTCAAAATAGACACATCATCATGTTATTCGGTGAAGTATTTATTGACATAAACTATAAATGATGGATGTATCTCAATCACACAACAATATTCCAGGCCCTGACAAAAAAACTCAGCAATATCTGCAGCATGTAGCCTAGTTGTAAAGTATATGAACTTCACGCAAAAACTTTGTCGATAGAAGCACTGTTTAATGTATGGGGCTCTTCGTCATCCAGAAGTTTGTAAAATGAACTCAGATTTTTTTTCTGTTTATACAGCTGGGTATCTTACTGGTGCAATTTATAAAATATCACCTAAGGCACTGTATAGAGTTTTTTGTTAAAAGTAAGGTGTGTCCTCCCCACTACATTTTTACTTAGCCCAATTTTGGCAGAGTGGTGGCTCTGAGGCTAGGGATCTGCGCCAGCAATCGTCCGATTGCTGGTTTTAATCCTGTGAATGCCAGGAGTGATCCTACTCTGTTGGGCCCTTGATCAAGGCCCTTAACCAGCAATTGCTTCATCCTGGGTATGATGTTAATCTACATCCAGCCCTATGAGGAGGTCCTCCAACTTACAGGGAATAACTTGGGGGTTGGTGGCAGGATTGGCTCTCCAGCTACCAGAAAAAACTCGCACTGATCCATTCGGACTAGTGTGGTGCTGAGGTATCACCCACTGCATGGCTGCACTCAGGTTCTCATCTTTTGGGGTTCATCGTGTGGTGGGTGCAGCAATCTTTACCAATTTTCAATGTATTGTATTGTGACACTATAATAATAAATTGTATAAAACAGCGGAATGAATGGTTGATGTATATCTGATATCCTGCATTATACAGCTCTTAAGTTTAAATTCCTGATTTTGATGTTGAATGAAATGAATTAATTCATTTTTTTCCAAACAGGAGCAAGAGCGTTTACAGAGGATCCTGCAGGAATATGAAAGAAAGAAAACTGTGAGTGCAAATAACTTGTATTTCTGACATATTCTTTCCTTAAATATACAAAAGATTTTTTTCTCTGAAACAAAAAGAAATTACTATATACACATGTACTGTTGTCTTAATACTCAGCCAGTGTTAAACACCAGTTCATTCACCTATGACAGATTCTTTCTTTTCCTCATTAGTACATGGTACAATTTTGAAATGGCAAAAAGTCACAGTCTACTTTGAAAGATTATTAATAAAAAGCAAAGACAAGATATGGTTATTTGTGCAGAACATTTCACAGGGATGCGATTGAAAGTATTTTACGGAGATCAAATAATACAGAATAACATTATACAGTAAGAATGACACATGAACTCAACCCAGAAGGTTCCTCGTTGGCTATGGGGATCGAACTAGCAACTTTCACGTTATAAGGCAGCAGCATAAACCACTGCACCACTGTGCCACTGTACTAGGCACTTACAACATTTACATAACTTACGGATTTAGTCTGTCTGCAATTCATTGCCAAGCCAACTCCCTGGCTGTGTTTATCGCCACAGTATTGCCTTTTTTAGCGATTACATCTTTGTATTTTTCATACAGCTCTATCAGCAGCATTTGTTCTGCAGCGGAAAATAAAACACCGCTCTCGTTTTACACACTTTCCTACTCATTTGATCGATCTATCGTTCATCCATTCATTTGGGCTTCTTAAATATCTTGGGTGTGCGCACTAAATGAGACTATGCAAGTCTGTCTTGTATGAGCCTTGATTAGTTAAAGCTGAACTGCGTTAGTGGACCGACATGAGGCTAAGTTTAGAGATGGCGCTAGTTTGAGTCTGACTTTTTCGGGAAAGTCTGGCTTTCTTTAGCTACTTTCATGGAATACCCCCCTGCTCATTAATGCAACTAGACTAGTTCACCAAACAGCAAATCATATGGTCACTGAATAAATTGACCATGTAGACAGGCTCAAGATGTTCACTTACTGGGCTGTTAAGCATTATAATCGCTAAGACACATGATCTAAGCAATTTTGTACTTGGTGTGATTGCCAGTGTCAGATGTGGTTGTTCCAACACCTTAGAAACAACCACCCACTTGGCATTCACATACTGGTGTGTAGACTTTAGAGGATGGCGCTATGAACAAGAAAACATCCAGTCAATGGTAAATATGGATCCTGAGTAGAAAACCATATAAAGTGGCCACTGAGTGCATTTTCTGTAATCCTGGTGGTAGTGTTGTCAATTTAACCTATAATACAGACACTAAATATGTTCAATCTTTGACAGGACCCCGCCTTTCTTGAGAAGAAGGAACGTTGTACATACCTAAAAGCCAAACTATCCCACATCAAGCAGAAGATCCAAGAGTACGATAACGTTACAAATTGGAAAGATGGATACAAGTAAATGTTTATAAACTGTTGCTTGTGGTTTTATGTTTTTCAAAAGCTAATGTACGAATTAGTTATTTTATTTACTTATATTTAAAATGGAAGACAAGATACCATCCACACCAAAATGGAAATGGAAGGAATGCAGTTTGAATAACAAAAGGAACGTTTAAAAACAAACTTCATCCTTCACCAAAAAAAAAATAGACTGGCTTAGTTTGCAAACAATTTTAAATTCCTTTTTGCCATGTTTATTTTATTTTTTTCAGGTATCATTTTTCATTTATGCAGCCAGATTTTGTACGAGGCCCTGTTACTGAGCGGAATGATGCGCTTCAATGCAATACACCTCATTGCAAAAGGTCAAAAGGTGTTTGTTACTGCCCTTCAAATTAAGGGTTCCAAATGGAGTTTGACTGTTATATTCTGTATTTATGATTTGTCCTGTATTTTTGTATTTTTTTCTGCTCAGTAGACCATATATATATATATAAACACACACACACACACACAATGTTGCATTGCATTATATTCCGTTGCATTTCTTTCATCTCCTTTTAGCTTTGTGTTGTTTTATTTAGTTTTGTTGCGTTTTAAGCCCTTAAAGTTTTTATAAATATTTAAAGCTAACACTTTTCACATTTATTAATGTATATTTGAGACGTGGTACATTTTTGCACAGAGTACAATGTTACTGTTTTTAGTTAATTATTTTTCATGCTTTTTGACTGTTTCTTAGACAAATTATTAAACATAAAGTCTTACTCTTTTCTGCTTTTTTGGCAAATGGATGTGCATCCGTGTCCAAAACAAAAGTTTGCCAATGTGACTAACTGTAGAGAAACCCTGAAGTACGTGTATTAGTCTGTTCACGTTTTATGTTTACTTAGTAAAGGGCGTACAAAGATTTAACTTTATTTATTTAACTATTCATATATCTTGTCAATAAGCTTCGTCAGCTGGCGTGAAATTTTCAATTCCAGATAATCCTTCGCACGCATTTACATGTAACAGTTTTATTACCATGTAAACTCTATAGACTGTTTACAAACTATTCCAACGCTTTAATGTTGCTAATTTTAGGGATACAATAATGGAATAATAGTGTAGATTTGCCGTGAGAGTCTGAAATCGTGAATGTCACGCCAGATGCGTGAGAGTTGGCGGCCCTGAGCTTGTGTGTTTGTCTGTATGCATACGGAAAGTTATATGGGGGAGACCCGGCCCAGGGTGTCTTATCGGGTTAACATGTAGGAGGTTAACCGGCGAGTTTTCTCACGCTCGCTTTGCACGGAGAAACGCGACAAGCTGGGAGTCTGATCGGAGAAATGAGTGAGCGTTTGCAGGGGGAGCACAACTAAAAGCTTGGCATTGTTAATTACTACAATTTTCTCAAACGATGGATGTTAGAAAGATACCAGGCGGGACTGTAATAGACTGCTTGAACAGTACAATATGTGATTTATTTTCTTCTTGAAATGTCAGTAATAAATTTTGTCGGGACAGTAAGACTTGAAATGTAGCGTCATTTATCAAAGTTCCCCCAGAATGAAGACACAATAGGCTGCATGGTCTTGGGCACAAAACTCCCGGGCTTAAAATTAGTCCCACTCCTTGCCTGATAACCTAGCTATAGACCATCTCCTATATAAAATACAGGATTTTCACGGCTTATTTTTAATCATGCCCCCTCCAATTAAGGATGTGCGGACCGATACTAAAATATCGATTCTGTCGATTTGAATGTTTCATTTTGGGAATCGTTTGTAACGTTAATTAAAATATTAGATTGGTTTTGTACCTGATAAATGGCTATATTATTGTGAGCAAGACATGAACTACTTCCAGGCAGGAGGGAGAAAGGGGAAGATTTTCAGAGGCCTCTCTCCTATTGTCTAAATGATTAGGGAAATAGCCGTAGCACGTACGTCATCACCCCCAGTCACCAGTGCAGGTATCGGCGATACCAGCTTTGCAATTAGATCAAATCGGACTGAACAGAATGTCAGTGGTATGGCGCAGTCCTACTCGGTGCAGCAAGACTCAGCACAGGTTTCAGTCAATCCCTGAGCTCACCTGACTCTATACATATTCAAAAGAATATATCTTCTTAAATCACATCTCAAATGTGGATCACCGTAGATTTGGAACAAATAGCTTTAAGATGAATTAGACTGAAAGCCAATATACACCGCACACACATAGACCTATCCTGAGATTCGTTATCTCAGTAGAGGGAATTTAAGTCATGATACTATTTACTACTGCTTTCTAGTATGTATACCACGAAAAAGAATCAAAGAACAGGAAAAACCAGTTTAACTTTTGCATAGGGTACGTCTTCTTAGAAAAAAAAAAAACTTGTAGGTTAACATTGCTTGTATACGAGTTTCATTAGTCGCCAATAGGGAAGTTGCAGCCCTCCGGGCGGAGCCGCACAGCCTGGGCGGCGGAGTGAGATGTTTAAGCTGCTCCCTATTAAACTGATAGCTGTACTTCAGCCAGCCCTGCGGTACGTACTTTATTGTCAGGTAAGTTTTTTTTTTTTTTTTTTAAACTAATCAAATTGAATCCCTTTTCCGCACTACATGTAAAACACCGTTAAAATAAGTTTAGATCATAAGCACACTTGGAGGAATTGTAAAGCCAGCACCGTTTATTTTTATTTTTCGTTGCATAATATATAACAAATGATATTAAATCTCTCGTTTGTTTACGTTATGTTTTTATGGCAGCGAGTGCCCGAATTTCATTGGTAACACTTCACTTGACTGGTCAGAAATAATTAGTAATAACCCAGTTACTAAAGTACAAATTATGAACAAATATAGTTTTCTTGATATAAAGATGCTTCCCGATATATTAATGAACAAACATGAGATCAGTAGTTCACTTGTTATTAATGGTAGTTCCTTAGTTCCTTCAGTAATTGACATAAAGGTTTACAGAATTAAATATAGTAACAAATACTGAACTGTTTGAGATAATGAATTAAGATGAGATCAATATATAACTAAAACTTAGTTTGTGCTTAAGTAATACATAAGTAATAATATAATACTATATTATTTGTGCCCCGTCAAGTAAAGTGTTACCATTTTATTAATAACGGTGGTGGGGTGAGTGATTTTTCGCCAAAATATAATTTTTCCATAAAAGTATTTTCTTTAATAACACAAATTTGTCATTCATCTTTAATATCCTATAAGTAATCCAATAAGCAATTAAAACAGCAGTTTTAATTAAATTATTTTAAACTACTGATTTACTCACTTAAAAAACGCATGCGAATAATGCCTTTGGTATTTTCTGTGTGACTATTTACATTCCATTGTTTGTGTATTAAATAGAACTGTTACCTTTGTAAAATAAGTCGAAAAGTGTGAAGTAAGGACTCCAGGATGTCTTCATACAGGAGTGGACACCCTCCACCTTATCGCTACGGTGGCAGGCAGTGAGTCTATATATTGGGTTTATATTTTTCCTTTATTTTTCTATGGCTGAAATGCAGTACTGCATAATACACACAAATCTGGACATTTTGAGTATACATGCAAGATAGTGTTGGAACTTAATTTTTATTGTCTGCTTACCAGAGATGGAAAATTCAGGTCCAGAAAGTACAAATGCAGACCAAGGTTTTGTTTCAACCAGTCAGTTGAGTGTAAAGAGTCAGAGTACCCACCTGCTTGGTTGAAACAAACCCTTGGTCTGGATTTGTATTTTCTGGACCTGAACTTTCCACCTCAGTCACTTACTGATGCCCTTTTTCTGTTTCATAGCCATAGCAGCCGAGACATGCCTGGAGACCGAGTGTTGAGCAAGCCGTCTTTTTCCCACTACCCTGAGGAAGAGTTTTTGCACTTTTACCGTTGGAAATCTCCACCGGGAGTGATAAAGATTGTGTCAATAATTATCATTATTCTCACTGTGGCCATGTTTGCTTGTGTAGCCTCCACAGTAGGCTGGGACTCAGATCTGGAAATGTCAGGATATGGTGGACTTGGGGCAGGGCTTGGTGGAGGCATGTATGGGGGAAGTTATGGGGGTGGCTATGGTAGTTACGGAGGAGGCTACGGAGGAGGATACGGAGGAGGCTATGGAGGAGGCTACGGATATGGAGTCGGAGGCAACTATGTTAGTCCCCAATCAGCAAATGGATTTATACTTGCCATCGGAGCCTTCACCTTTCTCGCTGTGCTCATCTTCTTCATCATTATGGTGTCACGGCAGAAAATGGCCCGCTCACGCCGGTTTTACCTGGCGCTCATTATAATCAGCGCCATATTGGCCTTCCTCTTGGTCATAGCCACTATTATCTACCTTGTGGCTATCAACCCAACTGCCCAGACGTCAGGGTCAGTCTATTACAGCCAGGTTCTAAGTCTCTGTTCTCAGTACCAGAACTCACAGCCCTCTGGAATCTTCATCAATCAATATATGTACCACTACTGTGTGGTGGAACCGCAGGAGGTGAGAACATGTGCCTTGTGTGCACATTATGTATTTTCTAATAAAACCTTTTCCCATACTACTTAGATCCAAAATTATCTTGGGTTGAGCATTTTTCTGTTTTGAATATGCCCATTTTTTTGTTTTTTGTTTTGCAAGCACAATCAAGTACAAAAAAAGAAGAGGAGAACCCAACCCACCCCAGGTGTCGCCTTGAAAGAAAAAAGCCCCCATTTAAAGAATTGGTCTCTGCAAATATAAACAAACTGGGGAACATGCCCGTTTTTTAATATCTATAGATCATCTAAAATCTGAGAGCCGTATAGTCTTTTTTTATCGTTAAATGCGTTCGGCTAGGCAATAAATTTGTTTCGTTTTAAAATATAGAGTGCAGATCTTTGAAAGCAGGACATGCTTATATCCTCTGGTTTTCTTTGGTCCTAGGCCATTGCTGTGGTTCTTGGTTTCCTGGTGACCGTTGGCCTTGTCATCATTGCGATCTTCGCTGCTAGGACACGTCAGAAAATCTGGAGTTATGGGAGGAATATTCTCTGGCATGAAGTGAAGGTGGTCAGTGATGGACTTTCACGTGACCTTGGAGAATGGGTGAGTGCATGAGAGTTTATCATTAGATTTATTAGAGACCTCTTTGTTTATGGTCTGGCAGCAGATATTTTGATTGCTGCTAGTTGGTGCTGTTGTTTATTTCAAAGTGAAAATGTTAAATATCTGAAATGTGAACCCCAGCACGTCTACTAAAAGCTTTTTACAGTGCTCGAAGAAAGTCTTGGGACACTTGTTTAATTCTATAAAAATGTTGCAGATTTATTGATTTCATAGCAGAAGTTCTTTGACAAGCAATGTTTAACATATCTGCACATATCTGACATAATTTTTTTGACTGCCATTATACTATTAATTGCAACTGTAGTCATTTTGTGATAATAAACACAAATGTTTGGTGTTTTATGTTATTGCAAAGGTGTTACTAATTTAAAAAACATCCAAGGCAACTGCTTGTCAATTAACTCAGAATAGCTCTTTTAGAACCATAATTTGGATTTCACTTTATTACTATTTGAAATGAATGTTTTACTTAAAACTGCCGGTTGTTTTTTAATATGATGTACATTTTTTTGTAGATAACGAAAATTATTTCTTTATTCATTTAAGACCAATACATTTGTAATATTTTTACTGTCCCAAGACTTTCTACTAATTATATATTCTATATGCCAGTATACTATATGCTAATTTAGCAGATGCTTTATTCATAGTACAATGAGTAGATGTGAAGCATGCGTACTTGCAATAATCAGCATTTGTGGAGAAAATAGTGCATAGATGCTTTGGTCCATCCATCTCTGTGGAACCTGCACTCCTTTCCATGCAGCACACGGCACAAGGTAGCGGTGACACCCAGGGATGTTTCTCAGTACCAAGAACGAGAAAATCGTACTTGTGGTCTCGCTAACTTGCTTCCGAAGAACAAATTTGGGGCGCAGCGAATCGTGGGATTGGTCTCATTTGGCAAGGATGCAACTGATGGTTTCTTGATATTTGGAGTAGGGCAAGAGCAACATCCAGGGATTTTTACTGTCCTCTGTACCTATGTTCTTGAGTCTCAGGTCTTCGGCAATGGAAGATGACATAAAATGGGTACATGAGAACATCATTATGGTCAAGTATGAGTATTGAGAAACATAGACAGCAAGCCAGTTCATCACAGGTCACATACATGTATGTACTACAGGCAACTTAGAGAAGCCAGTAAGCGTAAATTCATGTATTTAAACCATGGGAGAATCTCTGCTCAACATGGATGTGTGAGTCAACACTGAAAAAAAACTGAGCTACTCTAGATACTTTCAT
Organism: Gnathonemus echidnorhynchus; assembly: GCA_026776725.1. NCBI lineage: Eukaryota > Metazoa > Chordata > Actinopteri > Osteoglossiformes > Mormyridae > Gnathonemus > Gnathonemus echidnorhynchus. The sequence continues at coordinate 46,732 of JAODJU010000089.1, forward strand.
GTAATTTACAAAAAAAACTTGCATAACAGCATATATAACATTCCTATGTTCCTATCAGAACCAGCCAGTGGTGGAAAGACATAACATTAAACTCCTAGGCACTGCGTAGTACAGCACTGGGCAACTGAAACTGGAAGCTCTGCACCATAACCAAGGGTTTGAATATGATCATAGCCTGAGTAATCACTGGAGTGAATCCAGGTGCAGTGATACATGTGATCAATTCAAAAGTTCGAGAACAACCCAGTGTTCTGGATGACTTGTAAAATGGCAACATAGCCAAGAGGGAGTTACAATAGGTGTTCAACCACAATGCCAATATTTTCTGTTTTCATAGCCTGTGACTTTATGGGGGGAGTTTCATGCTCAGTTTCTGGGTGTGGCTTGCGATAGAAACTTTAAGGATAAACATTCAAAATAAGACATCTTTGCCATATAAGCAGTATAAATTAGGTCTTGTTCAGTTAAGTCAGAATCTTTACACTTTAGTCCATCAGCTGGCTTATTTTTGTTTCTTGCAAAAATCTAAAAACAATAAAAATATATTGAACACATTTTGTTGATAGTCAAAATTGCAAGGTAGTCAAAATAACTAAAGGAATTACTAATGTGTATTACACATGTATAAAATTTAGTAAATATAACGCATGTTAGCAGGTGTGTTTTGTTTTTATATTAAGTTGTGAATCTTCTGAGAGTTTTTCCTTTTCAGTACTATCTCTGGTATTTGACCTCTGTGGAGATAATGTGGGGAAAGTGGAAACCGGTCAAACTGGGATTTTTGAAATGTTTACTGTACACAGACATAGAAGGTTGATATAGATACTTTGACTGGGGCAGTCTAGCAAAATACTTGTTGGAACTGTACGTCTTTATTTGTGGAATTATTGGCATCAGTGCAATGTTATCATAACTTAATTCGGTTTAAAGTTTACTGTTTGCTTCAAATGTGTACTTTCAGTACATTTTCTAATTTACAATTTACCCTGTTTAATTTCTTGTGTAGTGTGTGTTTTCCCCCAATATCACAGATAGACTTTATAAAAACTTATAAAAATGGAATTGAAATGCAGCTATGATTCTGCAGGAAGAAAACTGCTTTTCTTTAAACTATTTTACCCCTTTGCAGGTGAACACTGTGTCTGGTGAGCCAGAGCAAATGCTGAATGCATACCCAGATGAAATTCAAAGGAGAGAACTCCTGGAAGGTGTGACCACTGATTATTCCAAACCACCATACAGTTCTACGTGAGTCACTGCATGCACACAAATGGCATCTACAGTAATAAACAACTGTGCAAGTATTTAGCATTTAGCATGCAGGTTTTAAAGATTGAGACAAATAGAACAAATACTGCGATATTGTGATATTAGCGGCAAGTACATTGTATACCTCCTTGTTGTGAAATGATATTTAATATTTGAAACAGAATTACTTTGCGAGCATTAGTGGGCTATATATTTTGAAAATTTGAAACAGGAATTACCTTATATTTTCACATATTTTTTTTGGTATTTGAAAATTCTGTCTGGAAAATATATTCTGCTTGAAATTTGCCAGGTCATTCATATCAGTGTGTTATACTTAAATGTAGCATTGTGGGATTAACTGAGCAAGGGAATGTATATTTTTCATATATTCAGCCCACAAAAAAGTAGAATGTCCTGGTTCTGTTTTTATGAATTTGAATTCCAGCATAATTTATACTTGCAACAAATTGCAGCGAAATCTGTTGTTTATCTGTTGTCTAACAGGCCATTGATGATGATTGGGTGATTGGCAATTCCATGTCAGACAACATTGTATGCATGTCGGCCAGTGTCAATCAAAATGTTTAGTATTTTAAATCAGTCCTCAAGCGTGGCTAGATAAGCTTAAGAGTTGAGACCTTTTGCTCACTGTTTAGTCCCCCCCCCCCTTCAAAAATCTCTCCTGCTCCCCTGTTGCAAAATATATATAAATTAGTTCAGGTGAGGCTTTTATTTTGTAAATATTTAATTATTTTATATGCAATATATATAATTTTCCATTATGGAAAATAGATTTATTATGCATCATTGGATCTGATTGAGCTTTTTTCTCTGTGTACCAGCACAGAGTTATAATTTGTTCACTTCTTCAGATCTGCTGTTGAGATGAGCAGTGGGGTATATGTTTTGTTTCTGCTATGTTTAGTGAGCCAACGAAGAGCTGGCCATTGTGCAGTCCAGGTCCCCACAGTACAGAGTCAGAGGTCACCATCTCTGTAGGGAAGCCTAATACCAGGCCTGGTAGACACCGTGCTGATAGCGTGGATGACACAGGCTATACCACAGGTGCTGAGTCTGGGGAGGAACTGGATGACAGTGATTTTGACAGGTAAGATGGTTGGTTATTTAAAAGCGCTTAGGAGATCTAAGGAAGTAAGTGTGAGGTTCTCTTCTTCAGCCATGTTTATTTCAGGGGATAAGCTGAATTTTTGTTCTGGTCAGGAAAGTTTATTGATTTTTGGTATTTGAAAATATATTCTGCTTGAAATTTGGCAGGTCATTCATATCAGTGTGTTATACTTAAATGTAGCATTGTGGGATTAACTGAGCAAGGGAATGTATATTTTTCATATATTCAGCCCACCAAAAAGTAGAATGTCCTGGTTCTGTATTTATGAATTTGAATTCCAGCATAATTCATTGTTTACTTTGAGTTCCTCATAGGAGCTGATTTCCTCCCTCTCTGTCTCCTTTTTTAGTGAGTTTCCCACCATTACTAATGGTCAGAAAAGACTGGAATACAAACGGGAATTCGATAGGTACCACAAAGAATACAAGATACTGCAGGAAGAGCTGGATGACGTCAACAAGGGCCTCATGGAGGTAGATCACGAGCTACACGTCTTGCAGCCGGGAAGTTCACAGTACATGGTGAGTCCTTAGGCTAGTATGTGCATTTCTAGCATATGTGTGTAGTTTTATGGGTAAAATATGTTTTATTTTAATGGATACAGTCCCTAAATTTTGTTTTAGATTTTATATTCTGTTAATAACCTCTCTCAACACAAACAGGATGCTATGGATGAATTTAACCAGCTGAAGAATCTGAAGAAGGTCTGTCTGAATTTTCCATAATTTGTTTAAAAGCTAAGTGATATGAGTATTGTATCATGATGTAGAATAATGTGCTTTATTACTCTCTTCTCAGTCTGCAGGCTACCAGATGAAGAAGCAGAAATGCAAGTATCTAAAAGCCAAATTGTCTCACATCAAGAGGAAGGTCAATGATTATGATGGGAGAGTATGACCTGCTTCAGTCTTGATCTTTATTTATCCTCTCTAAGGATTAAGATCTGTTTAATGGAGTGCCGTCCTTGGAGATACCCATAACCCTTTAATATCTCTTTAAGTAAAGTTTTAAGGATTTTCCTCTAAAAATAAGCATTTTAAAACATGAGTTTCAGTCACTCATCCACTTAAATTTTATTTGATAATTTCCACTGTTGTAAATAGAGGCATACTGTACTTTTTCATAACAGCTATTTTAATAGAAAGATTGTATTAAGCATTGCTGCAAAGAATTTTATAGTAATTTAACTCTGCGTTTTTAAAATCATTGTTTTCTCAGGATATCTACTATGAGATATCTCAAATGTAATTTCCAAAAACTTTTGCACAGAATTGAATATGCTGCTGTTTTTATTGTACTGTTTTCAGCTGCATTTTTCAGATCGTCTTGTAACTACAATAAGTTTTTAAGTTTTACGTTATACGTTGTTTTGACGTTATAAATGAACTTTTCTCATATTTAGGGCTGTGTTGCCCTGATGTTATGCTCATTTGAGGGTTGCCATCTTGAACTAGTGAAAAGAGAAAGATCTGGTTGGATACTTTCTAAAACTTCCTACAAGGGAAAAAAATAGGTTCTTGCCACTGCTCTTGCATTGTTTTGTACTTTGTACATATGTCATTTGTCATTTTCATTAAAAGCATTATTAAGCATAAGTGTTCTTTATTATTATTCAATACTAAGATACTGGCCCAATTCTTACATTTCCGAAGCTGCTTTAAAGATATAAATTTAATTGTTGAGAACTGAAACTAGCATATTACGATGCTCTATTCAGGGAAAATGTGCAACTATATAATAACCTAATAAAAATATGTCCACTATCCATTGCAGCAAATAGAACAAGACAGGTTCACCCATGTTAAACCCTGTGCTGTGTCTTCAGGATCATCAGGATGACCAGATTATCCATGTGAGGGAGGACATTTTGAGCTAGGACACTAAGGACAGTATTTGTAAACTACCATTTCAATTAAAAGGACCTGGATTACACTTAAGCTCCGAGTTCTTGCCGTGTGCTGACTGGTCAGTCTCCCTGTGTTACTAATATTAATGTGAAACAGCTGGATGAGTCTTTCAATCAAGGAATCAAACCAGTCAAAGCACAAGAAGAGCTTAACTATTTAGTCAAACACAGGAGCCTTTCAGTTTTAAGGCGGTTTGTAAAACCTGAATCAGTGTCCTGACACGGATTATCGAGTCACCCTACCGACAGTCTTGCTTTCACGTGCATGTTTGTGTGTCTCATGGAAAGAAAGATGGGGTGTGGCGAAGAGAAGTATTCCAATAAACCTGTGTTTGTACTTGTGCAAATGGCAAATGAAGAAACATTTCATTACACCCAATATGGAATCGCACATATAAACACACATGTGTTATTAGGCTATATGGTGATAATAGCCTATTAACATAATAACAATAGGTTTCTTAATATTTTTATTTTATTATTCATAATAATAATAATTTCAGAAATATTCACTGCAAATGCCATGTGTATTTCTGAGCAATAAATCAGTTACATTTATTTATCCAAGGCGATTTGTGATGGGTTGGGACAGTGATAAACACCAACTCGGAATTATTGTTATGTGCCTTGTAGGCAGGGGGACACATTTTAATGTAACGCAGGCCGCCTGACAGCCCAGCAGCCCCTCAGCAGTTTGCTAGTGCGTGCAGAAGTCGGCGATGTTCATTCAACTTAGGAATATGTATGGTAGCAAGTAATAACGTGGCCAGATTTCCAAAGACTATTTTTTTATGCTTCTATAGGTACGTTGGGTATGCTTGCAAAGTCGCTTTGCTTTGCAGAATTTCTTTGTAGTTTGCGGATTCTTTTTTGAATGTGGTCTGGATCTGTTAATAGCTAATAACTGGTTTCAGTCATTAAAATAACAGTCTTGTTGGCATTTTGATAGCTTGAGTATATGTAGACTATAGCGAAATATATTTGCAAGGATTTGTTTACTGACGTACTGAGAGTTGCAATATGTGATTAAAAAAAAAAAAAAATTATATTGTAACGTGAGAATAATTCCCTTTAAGTGCCTGATTCTTAGTGGATTTAGCTAATCTAACGAAATGGACGAAGAACCCGAAAGAGCTAAACGTTGGGAAGGTGGCTATGAGCGGACATGGTAAATGAAATACCTCGTGTTATGTTCCTTTTAATGTTTTATGCTTATTTGAAATGGACTATTAATTTGGTGTGAAACTCCTTAGCGTTTGTTCTTTTAAAATACCTATTTGTTAATTTAGCCACATCTCTTTTATAGACTCTTTGTGCATGTATATGTTAGTGAATTTGTGCATGTATATGTTAGCCCCTACGCATAGTTGCTATGTAAAAGTTACATGAAGAATGCATTGTTTTGTAGTTGATAGCAGTTATAATAGTGTCTGGGGTTGTTGTACAGGGAGGTGCTCAAGGAGGATGAGACTGGATCACTTAAGGCTACAGTGGAGGACATCGTTTTCAAGGCCAAAAGGAAGAGGTGGGCAGATTTATTACCAAACACACTGTCTGGTTGACCATCTAGTAAGTCAGTCATCTGCCCTCACTTTTACACACGGATTAGAATAGGATAGATATTCATTGTCATTACAATAACAGCTATAATATTATCAGCATAGAAATGACATAAATATCAAATAACACAGTGAGGTACTATGTACTGAAGTTGTTTTTTTTTGCCCTCATATTTCATTGACAAGGTTTGTACTGCAAATACACTCAACTTTTAAAGCTGGGATATTTTTTCAAATGAAAGACCATATATCTTACCATATGCTATGTATAAAAAGAACCTAAATGTACACTGTGAACAGACTACTTGATTACTGTAAAGAAATTATTTAAACAGTATTTGTACAGGAATGATTCTGTCCCAAGCTTTTTAATCCATATTGGTGGTTGATCACTATAACCATGATCACTATAATCAGTTTCCACTGTATTTTAAATATTGCTAGTGTTGAAACCAATTGGTGGTACAGTAAAATCCACTTCTAACGGACTTCAAGGGACCTGGCAAAACAGTCCATTATATCCAAAGTCCGGTATATCCAGAGTTGCTGTATGCCCATAACACTACAGGACACCATTTACTCATGCCACACCCCAGCAAACACACTTGTGGTATAGATTATTATATTGTACATATAATAATCCAACTTTACCTGACCAGATGCGTGACTATTAATAATCCCGACTACGTATCTGCGCTGGATATCACCGGCACGCCCCACGCCTTGTAGGCGGAACCTGCATGTCCGTTATAGCCGAACAGAACTACAGCTAAAAGCGGCCCTGGGGACTAAATTGTTTGTCCGATATAAGCGAAATTCCGTTATATGCGAGTCCGCTATATCTGATGCTTTTTCTGCATGTTCCTAAAGGCGCACGGCCGGGACCAGCGGACCTCGTCCGTTATACATGATATTCCGTTATAAGCGAGTCCACTATAACGGGATTTTACTGTATTACCTTTAGTATCTGAAAATGTCTTTCCGCAGTGTTTATATTTGACCTTTTTGGTCGGTGTCGTCTTCAATAAAGCCACAATGTGTCCAAACGACGGACACGGCCCTTTTCTGTGGCACAAGCTGCTTGAGATGCTCAGTCAGCTCGGTGTTTGAGTTCGCCTCCATGCTGCTTCCATGTCGCTGGCTGGACGGGGTGGAGTCACGTGACAAAACATACTACCACGTGTGTTAAGGGGGCAGTACATGAACACACACTGGGGGGTATTAGAATTTCAAAAAAAAAAAACAAAAAAAAAAAAACGAAGTAACCGACATGCGCAAGATTACGTCAGTTAGAGGTTCTGAATGTCAGTTTTGATTTAATTTCTTGATAAACATTTGGAAAATGCTCACTTGTTCTGACATCCTTGTCTGTCTTTCATGTTTTTTTTCCCTAGAGTTTTTGAGAGCTATGGACAAGTGCGACTGGGGATGGTGAGTGGCAGCGTGGCCTTGTTCAGTGCAGCCCTACAGTTTCCAGATTCTTAATTAAATTTACACTGTTCTTCTGAGTGCATCCGGCATGACTGTCTTGTTTAGAGTTCTGAAAAAATTGAATATTGAATCTAGAGAAATGTACTCGGAGAAATGTCAGAGTTTTTTTTGTGCTTCAGATGCGCCACATGTTTGTGGTGGTTGATACTTCAAGGACAATGGAGGACCAGGATCTCAAACCCAACAGACTGACCTCAACTCTAAAGGTTAGTGGCATGCCTGCATTGCACTGTGCATTCGCTGTGTAGCATTTTAGACATCGTTTTCTTACCGCTGATTTCTGTTCACCCACAGCTGATGGAATACTTCGTTGATGAATACTTTGATCAGAATCCCATCAGTCAGGTACATGTTTTTGAAAAGAATGGCCAGCAGACTTTTCATTCAAATTTACACGCAGAGCAGCTCTGGAGTGTCAGATGCCTCTACGTTATGCATTTCAGATAGGGATCATCACTACCAAGAACAAGAGAGCTGAGAAACTGACAGATCTGGCTGGTAGGTGCAATGCAGGCCTGTTACGATCACTGCACGTGAATTTATTAAAACATTATATGCAAGTTTATTTTTGTCCATAGTAGGACGTAATCATACAATCAAAATTCTTTTGCATAGTGTAACCTTTTGTTGTTGAATATTATTGTAATGTTATTACTTTTAGTAGTTAATACTAAACGTCTCAAACATGAACAGATGTGTTTGCTCTGAAGACATGGTTGTGTTGACAGGTAACCCGAAGAAGCACATTTCTGCCTTAAAAAAGGCGGTGGACACCCCTTGTGCCGGGGAACCCTCCCTCTACAACTCCCTGAACCTGGCGATGCAGACGCTCAAGTACGTCAGGTTCAGCCCGGTTTTGGTTTGTGACTCACGTTCATGATCCCTGATGGTGCAATCAGCCCATATTAGTTTTAGCGGCTGGAGCTGCAAGAGTGAGTTTTACAGGGTTTGAGTCCCGCTTTTCTCCTGCAGACACATGCCTGGTCACACAAGTAGGGAAGTGCTTGTAATTTTCAGCAGTCTCACTACCTGCGATCCAGCCAACATCTATGAGTTAATCAAGGTAAGTGCTTTGTCTGTTTTTCATTTAAAAAGCTGTGTGTAAAGGCCACAAAGTCACTGTGAAGAGAATTAGGATAAAATGTTTTTAAGGGAGGGATTTGGCTAATTTCAAGGAGGGTTCAAAATCATTATTTTACTATCTGGTTATGTGCCTGGTTAGGGGGTTCAAATCTGTATTTTTACTACATGGCTACATGCTTGTCTGAGTCAGCTTATAGTTAAGGATGCCACAGTTGCAAAGTTGTGGATTCAAATCTCTGAATACACACTTTTTTTTAGTTTTAATTGTTTTCATAATTGTTGTGCTAAGAACTTGGCAAGCTTTGCAATTTTTGCAATGATTGTTCCTTTTCAAGATTATCTAATATATATATTTTTAAATCAGTGTAAAGTTTACTGCTGTTGCTCATGTGCTCATACTCATCAACTGCCAGACCCACTCAGACAGTGTGGTGTGTTTGTGGGAAGTTTAACGAAAACAAGTGAGGAGGATAAAAGCTAATAAGAAATGGCACTGAAAGATTTCATCATCTACTGTACGGAGATGTTTTGGATTTCATGGAGAGGGTATTGAGCAAAAAGCAAGTGATTTGTCAGCATAAATCATGTCAACACCACCAGCTCTGTTGGTGGACAGTAACAAGATCTGTTTGGGTATAGTTTATTTTGGATGAATTTTCAACTCATTTTTTTGTTTTATAAATACCACTATATTTATCGTATAAAAATTCTCATGATACTGTGCAGCCCTTCGACATGTGATATTATGTGTCTGCTTTGTGTGACCAGAGTTATTCTCCCTGTGATGGGTAGGTGGGTAAAAAGCACTGCTGTTTTTCCTAGACACTAAAGGGGCTGAAGATTCGGGTGTCTGTGATCGGGCTGTCAGCAGAGGTGCGGGTTTGCACTATCCTGACGCGGGAGACAGGAGGTGATCATATGATCCATACTGTGTTTGTTTGGCTCTCTTTGCTAGTGACTCTCTTTAAATAGTCTGCGTTGTATGATTGTAGCACTTTTAATTATAATTCAACATTTTCATACATTTCATCATGTTTTATTTTCCCTCCTTGTTCCTGTCCCTAGGAACTTACCATGTGATTCTGGATGAGAGTCACTTCCGTGAGCTCCTGACGTTCCACGTCAAGCCCCCGCCTGCCAGCTCCTCCTCTGAGTGCTCTCTTATTCGCATGGGTACGTCAGAGCCCCTGGAGACCCACGACCATCATGAATCATGGGTCTTCCTTTGCCAGCTGATACTCTAGACCAGGGGTCACCAACATGGTGCTCGCGAGCACCAGGATGCCCCCAAGGACCACACGAGTCGTCCGCGGACCTGTTCTAAAAATAGCACGACTCAATAGTGAGCAGCGTCTAAATTTTAATTTTATCCTGTTGCTATTCTTCTTTATTCACATTTGCATTTATATAGATTTGAAAATGACCATATCTAAAAAAAAAAAAAAAAAGCATTTAAAAGATGTTTATTATACATGAAGTTTAGATGAGTTTAGGAGGGCGTTTCAAACTGGTAGCCCTTCATATCGCTCAGTACCCGTGAAGTAGCTCTCAGTTTCAGAAAGGTTGGTGACCCTTGCTCTAGACAGATGGTGTAATTGTGTTACACTGTCATTCTTTGACTCCAGTTACCTTTTTAAAGGGGCAGTTCACCCCAAAACTGAAAAAAATATATCTTTTAGATGGGCTTTAGTACTATCTATCTATGTAGGTTGTTCTGCTGGGAGTTGGCTAGTTTTGGAGATATCAGCCGTAAAAATGTTGGAACTATTTTCTTCTACCGAACTCCACAGAACAATCATATCGCTGCGCAGAAGATATCGCCGGGGTGCCCAATGCTCGTATCTTCTGTGCAGTGATGCGATTGGTGTGTGGAGTTTGGTAGAGAAAAATAGTTCCAACATTAAGCTGCTCACTACTAAGTCTGAGGATTGTCTTGAGTAACCGGGTCATGATTTCTGGTAAGAGACGTTGTTGTTGAATTTTTCTACTGTATCTTTTGGCGCTTTAATCACTGCACAGAAAATGCCATTTGGTCCAGTTTATGTTCAAGAGAAGAATGGGATGAACTGCTACTTTAAATTACTTTGTGAAATGTCTCTAGAGGGGGATGGTAGTCTTTCTTTATTTATTTGTTTGATTATAGGATGTTTCACTCTTTGTGATGCAGTGCCAATAAGGAAACATTCTCTTCTTTTACCAGGATTCCCCCAACATACCATAGCCTCTGTCTCTGATCAGGATTCCAAACCTTCCTTTAGTATGTCGTGAGTATTCATTCGGTTGGTTTTCGTATTTGCTGTTGTGGAAGGCAAGCCGCAGTGTATTAATCGATATAAATTTCTCTATTTTTGTTTGTTCCTTTATTCACTGAAATGTTCATTTGTCTGTTTGTTCATTCTTTCATTCATTCATCCAAACACTGAATCTCAGTTTAATATTCCTGTCAGCTTGATAAATGCATTGAAATTTGTGAAATATCAGTATTGACTGAAGAGTACACTGCTAAAAACCAGCCAGATTTTCCACTATCCTCCTCATATACACGGCTCAAAAAAATTAAAGGAACACTTTGGAAACACATCAGATCTCAATGGGAAGACATCAAACCTTCTGGCAATGGGACATATTGATGTGCCATCCTGGAGGAGTTGGACTCCCTGTGCAACCTGGGTAGGGTCCAGGTATCACCTCATGCTACCAGCAGTGACACTGACCGTCTGTGGCCTCCACCTGTTAAACCAGGGGTGGCCAATCTTACCCGCAAAGGGCCGGTGTGTATGCAGGTTTTTGGGATAACCTGTAGGTCAGCTGTTCAAACCCAGGTGTGAGGACTCTTCAGCCAATCAGTCCTCTAATTAGTAATATAATTAGGGAGTTGCAGCGAAAACCCGCCACACACCGGTCCTTTGCAGATAAGATTGGCCACCCCTGCTATACACTGTTTAAAAAGTGTTCCTTTGATTTTTTTGAGCGGTGTATATAGGGCAAATTTTACATTTCGTCAGTAGGGGATGCTAAGTCAGTAGGATTCAAGTCTACTTCTTTCCGGGGCTAATGAAGATGACACATCTCGTTACAGGCACCTTGATAGCGACGGTGGTCCTGGCTTGACCCTGGGGGGATACTACTGTCCGCAGTGTCGTGCGAAGTACACAGAGCTGCCTGTGGAGTGTAAGGTCTGCGGTACGTCTGGAAGCTTCCACTATGATGAGGGGCAGCTGCCGTCCGATCAGAGGATTGTAGAAGTGCAGTTATAAGTCTCCATCCATCCATCCATCCATCTCTATCTGTTTTCCAGTAGAGGGTATCCCTGGAAGTACAGGGCACAAGATGGGGGGCAACCGGTACAAGATGCTAGTCCATTACAGTGTAATATTTTAATCTTTAAATATAATACTAGCAAGTGATGGTCTAATTGGTTGCATCAAATTATTTTATAAGCCAGTTCTAAAGCTCCGATCACAAATTGCGGACTAAAATCTGTGATGAATAAAACATTATATCTACATCTTGCTGCAGTTCATAATTTGAATGAAAATAACGTGCGGTTGAGCCTCGATTACCCTGTACATTCTCCCAGAAGAGTGTGGGGGTCGCAGTTATCAGACTGGCTTAGGGGGGCTTGGAGCTGGGTGGCTCTGTCAGCAGTGTGACGTCCCCGGGGGACCCTCTTCCCGCAGGTCTGACTTTGGTTTCAGCTCCTCACTTGGCAAGATCATTTCATCACCTCTTCCCAATGGATGCCTTTCAAGAGAAGCCCCTGGAGGATGTCCAAGGGGAAAGGTACAGTCAGCTTATGACACTTCAGTAATACTCGTGTTAATTACACACACTTACTGATGATCTTTTTTTTTCCTTTATTAAACTAATTGTTTTTATTCACTCGTTTCAGGTTCTGTCAAGCGTGCCAAGGGGAACTGAAAGACAAAAGTGTAATTATTATACCTTTTTCCACATCAGTGTGGAGCATCTGCACGCCATGCATTGATTTCAGTCGGTTTGACGGTGCATATTTCTCTGTGTGCTCCACAGGTGTATATATGTCCAGTGTGCAGCAGTGCGTTCTGTGTGGAGTGTGACCTGTTTATCCATGACACTCTGCATTGCTGCCCCTGCTGTATACATAACCAGACTGCACCCTGAGCCCAGGAAGCCAGAAAAGCAGAAAGCATTTAACTAAAACCATGGAAGCAAAAACCTGAGTTGGAGTGGGGCAGCGTCTGTGTACCTCAATCAGCGGACCAATGGCATTGAATTTCCCCCCCAAAACAACCTTATTCATTTTTTTTCTTTTCTTTTAACTGATTACCTATATGTTTTTTTTTCCTTTTCAGCAAATGCTGTCATGGAATATTACTGATCCTACAAAATGAAAACACCTCAACTCTTTTTTTTTTTTTTACTGGTCCTTCCTGAAATGGATTCATATTTACTGTATAAATACTGCCTCCACTCGTGGAATAAGTCATACTGCCAGTGATCATTGATTTATATGTATACACCTTTTGTTAAAAACAAATTAAATTGTCGTTGAGACTTGCAGTGTGGAAAAATTAACATATTTTTATGAATAAAATGTCAATTGAACATTCTTTTTGGATAATTGTATATTATATATATTTCTTTTGACAATGTTAGTATTACATCTGTAGATGTATGTTTACTGTCACACATAGAGTACATGTGTGTATGTATATATATTGCTACATGTTTTATGGTTGAAATGCAGCAGAAATTTCTTTTTCTTATAATGGCTGGTATTTAATGATTACTTTTGCATTTTAAAACATCTTTTTATGACCCATTATTGTATTTGGCCTGTGAAACCCTGATCATTCATGCTTTATTTATTTTTGTTTGCTGTGAAGAATATACTTTTAATGTAGCTATTTAATTATAAATTGTTTTTCTGTACTTTGGCAACAGACCATTGTACAGAAATATTTTTTAAAAATTATATAGCACGACAAAAGCAAAACAGCCTAACATCTTGTCACACTTTAAAAGTGTAATTCCAGATGCTTTCATGAGTAAAATTTCTTGACTTTTTCCAGTGCTGTGCTTCCTATTGGACCATAAAACTCGTCTCCTGTATTAACATCATATCAGGTTCCTTTTGCCCAGTAGCTTTAAGTTGAAGAATGGTTCCTCGTGTGTGTCTGGGACATCCACGCGCAGTGCTTCTCACTGGGGGAAGCCTCCAGTGCGGCAAGGCTGCTGTGTTCTGCTGGTTGTTCTGGAGCACTTGCTGAATACAGTGATGTCCTTCCAGTCTCTTTTAACTTTATCTTAAACAACTAGATGGAACCTTGTGTAAGCTTTGTCGTGGGGAAAATTACTCTGAACAAGGATTCAGAATATCAAGGTGCTTGGGTTTGTTGTCTATGAAAAGACATCGGTAACATGACTATTATATGTTTGGATATCGCAAGTACTCCGTAGTTCACGTAAATAACCCTGGTTGTTTCTGTAAAGAGTGTAGATTGACCTGGATGAGTGACAAAGAGTAAGATATGGAGAACTCTGTTAGCAGAGAACTCCAATGATGATTTATTGTCATATTTATTAAGTAAATACAATGAAATTTTTACTTGTCTCTTCACAGCCTGACAATAAGTAGAAGTACCAAGTTGCAGCAATGAGAATGTACATAAATACAATGCAAGAACTAATGAACATGCATTCAGATATCAGATGGGTTTTTGCCAGTATATCAGGGACAGTATGAAGCTTTTTGTCCTGCTTGATTGTGACTCAGCCTACAGCTTTGATGATTCGCCAAACGTCGGACGTGATGATGGACAGGGACGTGTTGGATTGACAGATGTCCAGCCATGGCTACTATTCTGTGTTCAGGTACCACACCTCCTAAAAGCAACCAGACTCACTTTTAAGTCTTACGTTTAGTAGTTTGAAGCACAATCAGAGGCTTTCAGCTTAACATTATCTGCCAACAGGAAAAGTGTCCAGAGGCACTGGGTCACAAAACTGCTAATGGAGGCAGTGCCTGTGATCGACCATACAGTGCTGGTCACAAAACTGGCTGTACAGTGTTCAAATTCTGCTGAATAGTGATGTCACAGGAGCAATTTTAGCAAGTATTCAAGTAGGCTGCATTTTATTATTGGATTTCATCCATGTGTTGAATAGCTTTGTCAACACAGGGCTGGTTGCCCTGGATCCAGGCAAAAACCAGTAGGTAGTGGTACTGTAAATAATAAAATTTGGTAAATGTTTAGAGATTATATAAAATGAAGCTGTCACATGAGTGTAACACCTGCCACCAGCCAGCAGTCCTTGACACCATGCCCAGCCAGACCAAATCTGAATATTAGATGCAAATATATCTCCCAAATAGTCTAAGGCCACTTCAGTATCGTAAAATATTTGTGAGGATTTGAGCATCATCTTTGCTGAACTGATGGCTTTCCGTGTGTCTGATATAGCATCTGGTACCGGGGTTCTTGTCTGTTTTCTTCTTGTGATTTTGATTTGACTGTTATAGGTGAAGTCTACCCCCGCAATGGGATGACACCCCATCCTGGGTTGTTCCCTGTTTTGCACCTGTAGTCTCCAAGATATGCTCTGGACCCCCTGCGACCCTGAACAGGACAAGCAGTTATTGGAAATGAATGGATGTATATTAAAATATCTACAAATTAGAACATTCAGCATATATAAGAATTATCCAAAATTATCCGTCTTGACTATGTCACTGTGTGGGCGAAGTTTGTGTGTTCAGTTTGGTGCATCTTTTGCATGTTTGACAGTGCAATATGCTTGGTCTCTCTGAATCTGGATAGAGAAATTAGCTTTGATACCATCTGATAAAAGTGACTTAATGCAGCATGTGCACTAGTAGGGAGAAGCTGAGTGAAGCTCAGAACATCACTGGAAAAGATTCAAAGAGGTATGTTGTTCAAGAGCCAATTAGCGATGATGTACCCAATATCTTTGTACTGCGCTAAGCCCCTGTCCAATGGAGAGACCAAAACACACAAGCCAGATGACCCAGTAACTATAAACTTTTTGCCTAGGGTGCTCTGGTACCACGTACATTTGTGTACAAACCAGCCCTTTTTTAGAATAACTCACCACTCCGGTTTAAATCAGGGAGATTTGTTTGACCTCTCCTTCACAGACCTGTTTGCCAAGGAATCGATATCAGGGTCTTAAACCAAGCACTGGGCACTTGACAATAGTTCCTGAAACAAAGCTGAACTACGCAAGCTTTGCACCAAGGTCCCCTGCTACTCACGGTCAAAGCCAATGAACAATAAAATTACTCGCATTGTAATTTAAATTCAGTTTAGCTAAATAACTAAATATGATAAACAAGCATATGTGTGCAGGTGTGTGTTAGAAATACAGAAATGTTAAAATTAATCATAAAGATTAAACTTGGTTCCTGGCAATAACATATTGAATCATATTTACTAGCAAAATTCATTTTTATTTTCCATTTGACTACATTAATTCACCCAGAGATATCCAAGTGCTTTCAATGTAACATTATAAGCACCTTACTTGATTATCTTCATAATTTGTCCTTTTCTTGGGGGCCTCAAAAACGGTCTGTTTCAGAGTCTTGTTCAAATTGAATAAGATCCTGTAATCTGACATTCAGCTTGAACATTTACCTTGAAAATCTAATTACAACATATTCATCTGTCTTTTATAGTGCCTATAAAAAGTTCAAGGTGTTGATCTTTGGCCTACTTTAGAAGGAACACGATCAAATTCATGAGAAAAAAACTGTATTTGGCAACTTATACATAACTGACTAGAATAAACAAAAAAGTAGTAGTCCCCTACCAACTGTTGAAATTGTTCTACAAAATCTAAAGATCAAAATATCTGAAAGAGAAAATATTCATTGTCATAAGGACATATTTTGCTGCAACGTCAGCAAGGTGAGACAGGCTTAGGAAACATGCAAAAGCCCAAGTCACAGGTAACACAGCAAAGACTCAGACAGGGAAAGTAACCGTGAAACACCATCAGGGGAATTAGAAGCACGACGCAGTGGGGGGGCACTATGTTAGACACTACATAAGAATGCGACATATACCGCAGTGGTGGGGGGGCACTATGTTAGACACTACATAAGAATGCGACATGCTTACATTCATAGACATAACTACACATCACGGATATTATATATTGGTATATATTCCATGTGCGGTATAGTCCAATGCATGCCAGTCCTTAATGGATTATGTTTTATAGTTGCAGAACATGGAATCGGTACCAGGTTCTACATCCAATTATATGTCCAGAAATTTTTTTTCAGTTACTCAAAACATACCATACTGGGTCAATAAAGTCCTTTGTAAACAATTAAATGTCAGTGGCATTAACCTGCTAGTTATTATCCATAGACCTTCTAGAAGTGGATTCTGCTGTTGTATAAGCATTCCTGAATGGGGTAAAGTACAGCCCCGACCTGAGAAATCTTTAGCCAATGAAGTCTATTGTGAAGCAACTTTTTATCAAGATATATCGCAAGCAAAAAAAAAAAAAAGCTTTCTCCAGTAAAAGAGCGATGACATCACTGACACATTTCTCACTTTTTCTCTGACAGCCAAGATAGAACCATGCTAAAGAAGGTGCTTCTGTGTGGGCTGGGGGGGGCAGTGGCCCTCACAGTGGGCATACTGCTGGGACATTTTGGAATCAAGCAAGGCAGCGGCAGCACATCTCCGGGATGTGTGCAGGATGTGGATGAAAGCGTCATTGCACAGTTCCTTGCAGAGGTGGACAACAACCAGATAGAAGAGAACCTCAGGTAGCCTGGGCAGATATGATGACTGATTTAAAGTTATGTCAAAGTTTCTTGTGGCAGGTTTTGAATGGATTGCTCTGAAAATTACTTGAAAGCTTATCATATTGTATGTTGCATTGCGAAGGAAATCAGTTCTTTTATATATTTCTTTCAATCATGAGAATAAAATACAGTACTGTGTAAAATCTTAGGCAGTAAAAGAAAATATTTAAGGATATTTATCTGGGTAGTGAGTATATTTTTGCTATGGAAAAAAACAGTAATACAATAAAAAATAAACAAGAATTTCTTTTGTTCTCCAAAAACTTACCGTTACCTTGTTGGATAGCAAGATCATCCCAAGCCTCAGACATTCCATGTATTTGTTAAATTTCACTAACAGTTCAATTAACCAATTAGCTTAATTTGTTAAATAACTCCCCCGCGACCCAGCTGGATAAAGCGGTATAGATAATGGATGGATGGATGTTAAATAACTCAATGAGGAATAATCCCAACAAGGTGGGGTAAAGGTCAAGTCAAAAAATACACCGGGGTAATGGACAATTGCTGCAAATATTGGGTGATTTTAGGAGAGGTTTTGAAACATGTAAGCTGACACACTTTGACAGATATAATACAATCATTTTACACCAACAAAACGATTTTCTTTGACTGCTTATAATTTTTTGCACAGGACAATAGTTCATTTTGTATCAATAAATTAAAGTTTTCTCTGGAATGTCTAGCTTTGCTATATTGAAATTTCAGCTGCAATTCTGGTCATGACCTTTATCTGCATAAGTAGCTTATATATGTATGCATGAACAGACACACAAAATGCTATTATAAACAAATACAGATGACATTTTAAAACAACATAAATGTGTGTTTTCTCTTAAAATGAGATCTTCTTAAGCCACCCGCCCAGTTCCTCGTTATCTTCTCAGGCAGCTGACCAAGGTTCCTCACATGGCCACAACAGCTGGAGATGAGGAAACAGTGAAATACATGTTGAAAAGATGGCAGGACCCAGACAGTGGGCTAGATGACGCCTGGAGAGAGGAGTACATGGTCTTCCTGTCCTTTCCCGATGAAAAAACGCCAAACAGAGTCTCTGTCGGTGTGTACAGAATAATATATAGATTATTAATATTATTTTACCTTTCACATATTAGATTCATATAATTACTTTCATTTTTATCTGCCCTGATATATTGTTGCTATATAAAAGTATTAAATTAAACACGTAAATGAATATGCAGCTCATAAATTGATCTAGAATAGGGTATCTGTCCCAGATACAGAAAAATGTTTTAAATAATCGAAAGACCCAGGTGGTATGAAATAAAACAAGGAGCTTAACTTAGGCTGTTAAAATTTAACTTTATGGGTTAAGAAAAGAACAAGCAACTTTATCACTGCGCTTATTGCCAGAAGTAAAATGTTACTTGCATGTCAATTACAACACCATTCACTGCAGTACCGTCACTGTATATTGTATGTTTTTTTTGTTTAGTTTCACCAACTGGGACTGCCATTTTTAATGTAAGGGAGAAGGAGGAACCTTATACACCTGACCAGGAAGACCCAGCAGTGGTCCAGCCATATGCAGCCTATAGTCCTGCTGGCCACCCAAAGGTATCTCAGTGCTTTCAGGGTTACAGGTGTTATTTACACCTATGCAGTAGGATTCATCCACAATTGTATTGCATTTGATTGTCTTCAGACAGGCCCAGCACACTTATCAAACTATATTAATTTCCAAGTAACAGACTACTTCTATGAAATGGGTATTTTAACATTTTATATTTTAATCTTCTGCACCTTCTGTACAGATAATGAAAGTGTACATATTACATTTATTGTTCTGATTATTTTAATGTTGGTTTACCAGGGAAAGCTTGTGTATGCCAATTATGGTACAATGGAGGACTACACGCTTCTGAGCAAAACTGTAAATCTCAGCGGCACTATTGCCATTGTGAAATATGGAGGAGCTGGAAGACAATCAAAAGTAAGCCAGTTCACTCTTTTCTACATTACTGTGTACAGGCCTGTGCTATACATATTCAGAGTTTCATTGCATTCATGCATCTTCCGACGCCATCTTCAACCACGTGAAGAGCCTGACATGCTCACTTGATCAAGGTTACCTCATATCCGCCTCTTAGGCTATCAATGGAGCCCTGTTTGGAGTTATCGGAGTGCTGGTCTACACCGAACCCAAAGATATAAATGATAATAAAATGTCTGATGCCAGTCAGACGTACCCCCACTCCTGGTACTTGCCCCCAACTGGGGTTGAGAGAGGGTCCTACAGCTCTGACTTTGGGGACTTGCTGACTCCTTATCTCGCTGCTAAAGGTGATGCTGTCGGGCAAATTAATCCTTAATGCACAATACATATTTGTGTTTGATGTAATCTGTCATTTAGAGTCACTCGTATTTAAAGTTTTCTTTCCTTTTACTTCCAGAGGACACTTACAGAATTCCGGAATCTGACATTAAAGGGATTCCACCCATTCCGACACAACCAATTGGGTTTTTGGATGCCTATTCTTTAATCTGGTGTGTGGACTGGTGATAACCCATTATAACTTACAATTCATGCAAATTGTTTGTAGTGCAATATTCTTTAGGCAAAGCAGGGCTGGAATTCAATGATTAAGAATTGTGTCCCAATATGTTGTCTGTATAATGTATTTCTTCTGATATTTTTTTCCACTTGTTCTTTTGCGTCGCCCAATCAAATGACGCCCAACACCATGAGGGGGCCAATCTTATCCGCAAAGGGCCGGTGTCTACGCAGGTTTTTGGAATAACCTTAATGTCAGCTGTTCAAACCCAGGTGTGAGGACTCTTCAGCCAATCAGTCCTCTAATCTATAATCTAATTAGGGAGTTGCAGTGAAATCCCTGCATATACAACTGCCCTGTCTGGTTAAG
Organism: Gnathonemus echidnorhynchus; assembly: GCA_026776725.1. NCBI lineage: Eukaryota > Metazoa > Chordata > Actinopteri > Osteoglossiformes > Mormyridae > Gnathonemus > Gnathonemus echidnorhynchus. Next base: position 66,863 of record JAODJU010000089.1, read on the forward strand.
ATTGGTCACCCCTACCCTAGGCAATCATCTAAGTCACCTATTAGATGGGTCAGCCCTGAGGCAAAGTATTTTTGATTGGTTGATGGCATTTTGTTTGGTAAGAAGACAGCAAGACATACCTATCTTTGTAATATTTTCATATATGACTCGATTATAATCTGTTTTGGGTTGCTACAGTGCATTAGGTGGATCAACAGCCCCAGAAACCTGGCAAGGAGCATTCAACTGCACATACAATTTTGGAGGACCAGGATTCAAAGCTACGTCATCCTTTGCAGACAGGTGATAGATATAATGCTTATTTGTGGCCTAATCCTTCATAGCACTGCACATTACTGCAGTGCATATTATATTAAATACAAAATTGCAAAAATATACAAATTATTGGATCATATCTAATTAACTAGTAATATCCCGAAAACAACTATCGTGTGATATCATGGCTTATTTTTGGAGTGCAATCTCCAGACCAGCCAATTAACACTTGTCAAATTACAAAAACAGTAAAGGGACAGTACTGTACATTCATGAATGCTGCCATTTCCCAGTGATGTGCAGATGGACATCTACAACAAGGGTGAGCTCAGGAACTCTTCCAATGTCATGGGTGTTATTCGAGGCAGCGTCGAGCCTGGTGAGCTGATAAAAGTGTACGATTAGCGTGTTTGCATGTTGGTGGCAGCCCAAAACATATGTCAACGCATTTCTGCATGGATGCCGCCATTCAGACAGGTACATCATCTACGGAAACCACAGGGACAGCTGGGTGCATGGTGCCATTGATCCCAGCAGCGGCACAGCGGTCATGCTGGAAATAACAAGGGTCCTTGGCAAGATGGTGAAGGCAGGTAAGGCCTGCAGTCAGAGCAAATGATGGGGCGTTATATTTCCGATGTGACGGGACAACATTTGTAAAATACCTGTCCAACCACGGATCATGATGCCTCCCTCACTGAGAAAGAATATCAGTTGTTGGGTAAGAATGGAATATGCAGCGTACTGATCTATGTGACACGTACTGATCTATGTGACACATATAGATCTATGTGACATGTACTGATCTATGTGACACGTATTGATCTATGTGACAGGGAGATGGAAACCCCGCAGGTCCATTATATTTGGAAGCTGGGGTGCAGAAGAGTTTGGTCTTATTGGATCAACTGAATATGCAGAGGTACACTTTTCGTTATTTATTGTAGATTGTTTATTGTAGAGAATAATACTGGTGTTATAATAATGGAAAAATTAAAAACGTGTCAAATGTGGCTAAATCGAAGTATGCTGTATTTTCAGTTATCTGTCTGGGATTGTAAATGGGTACATTAATATTGCGAAAACTTAATCGACTCAAGTCTCTACAGCTACAGAGTTATTCACATTTTAAAATTGTACCTCTTCTTTATAGTCTCCTCGATGTAAATGAAATTAAGGGGCTGGGAATTCTCATTTTTAAACAATTAAAAAAATCCTTCCCACAGGAGTATTACAGCAAGCTGAGGGCTCGGACTGTGGCCTACATCAATGTCGACATTTCAGTGTTTGGTGAGGTTGACATTTTCTTAAATGCTAACTTTTATAGCACTATATAATTAACTAGAAGCTCAATAGTTGTGTTCTTAAAGATAATGTAATCATATCAGCAGATTTTATGATTGACTTTGCTTTTAATTCATGCCTGCACAGTAAACTCTGGCAGGCCTCAGTAGCCCCTGTCAATTGAGTAATACGATGTTTTGCTGTCAGGCAATGCCACCCTGCAAGCGCAGGCGTCTCCCGCAGCCCAAAGCGTGGTGCTCACGGCTGCCAAGCAGGTACTCCATCCAAATGCCATCTGATATCATTTTTTTTTACATGAAGAAATCAAATTAGTTGCCTTCCCCTCAATTCTAGGGCACATTTGCTTTGCAACAGCTGAGTGCCATTTTATAAGCTACCATTAGTATGTTTGTTCTTATCTTTTATACAAGGTGGTTTATAACTACAGTTTTATCAAATTACAAGATACAGTGTGTTCTAGCACTAACACACCAGTTGAAAGCACTTGAACACCATAAAAAATATTTCTCTTATTGTTACCAAATCATTCTACACCTAAATGTGTGATTTATACAAATCTCACATCTGACATATACAACAAGCTGCCTTGAGGCTGATTTACAGCAATAAAATAATGTCCTAACAACTTAAATTTGATTAAATTAAACTTTCAATTAAGAATAAAATAATCAATTTTGTGAAATAAGCATTTATTTTCTTTAATTAGCACATTTAATGTGGTTGTTCACTGATACTACGATCTGAGAGTACCATCTGAGAGTAGTATCTGAGAGTACCATCTGAGAGTAGTATCTGAGAGTACCATCTGAGAGTAGTATCTTGTCTACACAGGTAAAGATACCAAATAAAGACTCAACATCAGTCTATGACAACTGGATTCAATACTCCAACCGTACCAGTCCGACTCACGGCATCATTCCCAAGTCCGTATCTTCCATTATTTTTATGCCGCCTTTTATTATCTGTCAACTAAAGGCTTTATTGCTAATCGGCTTTATTTCTTGATTTTTCAGTGTGGGCTTTCTGACAGGAGCGGGAAGTGATTATGCTGCTTTTATGCACTTCCTGGGTATAACTTCCATGGACATTTCACACACCTATGACAGGGTTAGTAACACACAGAGCTGTTAAAATGGCTCCCCGCATCTCTTGGGTTTTCTATGCTCCTGAGTCTTAGTTGCTATTTCTGGTTTTATTATAGAGTAAGACAAATGCTCGGACCTACCCAGCTTACCACACAGCTTATGACACCTTTGACTACGCCTCCAAGTATATTGACCCAGGTGAGGACCTGTGGTGAAGGATGTCTGATACTTTCTGCCAGTTTCCACCTACATTCCACTCATAGAAGCCATCACCAACTAGACTAGGCCATCCCTTGGGAAAATTCTGTTTTGAAGAATAGATATCCTTGTTGTAACTGCATACTTTTGCCACATATAATATTATAAGCAGAAAGCTTTGTGGCGCATTTTGTTAGATGTTGAGCGTCTACTCATCGGTCTGTCTCCTGGGCTCAGGATTCACGAGTCACCAAACCGTGGCGAGGACAGCAGGCAATGTGCTCTTGCGTTTGTCTGATAGCCTCCTGCTGCCCTTTAATTCGACGGACTATGCAGAGAGTCTGGAGCAATACCTAGATACTGCACTGAAGAACTTTGGTAGCACTCTGGCACAGAAGAAGATCTCTGTGGGTAAGCCTGGTTTTATTGTTATGTAGTTTCAATCAACAGGAGGTACACAAGCAAGTATTTTATTGTATTTGTATGCATTCATATGATAATAAAAATTTTGAATCCTTGAATCGTTGAACTTTAACTGACAGACCATATCTGAATCATTTGACCTATTTTCATATTACAGTATAAGACAATGCACGGCTAAACTTTGGTAACCTGTTTTACATAGAATTCCAAAGAATTAGAATACAATATGCAAGACAGGACACAATTAGAAATATTGAAGAAAATAAAAGAATGAAATGTTTTAAATCAAAGTGGAGTAATTCTGGGCTTAGTTAAGGATTAACTTGGTGTCAGTGAATCCCATTTTATATCCTAGAACCGCTGTCTAACGCCGTGGCCAAGTTCCGTGCAGCGACCAACAGATTGAACGAACTGATCCTGAACAGTAACTTCATAAAAGAATCGTCAGTATGACCCTCACTACCCTTTCACACTCTTTTGTACAGTGATGTACAGCAAGTCTTATTATTATTAAATCTTTCTTTCTCAGGCCTCTGAAGGCTCGGAGCATAAATGACCAGCTCATGCTGCTGGAACGGGCATTTCTAGACCCTCAAGCATTCCCTGACAAATATGGATACAGGTTTGATACCATTTCCCTCCTGTTACAATAACCCAGCAGCAAGTTAAATGGTCTTATCCAGAATATAATTTTGCTGTACCCTAAATATGTGACTTTCCCAACTTTTCCTATCAGGCATGTAATCTGGACTTCCAGGACGTCCGGGGTGCCGACTTTCCCAGGGCTTGCCGATGCTTTTGAGCAAGCTAAGAAAAGCGACCTCCAGAAGGACTGGAACCAGGTGCACAGACAGCTGTCCATCGTGGCACAGGCCATCCAGGGTGCAGCCTACACCCTTGCAGATGTCATTTAATGGAAATCCAGTTTCGTTTCTATGGCCATCAGGAGAGGAAGATAACCAGCATCCACCATGGATTGTCATAAGTAAAAGCTGTAAAGCTCAGCAGCTGACAGTGCATCTTTTATTTAAAACTGTGGTTTTATCAAGGACAAAAATGTCAAAGTATGCCCAGGTTTGTTGTTTATTTTGTAAAATGATGATTATGCAAGTTAAGTGTTATCACGACAAATTATTTAGTATTATTATTGGTTTAGTAAAAAAAATAATTGGTGTATCAGTATTGTGAAATAAACTATATCATAAAGTGAAGAACCCACAGAATATATTTACACGTGTAGATTTCAAGAAGACCGCATACTCACAGAGGGTAAGATTCAGCAGCATCTTTTCAGATCAGATGTCTGATTGAGTTTTCCAAGACAAGTCAGGTACCTCAGACTAGCCAAAGTCAGAGGATAGCTTATGAGGGATAGGCAGGACATACACAAAACTGGGCTGGAGAATAACAGATGGTCGAAGTAGGTTGGAAAAGCCTTCAAATATGAAAATTTTGTGTACCTTACTACAATATATGTATTCCTTAAGAGTAATCCTGGTAGAATTAATTGCAACAATGTCTAACTTTTCAGTTCAGAGTTGGTATCTAGAAAAAATTATGTAATTAAACCGCAATGTTTGTTAATATGATTTTGAGAATTACAGTGGAATTCCACATGCAGGTTCCACGTTCTGGAAAAACCACACACAATTTTCTGGTCCCCTTGATCCTCTTGGTGAACTAAGTAAAACGAGATCACTGTGAGATACCACATGAATGGATGCTGTAGACACATCTGGCGTGTGGGACAGAATGGGGACGGTTTTTGTGCATGCAGGGACAGGGTGGGGACGGTCTGGATGTTTACAGGGACAGATGAGGATAGATACCATTCCTGTGCAGCTCTCCAGACCGAACACATGACAGACTGGGGCCTGATGACGTCGTCTATCCAGTCTCCCTTCCTACTCACTCTCAACACAGTGGATAGTAAGTGCATCATTAGCTCACGTCACCCGAAAAAGAATGATTCCTCCATTGAAGGCTGTATTGAAAACGATTACAGCTGGGGGATTTTGTCTTGTGGTGGAAGGAAAACCAACTGCAGATGATCGTGAGCAAGTCAGAGGAACCAGCGGTGAAATTCTGACATACCAGGGATCCCCTGAGCAACGCACTAGACAGACAACACAGCTGTGCTGTTAACAGGACTCCAAAAAACAGACAAAGGCGGGGATTCTGAACAAAAACAATAATCTTTACGGAGACAGAAAATACCAAAGAAAAACCAAAACCAGAAGAACTCTCTAAAAATATATATATAAGTTAACCACATGAGGCTTGGGTGATTTCCTTCATTCAATCATGCTTGCTCAGACGATACTGACGATCTCATTACTTCCTAGATATTCCAGGAGGAATCCCTAAAATCTGTCCTGTTGGTGCCACCTGGTGCTTGTGCTTGGCATTACAGCTGCACAAAAAGAAGAGACCTAGCTCTGTTTTGAGGTGGCTCTGGTCTTTCAAAATGAGCAGTAGGCTGCTAAAGATGGTTTACTAGTCCACAGTGGCTTCAGTGCTTTTCTACTTTGTGGTCTCCTACAGGAGCAACAGCTGCTCAGGAGTCTCCACATATCTGAACGCAGTATTCAAGAAGGCCAGTTTGATGACTGGATTCAAACTGGACTCAATAGTGCAAGTGGCAGAGGAGAAACTGTTGGAGATTATCCATTAGCAACCATGCATGCCCACTCCATTATACTTTATCCAGGAGTATGATTAGTTATTGTCTCATTCCACCTTGATGCTCTTTGAAGCTTTTTTGCTGCTATGAAACTGTACAATATTACTCCTTCTCCAATTATTGTCTATTTAACAGTAAAGACACAGCTGATTGAACAAAGAGACGACGCTGCATTCACACCTGTACGTTATATGCTTATCTATCTATCTATCTATCTATCTATCTATCTATCTATCTATCTATCTATCTATCTATCTATCTATCTATCTATCATCACCAGGTAATGAATCCTCATACTGCATTGTATGTGCCTTAATTTCTTTTCTGACCCCATGTTGCTTGTCTTTGGTCTTGTAATTTCACTTTTAGATTCTTTTGATGATGATGATGATGATGATTATTATTATCAGTATTATTACTGGGTTGCCAACCAGTTCATCCATTTTGGACAGCAGTAACTCAGATATTATCACCGATACTGAATGACAGGATCCCATTTTCTCCACCTCTGTGCTTGCTTGGTGAAGTAACACAGATTGATCTCCCCAGTAAATATAAAAATCCTTTATTAATCTCTTTAACTATAGGCGAAAAATATTTTTACTTGAAAAACAAACTGCATCATACAAGAAATATACACAATTCTTTAGAGAAATCTGGAATCCCTTCATAGCAGTACTCAGTCACAATAGAATTCTTTAGCCATACACAAAACGCACATCGTTACACAATGGAATCCATTCACACTCAGACACCACATTGGTTACATAGCACAACAATGAATGTTTCCCCCCTGCTCCCAATGTCTCTGTGTGTGCATCTATACATATATATTTTTTCCCTTTTTACTTAATGTTTATTTATATTTATGTTTTTTTTTTTTTGATGGTTGCATGGTTGCAGCAAAACATTTTGTGATCACTGGCCACATACTGGGGCCTGTTTCACGAAGCAGGATTTCTTGCTTAACCGGATAACTTGTCAGATTTAAGGTAGTCTGGGCTACACAAACTTTATTTTCATCCACTTAGATTTGGCCCAGGCTACCTTAATTCCTACAAGTTATCCAGCTAAGCAAGAAATCCTGCTTCGTGAAACAGGCCCCTGTTCTCGTTTCCCCTTTATCATTATTATTGTTTTTGTTAGGATTATTATATTAATTATTATTATTATTATTTGGTTATTCCATCTTCCTATTATTATTACTATCAGTAGTATTTGCTCAGTACTCATATACTGAACACTTCGTTACCATATTTACTTGTGTGGCAGTGATTACCCTATGTGTTTCCCCTCTACCTTACTATCTTTACTTAACTGCATTAATGTTTATTTATATTTACATTTTCTTATGGGTGCAGCTAAATTTTTTATGGTCACTGGTCACATGCTTGTCTCTCTTGCCCTTTGTTGTTATTATTATTATTATTATTATATTATTATTATCATCATCATCATCATCATCATCATCACCCTCAACGATTATATATCCAATCCTGTATTTCTTTCTCTCTCTGTTCCTTCCTTCCTTCTCTTCCAGTGCTGACTTCACCAGCCTCCTAACCCCGCTACTTACAGGAGGTCTACTTCGCTCCACTGCCTCTCCTCCCTTTCGCCCTCTGCCCCTGGGGGGTTGGGCCATCAGGTGCACTGCAGATGGGTTTCTGGGGTGGTGGCCCTCCAGTGGCCGCTTTCCTGCCTACTGATCTCTCCTGCTCTGGGCTGGAACAAACCTGCATGACCTGCTTCTTTTAATGCATCACACTAGATCAGTGATCTCTCTCCCATTCATACAGACTAACGGGGAAAAAAACCCACACAACTCCATCCTAGAATAGGGGTTGCGGGTCGTGTTAGGTGTGGTTTGCGTGGGGTGAGTTTGTCATGGGTGGGGCACTATCCTGGGGACCACCAGGCCTCTCCCTCTGGCACGCTCACAGTGCACGGTGGGCTCAACCTGCCTAGGTTGACAAAACACCAACTTTCCCCCCATTAATCTTCCTTTTACTCCCACCTCTCCTCTCTTCCATCTCTTCCCCCCCAATGTGTCACTTTTATCTTCCTCAAAAAGCAGGAAGACACAAACACATACATGCTCACACACAACACATGTCCACCATTAAGGGGGAACTTTAGTATGCAACTTTGCATATTTACTGCATGACATCACCCACTGGCTCTGTCATTGTTTTCTTGTGTTATTTATTTATGTATTTATTTGTTTATTGTTGATTTTATTATTATTATTCTATATCTTCTGTTCTATCTTCCTTCCTGTATTTCCCTGGTAGGAAAAAAAACTCGTAACTCATAAGACAGATATCCACACGTCAAAACCCTTTGCTAACTTATTTGATATGTGACATGATCCTTATTTATACGTACAACAAGGTATATGTAAGATACTTGCAATCGATTTTATCTTAATAATCTTATTGTTCACAGTATTAATATTTCTTTTTCTTTTTTGTTGTCGTCCTTCACCGTCTCCCACTTCTCTGATGTTTCTCCTGTTCCAGTAACTGTATTGTTGTTGTTGTGTGTTTGATATTCTCGCTTGTACCGTAATAAAAAAAAAATCAGCATTATTATTATCATGAATAACAATAATAACAATTATAATTAAAATACTGCCCCTGTTCACTGTACCATTTTCTGTAAACTCAGGGAGAAGCAGGCAGTTTTCATTAATGATTGTATCTAATGCTTGAATTAGTATACCTAATAAAGTGGCCACTAAGTGTATCTATGTATGTATGTGTCTGTGTGTGTGCGCTCATGCTTGGTTGTTGAAAATAAACAGAAGCTTTTATTTCAAAGAACACAATGAAATAACATAATTCATCAAATTCATTTAGGGCATAATTTCACTTATTTTAAGCACTACATGGTATAATGGATGGCATTGTCATACCCTATCCATCTTCTAACCTACTACAAATTTCTCATCAAATAAAAAACACACTGTATGTTTCCATAACATTGTTTAAAAAGTCAGAAGATGCTCAAAACCAATGAGGTGTAAAATTATAGCTGAGGGACAGGAGATTAATTGCTTCTTGGCTGGAGATTGCTGGCAGAACCTGCAAACTCTGTCCAGAGTCCAGCCATGCTGCCACTGCAGACACAGAAGCAGACTGTTCCTGTGCAGACAGGAGGCCAGCAGGAGGCCAGCAGGAGCCCAGCAGAAGCAGCTCTGAAGCTGCCAGCCAGAAACAGACAAAACTCAATTCACCAACCTTTTATCAATATCGGAATTTTCTTGTAGTTCCACAGGATAATAGCAGGGTTCAGTATTTGCCTTTTTAAAACAATATTTCATACTAAAACTAAAACTAGTTTTTCTCATGGTCATTAAAAAAATGAGTAAAATGAACAACCGTGAAACCCTATGGTCTGACTTGAAGGATTTTATTTAACCAGTTGCTTTAATATAATATAATTTTGTTTTCGTGCTATTGTAAAAAATTCTGAATCCTTCATTTACTGTATTGTACTGAACATCAATAATGGTGAAATATGTGTGCATGGGGCCATGGGGCGGAGGAGGTAACAGTTTGCATGGGGCTGTGATTTTTTTTTTTTTTTTTTTAATACTTGTTTGAGGACCAGTTCTGTGAGATTCCTTCTAAGGGAAGGTCTGAATAACCCTCACTTGAATTTCAATGATTCCATCCATTTCCACTCAGCTTCTCCTGGTAATGGACATGCTGATTTCTCTTATTAACTTCAATGATTAGAAAGTAGTGATTTATTTTCATCATCTATCTAATAATTGCCAGAGATTGACCAGAAGCCCCCAAGAGCTGTAAGGTTTTCGGGTCTCTACTCAGCGCTTAATCACTCCTTTTAACAGCTAATCTTCTGGATGGTACCCCAATTTACTTCTTGATGAAAATGGGTTTATTAAAATTGCAACAGTGTTTTGTAAAAGCAGGACTATAGCGGTGGAGAACAGCTGGCTACTCCTTCTTAATTTTGAGCACATTTAAATCCCCCCCACAAAAGTCACAATGACTGCTTCTTGAGGGGGGAGGAAGAGAAGACAGCTTATGAAGTCTATTTGTGTACTCATGGCTTGTTAATATGTGATACACAAAAAGAAGCAGCCAAAAAAAGATTTAAAAGGCTTTCTTAAAATGACTGAATCATATTCAATGCGAATGAGAATCTTGATAATGTGTGTTTGGGAACATTTCTGCCAACTCTGTTATAAAAAGGAAGCATGAGGACTAAACCCAGTATGTACTCAGCAATGTGCTGAAGCACTAGAGTCACTCAAGAAGCTGATGCAGTCAATACTGTTTTCTAAAAAATGGTCACACAAAATCAAAGACATACGAAAGCATTTATCGGACTGTTCTCCTTTCAACCTTAGGTTACAATGCTAACAGAATGGTAATCCACTGCATGTGATTGTATTACTACCTTTCACAGTTTGTCATTTTAGCCATTAAAAATTATCACTCTGTTTAAAAAACCATTAATGTGTCAGCTTCCAGAACTAGCCTCTTGATTTAACCTAAATCGCATCAGTAAAACACGCAGCTCCATAAAAGGGGAAACAGCAAGGCAGTTTGGATAAATGCTGTGTTTCATGGTTATGTGAGTGGATAAATTGATGGGATTGCTTCATCTCTGAAAAGCTTTAGTGACAGGTTGCTGCTTTGACTGCACTATAGAATTTCATATACAAGAGTTCAACAGACATGTTATGCATTTATAAAGTTTTTTCTTCCTAGATTGTACCAAATAACATTTCATTATTGTCATGGTAAAGACTCAAAGATGCAGAGGAATACAAAGCTCTCATCAAGGTCATGAAAGGGCAGAGAAAAGGCCATCAGATATTCAGAGTATTGTCACATTTTTGGAGATTGTGGTCATACTGAACTCTACCCTCATTTGCCACATGGATGGAAGTGTAATATTCATCACTCCATCATTTCCCTAATTACGATGATGCTGTGGTTCAAATCAAGATAACATTTCATCTTTGATATCTAATAACAGCTCATTCATCATGAGAAAATTAACAGGGCTTAGAAAGATGAATGAGTTTAGAACATTTTTCTAATGAAGTTCATTACTGGGTACCAAAGACTAGAAACGACAGCGAGAAAAAGGTGTCTTTACATCTCAAGGATGGGGAACCTGATCCTTGGAGTGTCGCTGTGGGTTTTCAGGATGACCTCTCAATCAGCCAATAACAGCAGGTCCCCAGGACTGGAGTTGAGAACCAATGTTTTATTATTGGCTGATTGAGAGGTCATCCCAAAAACCTGCACCCACAGCGGCCCTCCATGGAACAGGTTCCCAGCCGGTTGTAATTAACGCTCACTATGTAATAAGTTGGTGGACGAATGCAAAACTCCAAGCAACCAACATGGACCCTATACTAAATAATATTTTGTGAAGCTCTAGCACCCATTTTTCAGTATTTACCATTTTGCATTTGAACTAAGTAGAAACTCAAAACAGCATTAGTTGTAAAAGATTACTATAGATAATAGATTTTTATTGAGCAAAAAATTAACAAAATGGTTTCACACATCCGGATTCCAGATTCTGTTAAATATTAAACATCCAATCTTTGTTAAATATTCAAAATTTATCACACAATTAAATCAATAAATGTTCCTTGCAGTCTGCAGTCTTGGCTTAAAGCTTTGCTCAGGAAAGTCATTCCTGGTGTTTAATACCTCTGGGTCTTAGCATCTTATCAGGTAGCTAATGATTGTAAGCTAGAATACAGCACAGAATTTTAATTGCCTGGATTCTTGCACAACAGAAATTACTAGGCAAAAAATAAATAAGAGAGAATGCCAGCAGATGAATTAACTTTCCAGCTCAATGCTCAGCTTTAATGCAAGGCATGAAGCTGTAATAGAAATGTAATATATGAAGTATTCCGTTTAGGATTTGACACTCCAACTACACAAATGCCTTTCCTTGTTGTTCCTACTACTGTCGTAGAATTCACTGTACATTAAGGACTTCAAATCAACATTACATACTAACTGTGCAGCATATTGCTTCAAACTATACTAATAAATTAAACAGCATTATTTATTGGCCTGTCACTTAATGGTAACAGGTCTAATACACAATTGCACTCTATGTACACAAAAAGAGAACAGATAAGGAACAAAGCATCAACTAACCCATTCTCCCTCATTACAATGCTACTGTTCCCATGAGTAAGACAAGAGGTTTTATTTTACGATTTCTGCCAAAACACAAGTGGTATGGTTCATTAGGATAAAGAGGTCACCCCATAAACACAACCTTTCCGATTTTATTTCTCAGAACGGCAACCTTCCAATGTCATTTGGCCATTCTACCCATTTTCTTCGTTTTACTCTTTTCCCCCAGATATGTTTCGACACAGACGCCAATTAGAAAAGTGGGCCGTGTAGGATGCCTTGTGGGACGCCGGGCGGGACACTGCGTGACTGAGGCACCGTGCTGAGCCACAGAGCAGCCCGCTATCCTGCTGCTGGGACAGGGATGCGGGTCCCATGAGGGTGTAAGAAGGATGAAGAGCAATACTGTCACTAAAACAGCAGTGGCAGAAAAGCGGGTTTTGTTACGAGGCATGCAGGTTAACACTGAATTCAGTCTTGTGAAGGGTGCTTGTCTTTCAAATGTCTCCATCTCTCTTTTTTTTTTACATATAAGCAGTCCTTTTCTCTGCTCCTTAGTCCACTGGTAACTGATGGGGCGGGGCGGGGCGGGGGGGGGGGGCAGTCATCACATTCGAGGGGAATATTTGGGGTTTTTTGGCACCTCGGTGAAGGATTTCAGCTCGTAAGGGATTCCCGTGTCCACCTCAATGGATTTGCGGGAGAATAGCAGCCGTATATTATCGTGCAAATAGATTTTCCCAGATTTGGAGCTCTGGAATCTGAAAAGGGAAGAAATTATTATTGAATGCAATTACAATTCACATCAAAAGTGCAACATATATGCACGACATTAGTTAATGCATAGCTGGCCTGAGTACATCAAGTGGGTTGTCTCTATGAAACGTTTCGTCTTGCAGTTGAAGAATGTATACAAGAATATCTCAGTATCATCACATATCTGCTGTGGTTGTAACAGCTCTTATACAAAATGCAACATAAAACATACGTCAGTGCCTCCGTACATTTTAGTGATCAGAACTCTTCATACACTTTAGAGATTTTCAATTCGAGACAAGTCTGCATGGACACACACATGCATTTACATGTATGTAACAGCTTTATTACCTTGCAATAGTCTGTAGGGTTTGCAAACTACTCCAATGCTTTTGATGCAGCTAATTTTAAGTTTATAATGGAATAATACAGATTTCTTGCATGAGCAGGACAGTCTGAAAGCGTGGGCTAGCGCCAGATGCGTGACAATATTTTGAAATGTAAGCATATCCTCATATATTACCTGAGGTGCATCAGGTAGCAGAGAATTTTCTTCCTATCCATGGCCGTTCCCTCTACATTAGCCACTTGTCCTTCTGCTTCCTCAACAGGGACCAGGAAGATGCGGTGGCGCAGAAAGGTCATGTGATTTACAGGCATGTCCCCAAAGTCATATGTCACCAGGAACATCTTCACCACAGTTTTGTTGGGGTTAAATAAGGTCTAGGACAGGAAATGGGGAAAACAAAGAAAAAAATACATATTCAATGGTAAAAACGATATACAATTTAGACCACCGCCGTGGGCTAAAACGTACAAAAGGAACAGAGACAAAGAAAAAAAAATGAACATAATCATAAGTAAGACTCACCAAGAAGGCACCCAGACTAACACCCTGCTTGCTAAACTGCCGGACACGACAAGGGGGGGGAGGAAAAAAAAAAAAAAAAAAAAAAAAAAGTAAGACTCACCACTTGGATTGTTCCCGCTTTGGGAATGCTGTAGCCCTTCTTTCCCAGAGCCTCTAGACAGATCACTCCCTGGAACAACCATTGCAAACCATGATGTTCTCAGCAGACATACAGATATTCAGCTTGATACATTAGCAAGTATCTTTACGTTATACAAAACTGTAATGCTGTCAGTACAAGAAAAATACAATTGAACGCAAATACAGTTAATGATTAATTTGGGATAAACAAAATGATAAATCAGATTTTAAAACTTTCAATTATTATTTGTGGTACAGATATACAGGATGACTTTTGTGGCTTTTAATGAATGAATGAATAAAACTTCACCAGGGAGGCCGAATCTTACACTGAACTTTTACTGAACTCGTGCGGAAATTCTCTTTTCCCCATCCTGCTCTCCATAACTCAGACTTGGGGATCACAGCAAAGGGAGGCCACCGGCATGAGGTGAGGCTGGGGTTAAGGGCCCCGCTCAAGGGCCCACAGACATGTGATTATTCTGCCAAGGCTGGGCTCAAACTGGCGACCTTCCCATCACAGGCACAGAGCTTTAGCCGACTGAGCCACACACCACCATCGTAACACTTCATGGTAAGAGTGCATGAGAATGTTATTACCAGGAATGGGGTTGGGGCGCTGTGCTCAGAGATGTCATAGTAGGTGACTTGGACAGGCAGGGTGGCATGCTGTGGGCAGTAGGATCCACTGGCACCGATCTCGGCAGTGAAGCCCTCAATCTGTCCCGATGGCGAGAAGCGGCCCTTCAGAATAGATTCCTGGGCAGACAGGTAGACACACAGGTAACACCTCACTAAGGGAACTGGGGAGGTAAAAATCCAGAATGTGTGTAAAGATCAGTGTTTATAGCCAGCGAGGAACACAGCGACAGGTAGGACTGTTAGATTACCTCAAAATTACCCAGGAGGGAGCGGCTGATAGAGACAGAAGGCCAGCTGGAGCGAGAGAGGCCACTGATCTCTCGCCTGCGTCCACTGCGCAGCTGGCGTCTGCATTAACAGGAAAGACACATTTGGATGCAGGCAGTGAGAAAAGACAGTCTGCCTTAAAGCCCATTAACGCAATTTAATCATCACCCCACCACTATGCCTCAAGTTTATTCGTAAAGACATTTAGGGGAACTAGATCGATGCATTTAATTGTATTGCATGGGTACGTATCTGATACTCTTATACTCCAGTCTTATGAACTGCAAGTTCCTGTACAGGCATTCATGTACATGTTGAATCACATAT
>JAODJU010000090.1:1825-13338 GCA_026776725.1 Gnathonemus echidnorhynchus
TTCCATTCTGAACTTAAAATTAGCTGCATCAAAAACGTTACGGCAGTTTGCAAACCCTACAGACTATTTACAAGGTACTAAAACTTACATAAATGTAAATGTGTGTGCAGAACAGAGAATCTCACTTCATGCAGCTGACCAAAGTTGCCAACCCTGCATTTTATTTTAAATAAGATCAAAGTAAAATGCAGTTTTCGACTGAAGCAGCTTATCATTCCTTTGCTTTGTTACTTGGACAAATACAAAATGAATGATTAAACATTACATGCGTCTCTTTTTGTATGTTTTCTAAATAAGACCACATGCCCATACCCAACTGTAATAGCGATTAAAGCGATCTATTCTTTTGGCATTTATGTTAAAGCAAGACTTATTTTTTTACAGTTGTGGGATTAATCTTTGGAAATCGTAATTTAATAAGCACAAAAACATATGACAAACACGACTGTATTGTGGGTTTTACGGCTTTTTTGGAGGTCACCGACTCCGCTGCTGTGAGAATTACTGACTGTCTCATTGTTGTTTTGATGGGTTAGCGGTATACTAATGCTATTGCCTATTAACAAAAACCAAAGGTATGATACGCTGAAGTATATTGCAGCTGGTGTTTAAAAGGAGCTCGCCGGTTCTATTGATAATAGGACCTTTCTGAAACAATCTCGGACCATGAAATAGGAAGGCAGTTCACTTATAGCTCAGTAGCGGAATCAGTATTTTTCCTCACCGCGAATGTAACATCTTCCTTGGGTTTCAGGTGTTTGCTGTTTGTGGGCCTATACGCCTTCTTGGGCCACTTCAGATTGGTGAGCATGACTGGCACGCGAGAAGCACGGCACTTGTGATTGGTGAGAATGACTGTCACACAGGGAGCACGGCATGAATTTGTAAAACTATTCTCACAGCAGTTTTAAACCCTGGGTCCGATGTTCTGCATAATGTATATCCTAAATCGCGATTTTTGCGACTTGCTAATCGCGTTGTTTCAAATCGCGATTTTGATTTGAAATCGATAAATCGTGCAGCCCTAGATGTGACTGCTGACAGAAGTAGCAGGATGAATTCTGTAGTGTATAGGGCTGTACTATCTGCTCAGATTCAGCCAAATGCTGCAAAACTGATTGGAAGGTACATTACAATGGAAATGGATGATGACCCAACATACTGCTAAAACATCTCAGTTTCTCAATGTAAAAAATGGGATATTCATCACTGGCCAAGTCAATCACCTGATCTCAACCCAACAGAGAATGCTTTTCAATTACTGAAGAGTGAAACTAATATGTTTGAAGGCAAAAAGACCAATAAACAAGCAGCATCCGAAGGCAGCAGCAGTGAAGGCCTGGCAAAGCATCTCAGGGATTTCTTGTCAAGTAGATTAAATTCCAGTTACTATATCTCATTTTAAGATTCTGATTAACATGTTAATAAAACATCAGCTGTAGCAGAAGTAATATTTGATAACTGCTGATATGGGAATTCTGAATGCAAATGTCAACCTACTTATGTTTCCAATGACCCCGGATTTTTGTTTTAAAGAGATGTGACCCCCCCGTAGGTCTGAACATGTATGTGTTGCTGTGATCAGTCTGTGTTTTGTGCCTGTCTGAAGACTGACAGTCTATATGTGTACTGTTCATATAGACTGGCCTATGGAGAAAAAAAAAAAACAAATACGCATGGCTGCTGAATGCAGTAACAGAAGCTCACCACATGAGGGGGCTTGAGGGCACGGATGAATTCGCTGGTCTGCTGGTAGTCCGTGTGAGCAGAGAAGGAGATGTAGTCCACGGACATCTTGAGGGGCAGCTTCTGCCCAGACATGGTAGTTATCTCCTCCGGTTCGGACATGATATGCTGTTGGTGGAGGCAAGAGAATTATGGGACGTCGCACACCATGAACAGGAGACATGAGATTTCACCCTCGGCCATCCCTAAGGCGCCTATACACTGGAAGTCCAGTTGTGTATCAAACAACGATCTCTGACAACCATTAACATCTTTCCAACACCATTTCTGGTCTGTCTGACACTGACACCATTCATTCTCAAACACCTTCGCTGGATACAGGATGTTTCACTTGACACAAATTGAATCCGCATCATTTGGACAGGAGGCCTGGTGTGTGATACGTTGCTTACTTGCTGGAACCCGACTCACTTTGGCGAGGGTCCCCTCCACGCAGTAGCCGGCGATGATGACACCATTGCGCTTGTCTGTGCACCAGCTCTCAAAAAGCTCCCTGGAGAGGCCGCTCTGCATCATCCCCGGTGACGCCATCACCACGCTGGGTCCGATGTCATCGAAATGGTCCATGCTCTGTTGTGGGAGGGCGGCTTGGCTCAATGTTTTAGCAGTTAGGAGGGGATTCACCAAGTTTCAAAATATAATTCTAGCAGAAGACTCATTTTAAAGTTTTGTATATGAATGAATGCAAAAATCTTCTGCTAATTAACTCCCACAAGCCCCTGAGCTGACCCACCTTAAGGTTACTGATGTGCTTGAAGACGAAGGGGTTGTTGATGTTGATGGCCTTGCGGATCTTGTCGTTCATGGCATTGACGTAGGTCTGGTAAACGGCCATGCACTTCTTGGCCAGCGAGGAGGCGTAGTAGATGGGGATGTCGTGGAGCTCCGGGTGGTTCTGCCAGTACTCGTCTATTCAGAGCGTGTCACAGGGCACATGCAACCTCAGCTATCACTTAACATTGTGCTCTCACTAGCAGGTTCTTCGATGTGACAGCAGACAACACCCTGCACTTTTCTTCTATTGAAGCAAACTTCAATTCTTAATACACCACACCATAGACCCTAGATTATATGGAAATATAAGGGGGGCTGTGGAGTAGGGCTGGGTGATATCACAATATTATCGCTTATCGATGATATCAGAGAAGCAACTGGCAATTATCGCCATTGTCAGGGAAGTAGACTTAGACTATTCCCAAAGCAAGATAATAATGATGTTCAGTTTAGTGTTCTAGCGTACATTTCCGACACGGTTTAAAAACACACACACACACACACACACACACACACACACACACACAGCTGTGATTTCTTAATTCTATTGTACGCAAAAGTATCAGTGTATGCAAACGTTGGTTATATTGATAAGGGCTTATCGTAGGTTTGTGAATCAATGTTTTATGCATTAATCATGTTTTTAAATTGTAATTAAATCAGGCCTGCTGACTGATCATTTTCCACAGAAACTAAAAAACAATGATCAACACTGCTAATTATCAATCACCCTGGTCAGCGAGTATTTCTTTAGTGGATTATTGGTATACATGTTTTTTCATGCTTTCACATTTTTCTTTTGACTAAAAAAACTTGAAGGACCCCCACTTAATATCATGGGCATAAGATTTTGTTTTTAGATATGCCCAGCCCTACTGCGGACTCTGCTTCAGTTTGAAAAACCTCACTTTGTTGTATTGGGAAGTGTGAGACAACACTGCTACCCACTGCGCCAAAATGCCATGAGTGTAATTAAGTCTTCATACTTGAATTACAGGAAGCAATTCTAACAAGAATGCAACTGCTGCACATTAACACAAACAACAATATCAGATGTTAACACTGCCAGATGTGACCAGCCGCCCATATTCAGACAGGTGCATCATGGGAAGGAGCTCACCCAGGATAAGCAGCAGCTCCTGGGCTCTCCCCAACGCGAACACGGGGATGAGGCAGCGGCCCTCCCTGTTAACGATGTCGTGCACGGTGTTGCAGAAACGGGCTTCCCTCTCCTCACGCTTCTCGTGAATGTGCGTGCCGTAGGTGGACTCCTAAGAGATGAGCATGGACATGTTATGAAACTCAGCATCACGCTGATCAGCCATTACAGCTCATTACTGGGCAAAACTGTGGCAACAAATGTAATACGCATCTCAATTAATCAACTAACTAGGTAACATGCAAGAAATTACTTAGGTTAAGTATATAACTAGAACAATATTATTTTGGTTACTAGAACTAGAACTGAAAAACACATTAAGATAAATAAATTCATAGCATCTGTTTCAAATCACAGTACATTAAAAGATCTTGAATCAAGCAAGTTCAGGCCTGAGGCCCTGCCAGATTTAAGTGGAGATTCTCTGCCGGAGCTGAATTTTCCAGATAGCTGAAAGTCGCTTTTGAATTTTCACAAATTTCTTACACTTAGTTCTACACACACTGTAATGATTATTGTACCATTATTTTAACACATTGCCATGTCACTGCCAGATAGAACACAAGAGATCAATGGCAGGGCGAGCAGAATGACCATTAAAGTGTGCGACTCTGTAGGTATACGTAGGAACTGACATTTGCATTGCACAATGTTTTTTTGTTATTATTTTTACTTTGCTGTATTGTTTAATAAATTGATATTTTTATTTAGTATTCTGAATACTTGATTTTTATACTGGCATTTTAGAATGATATGATACTTGAGTGTGCCAATTATTGAATGCCAGATACAGGAGTTTTTACTGTACACCACAGAAAGTTACAAAATGAAAGTCCAATGTTTGGCACCCAAATAAAAAAACACTCAATAGCTAAGAATTTATTACAATACAAATGAACGATTTATTTACACTCACATTTCCCTAAAAGAAATGCAGGTTGTGTCACCCTCAAATTTTAAATTAATAACAGGCTATTAAAAAGGACTCACAATGATAAGGATGTCAGGTTTCACACTGGGGATCTCAGCTGCCATCAAGTGCCTGTCTTCCTGGCGGGAAAAATCTCCTGTATAGAGCAGCTGAAGGATGACAGGTAGAAACAGCCTGCTTAGAATGCAACCTAAAAAAAAACCATGACGCTTTGCAGATCTGAGCCGTGTCAAACCAGGGCGAGGTGACGAACCTTCACGCCCGCGATCTCGATCATGAACATGGCGGCCCCCAGGACATGGCCCGCATGGTAGCACCAGAACTTGATGCCAGCCACCTCCTTCACTTCGTGAAAGTTGATGGTCTCTATCTTGTCCATGCTCTCCTCCAAATCGGTCTCTGTGTAGAGCATGTCGTCTGCTGAGATATTGCTGTATGCAAAAAAAGACAAAAAATGTAATATGATGAATGTAACAGAGTTAATGGTGAAGTAATTCCACAACAAAGTACTATTTATCATGATCATCATGATTCATCTTCATCCTAATCTGCTGCGCTATACAAACTTAAAAAAAAGATAAGGAAAGTGTAGATCAGTGATTCTCAAAGTGTGGGGCATGGATTCATGACAGGAGGGGTGCAAGAGACCTGGGGGAAAGTCATACAGAACTGATGTTTAACATCAGAGTCATTTTCACTGTAGCGTTAGCAACTTGCTCATTCACTGCTTTCAGAGCCTTAAAGGGTCAAAAGGGACAGATATTTAACAGGAAGGAAAAGAAAAACAAGTGGTGCTTCTGAGAGACATGAAGCAAGTGATGAAAACTGGCAAAAAAAAAACAAACCAAAAAGGAAATATGATGAAGCATATCTTGCTCTGGGTTTCACTGTTAATGTGGTAGGAGATGAGGAGAGACCTGTCTGTATATCTGTATATATGTTTGAAAACTTTGGCAGCTGACAGTATGAAAACCAATAAAGTAAACTCTCAATAAATGCCTTGTTCACAAGTTTCTGCATTTGTTGTTATTTATACAGACTGAATTTTATTGTTGTATTTCCAGACAAGTGCAAATTCTGCTTACTTTGCCTTTTTTTTAAAGTTCAGACTATTGAAGTAGTGTAGTGACAAATGTCTCAGAAAGTTGTTTGAAGTGAAAGTTGTTTTTTTGCTTAACAAAAGTTACTGAAGAAATTGTTAATGAGTTTGATGTTATCTAAATAAAGTTAGGCTTTTCTGTCATTGTGTTGTTGAGGTGGGGCGTGAAAATATTTCTTCCTGCCAAATGTGGAATGATAGAAAAAGTTTGAGAACCACTGATGTAGATGAAAAAGGCCTCGGCTTAAGATTTTTCCATCTCATAATCATATGTGGGTTTCTTTATTCATTGAAATGACCTATTTAATATCTCTAGTTTTTTGCCCATTTTTCATTCCAGTTAGGTAACAAAAGCTCACCCACCTGACTTTGACATAATCTGATAAGAGCCATCGGTAGATGGCTTTAGTAGCATGTGTCATGAAGGTTCTTCCTTTGAAGCTTGTCTTCTGTAGAAACCATGGCAAAGCACCACAGTGGTCCAAATGGAAACTTGAGGGGAGGAAACAACAAAAGAAGTGGCTCAATTTTTTTGTATTCAGCAAGCCACCCTCTATCTCAGGCAAACAGCACAAGCAGAGAGTTGGGTGCAAAGGACAGGGAAACAAGGCAGACTCACTGGCTGATCAACAGAAGATCGATCTCGGCCGGGTCAATCAAGTCAATGTACGGAAGTGCATCCATGCCCTCTAAACCTGGGTGGATGCCACAGTCGAGCTGTAGAGATACACAAAATAAGGCACCAGGCACTTTTTCCAAATTGAAATGCACTGTACTTAAGCAAAGATACCTTACCATGATCTTTCTTCCTTTGAATTCCAATATAATACATGACCTGCCTACTTCCTGTCCGGCGCCACTGTTAAAGCACAGAAAAAAAAAAAACAAATTCAGCAACCTCATGTGGGTCAGACTGTTAATAATTGCTAAAAATAAGTCACCCGTTTCTTCTTTAAAATGCTCTTCTTTATACAGCTACGCGCACTCCCTTTTCAGAACATGTATTTCGTATTTGTTCGCAGTCATGTGGGCAAATTTACAATTAAAGCAAACGCAATTTTCAGGAGTTTAAACACTGGCTTATAACCGTAATCATCATTATCATTACTGAGATTATTTTCTCAAGGAAACATCTTATTGTAGGTAGGCAAATTACAATATAGATTTTATATAATGCTATTTATAGTTATCTACAGATCATTCCAGACATTCCTTTGGCAACCTGACTTGTAACAAATATTAAATCAAGCTATAACCTGAAATGCAAAACTGTCAGGTACACCACTTTCAAACCAAATGGACCATAACAAAAAGAAAACTTACAGTGGCCTTATAAGGAGCTGGTCACTCTCCTCGGCAGGTACCGATATATCTGCTTTCCGTTTTGTGGCCATAACTTCTACATTAAATAGATAAAATTACACTAACATAATTTGGTAATAAACCTACTTTCCCACCATAAATGTGACGAAGCTACGGCAACTTTCCGGTCCCACAACGAATCACCGTCGTGTGGAAACAACTAC
Source organism: Gnathonemus echidnorhynchus (assembly GCA_026776725.1). Taxonomy (NCBI): domain Eukaryota; kingdom Metazoa; phylum Chordata; class Actinopteri; order Osteoglossiformes; family Mormyridae; genus Gnathonemus; species Gnathonemus echidnorhynchus. The sequence goes on from JAODJU010000090.1 coordinate 9,061, forward strand.
CAGGCAACTTCCAGTACAATGAGTTCCGGGAATAAACGTAAACGAAACACTCGAATATCCTCTTTTCCGCCACCCTCCGGCGTAACGATGTATAGACGTTTGAACGAGTCAGTGTGCCTAATAATAAGTATTATATACAATATAACGAAATTTGGAGGTGTATCATCAACATAGAATGTTTATAATTATATATAATTACTTTTATTTGAACGAACTCAAAAGATTAAATTAATTGGAAAAAAAAACCATTTAATTCTACAGTTCAAACACCACACAGGCAGAGCAGGGGTGCTAGTCAGATCTCCAGTTGTAGAGGTGTGGGCGCAAAGTTTTATCCCACTGAGCCACCATGCCACACTTTAAAAAAACTTTATATTAGAAGGATTATTTAACCGGGACACCCATACAATTTCCATTTAGTATTAATGTATAAGATTTCAAATGTATGCATGATCATATGCTTAAGAGTAATGATGTGTAGGCAACATGGTAGCTCACATTATAGGTGCCCTTCCAGTGGATAAAATGTGATGCAGTGCTGTATGAGGTGTCCATCTATGTGTGAGAATGTGAGGAGTTGCCCTAATGGTCAACCCCTCCAGTGGTTAAAATGTGATGCTGTGCCTCATAAGGTGCCCTTTACTGGGTAACTTTGAGGTGACCACAGGTGATAAGAACAAATGAATGGTTTACATATACATCAGGCTGTGAGAAAGCCAAAAGGTGACAGAGATGTGTTATTGCAATGCTAAAAATAGATAGATTAAACAGATAGATTAGAGCGATAGATTAGATAGATAAATCAAGGAAAATTTAAGTTTAGGAAATTGAGTTTTACCAAGTCTACCAGGGAGCTGGGGGTTAGGACTGGCAAGGACTGGCAGACTACTTGATTACTTGATGTACTCTATTAATTGGCAGCATTTTTCAATTCCCTTCATAAAAATATTGACCATCCCACTATATTGAGGTTTGTTTCATGATCTGCTTTCTATGCATGACTCCTGCTTATCGTTTTTTTTGTTTTCTGTCTTGTGATTTGGATTTGGGTATTAGCCCTATATTTCCTTTATCAGCTTTTTGACTGTCCCCTGTGTTTGGAGTATGGCCTTTGTCTCTACCTGGGGCCTGTATTATGAAGCCAGATATCCTGCTTAGCTACTTGTCAGATTTAAGGCAGTCTGGGCTAAGTGTAAGTGAACAAAGATAAAGTCTTAAATCTGACAAGTTATCTGGCTAAGCAAGAAATCCAGCATTGTGATAAAAGCCCCTGGTTTTTCACCCCATCTACTACAATTCCAGAAATAAGCTTGTTGCTTCTTCACTTAGATCACATCCCGTTCATTCACACACACAGAGAGCTAATAGGAGACACATAAACCGAATAAAAATACCCGAGTTTCAAAAAAAGAATAAATGAAATGGCCCTAATAACCAAACATACTACACATTATTAGATACACCTTTCATGCAGATATTAAGATGCCATACTTTAGCAAAACATAAATGTGTAATCTTCCTCTGAATGGCACCTACCTTCAAACCACAGTAAATGTCTTTGGGTGTATCACTGGGCAACATTCTGTCATAGAAAGATGGTGTGTAGCCAATAATGGAACATAGTAAATGTGTTAACTTTATGTAGCATTTACATACAGATGTGGCTGAAAGTATTAGTACCCTAGCATTTTATTCAAATAATGCACCATTCTCCCCAAAAAATTAATGAAATTGAAAAACCTTCCATGCATACTTTTCTTTGGTTGGAAATGGAACAAAACAAAACACCAGCAAAGAACTTAATTCTTGTGCAATTGATCCAAGACAGAGGACATTGCTGTGGATCGATTCTAATGACAAGTTTATTGCACAAGACAAAGCCATAATGAACAATCTGAGTCAGAACCAGAGAAACAGAGGAAAGGCATTCAAATCAACAGGTAGAAATTGTCACGCCCACAGGGTCGGGGCTCGACAGGTGCACGGCAATAGGGAGCGATTAAGCTCCTTTAAAGGGAGAACAAACCACAGGAACACTCGCGAAGTATAGTGCTTGTGTCACAAAGCCATACCAAGCATTTCTCTTGTCTCCCGTTTGCCTGCCTACCCTTGCCTTACCTGTCTGCCCCGTGTTCGCTCCTTACCCCTGTACCTTCCTTCCTCAGTCCAGGTCCTGTCCCTGATCCGCCTGTCCCGCCGAGCCCAGCATCTCCCGTTCATCCTGCCCTGTTTGTTCCTGTCTTGTGCCTATCCATCGGACGGCTCTTCACGGTAACGACCTCTGCTTCTGGACTACGACCTCGATTACTGCTCATCCCTTACCGGCTTACCTGTCATCCTCGTGGGATGGGGCATTTGCCCCAACCACTCACCCGGAACCCAGGCACCCGGACAGAGGACACAGCGTGCCCAGCGATTACCTTTCTGGACCTGTCCTGTGTCAATTCATTAAACTCCTGTTCTTATTGCATTTCTGGATCCTTGTCTCTCTTCCTGGTTTTGCGTGACAGAAATGAGGTTGATGGGCGAGGAGCAAACAGCTTCCAAGACCACAGTCAGAAGAGAAGGTCAAAGATCAGATGAAGATCAGGTGACAAATATTGGGCAATCAGAAGTGTAAGGCCAGGGAACAGAAACGAGACTAAATGTTATGGCACACTCAGGAAAAAGGTGACGGTAGCCTACACTTCAGAATCATGCCCCCAGTTAGCAGATGTTCATTCACAGACCTATTAGCTAAGAGATAACAGGTGAGCGGAAAACCACAGTAAGGCTTTGTATGTAAATTTAACTCACTGAAGACCTCGTATCTTAGCCAACAATTAACCAATAAAAGATTATACGAAATGGTTCATTTAATCATCTCATCTCAATTTTCATAAAGATTATCTTGTAATTTGATTGTATAAACTGCCACTAGCTTGGCTAGTCAATAAATAGCACAAAAATCCAGGCTGACAATGCAGCGGTACACAGCATTTGTATCAGTGACAATTCTCATCCCACTGTGTTTGCCGTTAGGACATAAGAATGAGTAAGAAGCCCATCAAAAAACGGGGCCAGATCTGGGGTCTCATTTATTGCGTACGCGCAAAACGGGACATAAAAGATGCGTATGCCTGTTCTAACGCAAACGTTGCGATTATATCGTGTGCATATGCACGCATACTCTGACCCATGCATACAAACATTTTGGAGAAAAAAATGCGACCACGGGTGAAGAGGGTGAGCGAAAACATGAGTGGCATCAGTACATATATAATAATTCCTTGTGCTAATGAGTCATACACCGTACACTTAATTTCATTTATTCAGACACATATTTATAATAGTGAATAAATATATAAGCCTCTTGTCATGCCCCGATCGTCCGCTCCTCTTGTGTGCCACGCCCCCTCATCAACCCCGTGTGGATTCCCCGTGTTTACCAGCTGTTCCCGATTGTTGTCAATTAGTCCACTGTATTTAGTCCGCGTTTCCATTTGTTTCCCCAGTCCGGTCATTGTAATGTTATCCCGCATGTTGCCTGATCCTCGTTTCCTTAATTAAACCCCGCATTTTCCCCGATCTCCGTCTCCTCGCCTCTGCTTCCCTGGTCTGCGCGTAACAGAATGACCGGACTCCACAACAAGACGCCTCACCTCACTGAGGAGGAATACCTCACACTTACGGATGAGGTAATCTATTGGCTCCAGCAGCCTGAGGTAAGGGAGAACCCAGCTGCCAGAGCTTTTGCTTTCCGTGCCCGGGACATCTTAGAAGGACTCTCCCCACTGGATGACGCAAGCCAGGCAGAAGTAGTGCGGCAGTACCTCGCGCAGCTCAGAAGCAGGGCAGCGGAAAGTATGAGCAGGCAGGTGTTCTAGGACTGCAGAGGGCTTCTTCTTTCGCCATCCGGGCAGCCCGAAGTCCCCGTCGTCCCTGCTGTCTCTGGCCCGCGAAAGACGCGGAAACGTCGCAAACGGGGGGGCGTGTCCGATGCCCTTCAGGGAACTCTGGCTTCGCCGCTACCGCCCGAGGTCCCGGTGGATGGCACCCGAGACATCACCGCCGCTTCCCCAAGACGGATGTCCGAATCCCGTCTGCCCACTGCTTCGCCGCCTGAGCCAGCTGCCCTTCCCTTCATAGGGATGCGCCTGGCCCTTAAAGGGGCCAGGTCCATTCAGGATGCTATCCCGCGGGTTCCGCGGTTTTGGAAGCGTGCAGCGCCCCCCGTGTCTCCAGAGGCTGCAGCGCCCCCCGTGTCTCCAGAGGCTGCAGCGCCCCCCGTGTCTCCAG
>JAODJU010000090.1:106000-118982 GCA_026776725.1 Gnathonemus echidnorhynchus
TTTATATCTGAAGTTATAAGGTAATTATTCCAAAGAGGGAAGAAATGGCCCCATGCAGTGGGCCCCTGTAGTGAGCTACATAGGGTTAATAGGGCAGGGGCGGAGCGTGATCGCAGGTCGACCTGTCCATCACAGACGGACGTGGTGTCATTGGCGCTTCCGTAGTTGGTCACGCCCAAAGCGATTCCCATAGTGAAACACCGAGCGAAGTTAGAAAAAGAACCTAAAATGGAAATCATTGTGCCTGCGACTGCTTGGTCGTTGATTTGAAAAAACATCATTTGATGCACTCAGACACATCATCGATGATGTTTCCCAGGGTTATTGGGTGTTTCGGGTCTCGAAACATCAGACTCCCTCTCCTGCGGGACCCAGCCAGGGTTGATCAGACCCCGACTTGTGTCAGAGTAGCACTCCTCCACAGCTCGCTCTTCCTCAGCCCCAACCATCTCGAGGCTCTCTCAGCTGCTTTGGTGCTGTTCCTAATGGCATTTTTAATTCATTTATTTTTAATAGGATAGGAAAATCATTTCAGGGGCCATAAAGAATAATGCCATTGATTTGATATGTATGTCATAAAGGGTTCCCAGCGGGAGGACAGAGAATGGGGCTGAGGTGGGGGTGAACACCCTGCAGAAGACATTCATTGGTAAAATTGCAGACATTTTCATAAGTGAAAGCGGAACCAGTTTATTTATCTGCAAAGTTATGAATGAAACATGTGAACTGATCATATGGGACAAGAAAGAAAAAATAAAGGATGATCAGCAACAGCTATCAAAGGTTGTTTGTTTAAATCCTGTGGACCTTACAAGCAATAAGAGGATTATGGGGCTTGGGGGGGTCAGACTGTGAGGGTGGACCACGGTGGGGGGATACAGAAGATAGAGACACCGGGGCTGCCTTTCTCAGCCTGCGTGGGACTAACTGCACCATATTCCTGAATGGATTTTAGAATGATTGTCAGTAAAACAATACACACTTCAGCAGAGGACATGGAATTAAAGTTATTTTAAAATATCTCCTCATACAGGTAAGAAGTCTGTCGGTTTAAAGTTTAGAAGATTCCATTCAGTGTGGTCAGCTAAAGACAATATATGTTATCTTATTATTTTGCACTGTCTACAGTCTATATGCAGTGTCCTGCGCCTACTGTTTATTTCTACTCAAGGGCACCCTAAAGGGAGGGAAAATTAGGATGATTTGAAGGGCACTGGAGTGACAGAGGCCCAATATGATATGATTTCGTGGGGCCCAAAATCTCTTTGCAAAGCTATTTGCCCTGTGTCATTGTTGTGTTTTTTGTATCCAGTATTTATTGTTCAATGTTTTTGTTCTACTGTTTTTTTTGTTCTTGATGTTTGATGCACTGCAGAAACACTATTTATTTTCATATGTGAAATGACAATAAAATGACTTGACTATACTGCAAGTCTATTTTTATAACAATCCACTTCAAGTAAGACTCCAGTACATTTGTTGTAGAGAAAAATAACATCTGTCACATCTTCAGTATCTTGTTTACCTGCAGGATCTATCAAGCAAAACTGTTTATTGTTGTTTTGCTGTTGTTGTTTTTAACTGTATTCACTTCCCTGTTATTCACACGGTCTTAATACGTAGGATTGAGGCCGTACTGCAGTATTTCAAGGTTCTCTTGGTTAAGATGCTTATGTGGACTTTCCATCCTGGCTTCTCCCTCACCACTCTCTTTCCCTTAGCTGATTAGCTGAGCACCCATCTGCTTCCTCTTTCAGTCCATCCCTCCTTCATGTGCCCCACCCCCCTCCAAAACGTCAAAAGGCAGGAAGAAAAAATTAAGAAAACAAGATGGCGGTCCTGAAAGTGACTTTCACCAAAACCAAGCGGGATAAGCTAGCCCAGGTGCTGTGGATCCTGAACTGGGTGTCTGTGGTGACAGGCATGATTTTGCTCAGCCTTGGCTTCTTCTTGAAGGTGGAGATCCAGCGGCGTCAGGAACTGATGTCTAACCGTGAGGTGTACTCTGTGCCTAACATGCTGATTGCTGTGGGCCTCATCGCATGTGCTATCAACTTCCTGGGTGGTAAAATCTGCTACGACTGTGTGGACACAACCAAGTTCCTGCGCTGGAAGCTGCTGATGCTCCCCTACATTATCTGCACCTTTTTCTTCACCTTCTGCCTCCTGGCGGGGGCATTCATGTGCTACGCTATGCGCCATGAACTGGAGGAGTCACTGTCTATAGGGCTGCAGGATGCCATGCGTTTCTACAAGGACACAGACACACCTGGCCGCTGTTTCCTTAAACGGACTGTGGACCTTCTCCAAATCCAGTTCCAGTGCTGTGGCAATGATGGCTTCCGTGACTGGTTCCATATCCAGTGGATCAGCAATCGGTACCTGGACATGTCCCGTGGAGAAGTGACAGAGTAAGTGAGGGTTCTTATTGGACTTATCTCCAAATTCCATGTGCTTGCTATTTTAAAACCCAGGTATGTCATTGACTGTAGGTCATTTACGCCTGATTGTTACATTACTGTTATTCAGTGATATCCATGGAAAGAGGTAACTGTAAATGTTATATGTCCCAGCACTGTCCTGTTAGGTGGCACGTAATGCATTGTGGTTCCAGTCATGGTCAGCTATGTTGTGCCATGGTATCATTCCCTGTGCTGGTACATTTGGTTCAATTGACTATATGCTCATTCTGGAACAGGGGTGGCCAACATTATCCAGATAGGGCCGTTGTGTATGGCTGAACAGCTCTTCCACCTGGATTTGAGCAGCTGACCTAAAAGTTATCCCAAAAACCTGCATACACACTGGCCCTTCACGGAAAAGATTGGCCTCTCCTCTTCTAGAATATTGTTTATTGGAAAATACTAGCTGTTATAATATAGGTTTATAAAGCTTATTCTGACATGGTAGAGGCAGTGGTGTGTGTTTTAGAGGGTTATGCTATGCCTGTTATCAGAAGGCTGTGGGCTCAAATCGCAGAGTTGGCAGAGAGACTTCACCATTAGGCCCATTTTGCTCCAGGGACTGTGTAACCCTACTTTCACAAAAAAAAAAAAAATAGTACTGTATGTTGTGTTTGGGAAAATCATCTACTATATAGACAACATGTAGCTAGCATCCTGAACCTGACGGAAAATTGTTAAGTACCATGCACTGGATCTATGTCCATCATGATAGCCGACTGAGGAGCAACGTGGAGGGAAAGTACCTGACTGACGGAGTGCCTTTTAGCTGCTGCAACCCCAGCTCTCCGCGGCCCTGCATCCAGCACCAGGTGACTAACAACTCAGCCCACTACAACTACGACTACCAAGCGGAGGAGCTGAACCTGTGGCCGCAAGGCTGCCGGCAGGCCCTGTTAGAGTACTACACCCACATCATGCAGTCCATCGGCCTCACTGTGCTCCTCATCTGGCTCTTTGAGGTGAGGGACATGCTGTTTGTTGCAGTGATTTTGTAGAAAACTCTGGATCACCATATTACTGTTTCTATATGTGATTTTTCAAATTCTGTAACAAGTGCAGAAAGACAAAAATTCTTCAAAAAGTCATGCAGCATAGACCCCAAGCCATCCACAAAGGAGAGTGATGGAGTCACATCGCATGACCCGGCCACCTAACAGTAGAAATTATTTTGGTGGAGTTTGACCAGAAAGTGAAGGAAACGTGGCTAATGAATGCTCAGCGTATACTGTATATGGGACCTCCTTCAGGACAGCTGGAAAAGCATCCCAGGGGGTCACCTTATGAAACTAGTGTAGAGGAAAAAGTATGGTCACCCAGTCCTTGGAGCAATTGGGGTTAAGGGCCTAATGGTGGGATCACTCTGTTGTCCATGGGATTTGGACCACAGAGTCCCAACCCACAGAGCTGCACCCCAACCCCCCAACAAATATATATTTTTTAGTTTAATACTATTTTGGTTAGTGTATAATTCCATATACAGCTCTGGAAAAGATTAAGAGATCGCTCCATTATTTTTTTATCCATCCATCCATCCATCCATCCATCCATCTATCCATCCATCATCTACCGGTTTTCCAGGTCGGGTCACAGGGGCAGCAGTCTAAGCAAGGAAACCCAGACTTCCCTCTTCCCGGGCACTTCGTCCAGCTCGTCTGGGGGAATCCTGAGGCGTTCCCAGGCCAGCTGGGAGACATAGTCTCTCCAGCATGTCCTGGGTCTTCTCCAGGGCCTCCAGCCAGTGGGATCTGCCCAGAACACCTCACCAGGGAGGCTTTCAGGAGGCATCCTGACCAGATGCCTGAGTCACCTCATCTGGCTCCTCTCGATGCGGAGGAGTAGCGGCTCTACTCTGAGTCTCTCCTGAATGACCAAGCTCTTCACCCTATCTCTCAGGGAGAGCCCAGCCACCCTGCGGAGGAAACCCATTTCGGCCGCTTGTATTCACGACCTTGTTCTTTTGGTCACTACCCACAGCTCATGACCATAGGTGAGGGTAGGAACTTAGATCTCCTGATCCATCCTGCCCTCACTCGTGAACAAGACCCAGAGATACTTAAACTCCTCCACTTAGGGAAGGACTCCCTCCCCGACCCGGAGAGGGCACTCCACCCTTTTCCGGCAGAGGACCATGGTCTCAGATTTGGAGGTGCTAATTTTCATCCCAGCCGCTTCACACTCGGCTGCGAACTGCTCCAGTGAGATCCTAAGGTTACTGTCTGATGAAGCCAACAGAACCACATAATCTGCAAAAAGCAGGGACCTAATCCTGAGGTCACCAAACCAGATACCCTCAACACCTTGGCTGTGCCTAAAAATTCTGTCCATAAAAGTTATCAGAATCAGTGACAAAGGGATAAAGGGCAGCCCTGGCAAAGTCCAACCCTCAACGGAAATGAGTCCGACTTACTGCCAACAATGCGGACTAAGCTCTGACACCGGTTGTACAGGGATCGAACAGCCCTTATAAGGTAGCCCAGCACCCCATACTCCCGAAGCACTCCCCACAGGACTCCCCAAGGGACGCGGTCGAATGCCTTCTCCAAGTCCACAAAGCACATATAGATTGGTTGGGCAAACTCCCACGCACCCTCCAGGAACCTGCTGAGAGTATAGAGCTGGTCCACTGTTCCACGGCCAAGGCGAAAACCACACTGCTCCTCCTGAATCCGAGGTTCGACAATCCAATGGACCCTCCTCTCCAACACCCCTGAATATACCTTACCAGGGAGGCTGAGGAGTGTGATCCCCCTATAGTTGGAACACACCTTCCGGTCCCCCTTCTTGAAGAGGGGGACCACCACCCCGGTCTGCCAATGTTTCCAGCAGACCCTCACTATATGCTTGTGTCTGACTGGCTTTCTCCTCCACCAGCAGAGCCAACCCACCGCCAGGTGGTGATTGCTTGACAGTTCCGCCCCTCTCCTCACCTGAGTGTCCAATACATGCAAGTCCAATGACACGACCACAAAGTCGACTATTGAACTGCAACCTAGGATGTCCTGGTGCCAAGTGCACATACAGACACCCTTATGCTTGAACATGGTGTTCATTATGGAAAGAAGTCCAATAACAAAACACCTCTCGGGTTCAGATCGGGGGGGCCGTTCCTCCCAGTCACGCCCCTTCAGGTCTCACTGTCATTGCCCACATGAGCATTGAAGTCCCCCAGCAGAACAAGAGAGTCCTCAGGAGGAACGCCTGGACTCCAAGGACTCCAAAAAGGAGAATAAGCACAAACAACTGTCAGGACCCGTCCCCCCACCCAAAGGTAAAGGGAGGCTACTCTATCATCCACCGCAATAAACCCCAATGTACAGGTGCCCAGTCAGGGGGCTCACCACTGCTCGGCACCTCTTCCCGTGAGCTACTCCAGAGTGGAAGAGGGTCCAACCCCCTCAAGGAGAATGGTTCCAGAGCCCAAGCCGTGCGTCGAGGTAAGCCCGATTATATCTAGTCAGAACTTCACAACCTCACGCACCAGCTCAGGCTCCTTCCCCACCAGAGAGGTGACATTCCATGTCCCTAGAGCTAGCTTCTGCAGCTGAGGATTGGACCGCCAAGGTCCCCGCCTTTGGCCACTGCCCAGCTCACACTGCACCCAACCCCTTTGGCCCCTCCTACAGGTGGTGAGCCCATTGGAAGGGGGACCCACATGCCTTCTTCGGGCTGTGCCCGACCAGGCCCCATGGGTGCAGGCCTGGCCACCAGGCATTTGCCATTGAGCCCCACCCCCAGGCTTGGCTCTGGGGGGGGGCTCCGGTGACCCGCGTCCTGGCGAGGGAAAACATGGACTACATTACAAGGCAGACGGCTTCGAGGCTCAGCAGTATCAAAGAACAAGGTGAAACATAAGACACTGGGAACAACCAGAAACCAGTCATTTAGAGGGCAAAAGCAACTTTCTAATGGCAAAGATGACTGTCGACTTATCCATCAGTTTCTCATGAATCGGAGGATGACATCAAGTGACCTTCAAAAGGAATGGGAAACATTAAGTGCAGGTGTGAAGTGCACTGCTAGGATAGTTCATACCAGGCTCCAAGAAGCAGGGCTAAAGTCACATAAAGCAAGGAAAAAGCCCTTTATCAGTGAGAAACAGAGAAGAACCAGGCTACAGTTGGCAAAAAAATATATGTTCAATTAATCAAAGATGCACACCCATATGTTGAGAAATGAGTGAAAATATTGTGCTGTGGTCTCTTAATTTATTCCAGAGCTGTATATTATGTTATAGTTTTCATGTCTTTATAATTATTCTAAAACACAGAGAATACTACAAATAAACCTTACTTTGGATAGGTGTGTCCAGACTATTGAGTTGTACTATATGCAGTCATGAAGAGAAATCAGTTACATTTGGGTTCACTTTTGGCCTTTGACTCTCCTTAAACATTTAATGTTAACTGTTATTTAATGTTAAAGATACAAGACCTAAATATTTTTCAAGGATTTTGACTGAATGGGCAAATTAATTAGGTTAATTTAATTGCCATATAACATACCTTAAATGCATGTGTGGCAATAGCAAAATTTCACCTGTAAACTACTTTAGGGAGGTATAAGATTAATCAAGGACATCAAATTTGATGTTTGTATCATTCTAATAGTCAAGTAAAAGCAGAAGAAAATGAGGATAGACCAGTGTACCTAACATAAGGCTTTGGGGATTACTTGCAATAAGTACAGTATGTATTTTAGTTACCAAACAATTATACATTTAGTCCATTAAGCAGCATCGTGTTATTGTGTTCTGTGAGCATCTCACAGGAGTAATATCACACCTTTCCTATGCTGGGTTAATGTGCCTAATAAGGCTCCAGGAAAAGCCCAGCACCATATGCTCATGTGTTAGGATTGTTTCATTACTCCAACGCCATATTATCTCTCACTGGTCATGCCAGCGTTTTGGTTACTTAACTCACCAGCCAACATTAGTGAATGCTTCATGGGTTGGAAGACATACTGATTTCTAATACTGTATTTAACTCTGAATCGTTTTAAAGAATAATTGCCTAATGTCGCAATGTTGTGTCTATTGGTTGCAAGTTGTGTCAACAAAAATATCCATAGGCCTTGATCATGTGTCAGTAAAGATTCTGATTTGCATTGATTTGTTTACACAAAAAAATCATTAAATACTTACAGGCATGGATAATAAAAGCATTTTGCCCATGTAGGATAAAATGAATGGTAGAGTCAATGATGATGGCACTCAAATAAGGATGAGCATAGAGTACAGTATCTCTGGGGCAATTACTAATTTGAAAACCTGTCCATTAACAGATTGAATGGTTGTGACAATGGCTCGCTTCCACAATGATCAAGCTCAGTGAAAACAGTAAACACTTCCATATTGTGGGTTAGGGGCACAGGCCCTCCACAATTTGGAAAAACCACATAACATTTTTGGTGCCCTTGGTGAGCAAAGCGTGTGTGCAAGTGGAGCGCAGCAAAAAGTTACAAGAAACATGAAATACAAAATCACTGCAAGATCTACCCCAAAAAATTCCCATTTAATATCTTATGCCGACACCGTGATATATCGAAAGCACAATGTCGCAATGCAGAAAGATTGGCTTTATTTTAGAGCAAAAATTTTTGGTTCTCCACTCTGACGTGCTGTGGTGCCTTCCTGCAGCTCTCTGTATTGACAGGGGTTCGCTACCTGCAGACATCCATGGAGAATGTGCTGAGGCAGGGTGACCCTGACTCCGAATCTGACGGCTGGCTCCTGGAGAACAGCTTTGCTGAGACTGCTCGCTACAACTTCAACATCATCAAGAACCTGGGAAAATGCTATCAGGTGGACGATGATCCCAACATTGACTTCCAGACTCCTACCCAGCATGGGTCTAACAACGTGCCTCCCAAACCCATCCCTTTTGCCACCTGACCCCCTTATGGATCTCTGGGAACTCCTTTTTTATCATAGAGGAGTCTCAGAAAAGGTGATTCAAGAAGGAGAAAGCATGACACATACGTACTTAAAAGGATGGGGAATATTATTTGTTTGTGTCTTGTCTTGTGCCATATGCAGACTTGCTTAACATTAAAGTCATTAAAAAGATCATTGATTGGGCTCATTCACCAATTTCATCAAAGTTTTTTGTTAAATGCGTTTTTGAAAAGGTTCTAAGAAGGTACTAAGGAAAGTCTACATCAGGTTCATGACTTAAACTGCAGAATTGTTCGCAAATGTTTCGTTATAATGATGAATCCCATTTTCCTCATAAACTGAAAATGCCTGCCAGTTGTTCGTAATTAGCATAGGTTACTGCCCTGTCAATCCCCATTAAAGGGCATGCAGTGCCATGTGCAGACACAGAAATTAAGAAGGGCTGAGAGAAAAGTTAAGAATGTCCAAATAAAGTGTGAACAAATTCTAAATAAGAAAACAATGATGAATGTCAGAATCTTTGTGAAAACTGTGTATGTTGTTTTCAGGTGAATGAGGTCCATTATCTTTGAAACATGTTTTACCCAACTTCACATATACCCTACAGGGAATAAGACCACAATGGTAATATTCTCCTGTAGTATCCAGTGTGTATTCCAATGTGCATACTGTGCTTAAACCTTAATACAATAATCTAGGCAACAAATTCAAGGTATGCTAACATACTACCAACCACTAATACTGATGCGTAACAAATATACACCAGGTATAGTTAGCAAATCACTGGACATGTGGGAAAGAGAAGTGTGACTTTTTAAAAACATTATGCTTTCTGGAAGTATATATCATACTCAATTACACAACAATCTTGACATCACCAGCTCCCCCACAGCTGTATGAAATGCCTGTTACTAACACACATCTTCTCATGAAGGGCTCTATGGTTATTAGCTACTGTAACTAAGATCACTCATTGAATTAATACACTATATTATTAATACTTTACATTACACTACATACAGATTCATGATGTGTCCTTAAACTGCAGAACTGTTTGCAAACCGCAGGTGATGTGACAATCTTTAACCAAAAAGGCCTGAAAGAACATTTTTGCTATGAAATTCTTGTTTAGCCTTTTACGCTTTTAGGGCCAGACTTACTAACTTGTGGCATTAAAATAGTACTGACAGGATTTACTAAAGTTGTGCGGTTAGCGGTGGACAGGTGTTTACAAGTTTTGCACCTGGCCATATTATATCTGCATTTGTAGGAGCTCCATTTCAAGGTGCAAAATTTGGAGAGAAAAGTATTTCAACGAATCATACAATATGATTTACTAAGGTAGGGAATTTACTGGAAATTGCGGCATCATTTAATGCAGAAAAAATATGTCATATTTTGCGCTGCCCTTCGTAGACTGGGTTGGTCATCATTTAAATGAACTGACTGTGTCTGTGTTCATAAATTTGAGCATTTTTAGTAGATCACCAACAGAACAGGGGACCCCATTGGTGCTTTTTTAATGCACCCTCACATTAATTTGCCCTGCTTAGTAAATCTGGCCCTTGATGTTCTAGCTGTAGTTCCAGTTGTGTGAGTGTGTGTGTGGATTAGGTTTATATAAAAATGGGGACCAAATGTCCTCCACAAAGTAATAAAAACCCATTATTTTGATGTCGTGGGGACCATTTTTCAGGTCCACACAAAGATCTGTGAATGCAATCAAAAAACTAAAAATATCATAAGGCTTGTATTTTTATTTATGGTTAAGGTTAGGACTGGGTAGGGGTTAAGGTCATCATGACATTACAGAAAACACAACAACATTTCAAAAAACACAACGAAATTACAGAAAACACAACAACATTTCAAAAAACACAACGACATTACAGAAAACACAACAACATTTCAAAAAACACAACGAAATTACAGAAAACACAACAACATTTCAAAAAACACAACAACATTTCAGAAAACACAACGACATTTCAAAAAACATGACATTTCAAAAAGCACAACGACATTACAGAAAACAAAATGACATTTCAAAAAACACAACGACATTACAGAAAACGGAAAACACTTCTTGTTCGTGATTGGACAGTACCCTTGGAGTGACATGTGTTGTGTATGTGTATGTTCACTACAGCTCCCAGGATTCAAAGCGTCATGAGCGCCCTCCCTACAGGTGAAGTCTCTGGGAAGTGTGCGATTGTTGTATGATTAAAAAAGTTTGGTTCTAACAGCACAACTTGGTTTCTGTCTACCTTGTTCTCTTACAGTTTTTGCCCGTTGCTTGAACACTATATACACATGCTTAAACCAAAGTAACATAACTTGAAGTTGTTGTTACTATACCTTAAACAAAGTGTAACCATACCTTAAACAAAAGCGCTGCTTTGCACTTTAGTTGCAATTCTGCAACACATTTGCTCCTTTCTGCAACACACTTGCTCCTGCACACTACACACTATTTCATACATAAGACACTTTGTTCAAAAATGAAATCTCAGGGTACCATTTGGAAAACACATCTCTTCAAAATACAAAACACATTGGGTAATTGAAAATACTTAGACACACACTTGGAAATACTTACTTACAAAACTGAACACCATTCAGCCAGCTACAAAAAGGCCTCACTTAAGCCATTTTGAGAACTTGGAAATATCACATTGTGTGCCACCATAAGCCTTGGACGGCTACTGCTCCATCATTCCAAACCGGGTCCCTATAATGCGCAACACATAATCACATTTCTAGATGCACTTCATGATGCAGTTGTACAGGACAGACCAGAGCAGCCCAGGTATGTTGTTGTCTGGGATAATGTTAGTTTCCATCGGGCTGCTGTCGTCAGGAACTGGTTCACCAACCATGATCAATTTGAAGTTGTGTATTTGCCCCCTTACTCGCCATTTCTCAACCCTATAAAAGAGTTTTTTTCCGCTTGGAGATGGCGTGTATATGACTGCCAACCACATGCACGCATGCCTCTTCTGCAGGCGATGGAACAGGCCTGCGGAGACATTGAGGTAAGGTCAATCCATGGATGGATTCAGCACACAAGGGGATATTTTCCCCGATGCTTAGCGGGAGAAGACATTGCTTGTGATGTTGATGAAAATCCTGTGACCAAACCCCAACAGACAGCACGATCCATAAGCCCACTTACACACAATTGTGTTTTTCTGTGTTTACAGTAGTGTATTGTTTGTTTTATTTTTGCTTTAACTGAATTTACTGTACTGTAAAGTACACTACTGTAATGTACAGTATTGAGTATTTTATTTTTTGGTTGTTGTGAAAACATGTCTTCTGTGGAACTGAATAAAAACAGTGCAAACGAAAGCCTGCAGTGTTTTATACAAAGTAGACTAGTGTGTTGCTGCTGATCTGAAAGTGTATTCATATGATGCAAGTGGGTATCATTTTGTCATTAGAGTGACATTTTGACAAAGGATTGTTAGGTTTTGATAGCAGAGTTTCAATTTGACATAGATGTGCATGGTTTATTTCCCAGTGTTGTGTCTTATTTGCTTGTGTGTAGAGTTTTGACAGGATGAGCCAAGTTTTGCAAAACGTGTTCAAGCAACGGGCAAAAACTGTACCACAAATGACACATTAGCGCAGACAAAGGATTGCATACGCCGAACTATACGTTTTGCTTGGCGGTCAAAGGCATTCGACGTTCATTGACGTGGGAAGCGGCGGTTCTACTGCTAAACCGCTACCGAAAAGACTACAAATGCTGCATCGGTTAAAATAAAAGCACCCCGTCAGGTTTTAAATAATGACTTAATGTTTTGGCTGTTGGTCCGGGTCCGTATGGGACAGCTTCTGGGTCTGGACCCGGACCGCGGCCCACCTGTTAGTGACCACTGATCTAGGTGGGTGTTACACAGAGTGGTTGTTGAAGTGGCTCCCTATTGATTCTGAATAGTGCTTTTGGTGTCTTGAAAAGTGCCATATAAAATGTAACATTCATTCATGCTAATGCTTAGGTTTGTTTTTGGGGCAGCGTTAAGAGCTTTAAAAGGCACACCTGGAAGAAAGCCTCAACTAAATTTTATATAATGAACCTTGAGACATTATGACAGTATGAATACATGTCATCACCGTCAGTGACATAGGAAAGAGCTTGCTATTTCGGGCGACACAACATAATAAGCTACAAAGCTGTGTTTTTTTTGTTTGAATGCATTCATTATAATTTATTTTCTTAAAAAATGCTGTACCTTTTTTCCTTCATAATAACAAATATTTAAGACATTTCAGAATATTTGATATTTTGTTTGGTTTCACTTCATTATTGTCTTGTTAAGCAGTGAAAATATTCTCTTACACATGGCCATTTATGTCATGCCCTGCTCGTCCGATCCTCCTGTGTGCCACGCCCCCTCGTTAACCTCATGTGGAATCCCCGCGTTTACCAGCTGTTTCGTGTTATTTCCGATTAGTCCTGGGCTGCATTTCCCAAAAGCATCGTAAGCCTAAGAAGTTTGTAAAAATGATCTTAATATTACGGTCTGTTTCCCAAAAATATCGTAACTTAAGTAGCACTTGAAAATCTTCGTAGATCTACGAGTGCTCTGGAGTAATCGTAAAGCCTTAAGTGCAT
>JAODJU010000090.1:126792-151750 GCA_026776725.1 Gnathonemus echidnorhynchus
GGCGTCACCCATTCTGCCCCCCTCCCCCCCCCGGACACTGTCACCTTTTTTTCTCTGATGAGTTTGCAGGTCTGATTGTACTCAGCTATAACACCACAGAAATAAGTCCCATAGTCTCAAAGACTGTTCCGTTACTACAAAATAAAACGACCCAACTGTATGTAATTTTAACACCAAGGGGGAACTGCTTGTAAATTTGTACTTCAAAATTCCATACCTGACATTGGCTACAGGGTCATTGACCAACTCCAGGGCCAGTACCAGGAAATATTTACAAAAGTAGGATTTAGAGAAGAGGTCCATGGCTATCTCACATAAATCCAAATAGCGCAGCCTATTCCAGTAACTTCTGCCTTGGGCAAGCTCTGGAAGACAGAAGGCAATTTCCCACACTCTGCATTACAGTCTCACTGCAATAGTCCAGATATTTCTGTTTCTATTGTGACAAATGTGACAAAAGCTAAGGAATCATTATGGCATTGTTTCCCCAAGCTTTTTTTCTGCCCCAGCACACTTTTCATAAGGTAATTATCCCACAGCACACCACTAATAACACATACTTTTACCAATAATAATTATCACATTGCTCTTAAGCTGTTGGTTCGGGACCAAGTACATTTTCTGAAATTCTACATTCCAGTGTGTCACGGTATACCAGCTGAAAATGCTGCATTACAGTATTAGTGTTACTTATGACCTCACTACTATTGCTACTTTTAGCATTTAGTTGATACTTTTATCCCTAAATTTTAAACTGTGTTACTGAGCATGCTCTTTTATGAGTTACCCTTCTGTTAATGGTCATAAAAGACCGTCGGCCGATCCTGAAATTTGCTCATATAATGTCTCAGAATTTGCAAGCATGCATGTGAGCCTGTGTGTGTTCACTCACGCTCAGCCACTTTGCTTATGATCTCTTGCCGTTGCTCTTGTTTGCGGTTGTACCGCAGGAACACGCACAATGTTCTAGCTGCTTCTTTCTGGACTGGGAGCACATTCTGAAGAGAGATGCAGTGAAATATAAACTTCGAGCCAGCCTTCATCATCTGCATGTCCCTGTACAGCATATAGCAAGACAGCAGTATATACAGGCAGGCCCTGGGATAAGAATGTCTAGAAAACTTGTACATACAGTACAATCAGACTACCGTAGAGCCTATAATATAAAAAATTTGGGTTCAATACAATGGTTCATACTAACAAACACACACAGCTTCAGTGGATCATCAGCTTGAGGTACAGTATGTAGTTACTTTTATTATTACTGTATTGTGCACAGTATTATTATTATTCTAAATGATCTACAAATTTGACTTAAAGACAGACTTTGGAAACAGAACTTGTTTGTAACCTGGGGACTGCCTTTAAAGTGTTTGTGTTTTTCGGTGATCGATTCCGGTAAGTCGATTGAGAAACTTGCAATGGCGGTCTCACGTTGGTGGTGACAATGGTGAACATCCTCTGAAGGAAGCGGAAGTAGATCTGGTCCCCAGAGACAATGCGGGGCAAGCAGGCGTATCTCTGCAGTAGCTTCTCATGGACACGCCAGCGCAGTGAGGCAGCTGCCTTCTGCTCTGCAGCTGCCAGGGCTGGAACCAGATCTGGTATGCTCACCTGGAGAAACACACAGGGAGACCAAGAGGCAGTAAAGGCCATAGGCCAGCAGAGGGCGTTCACCTTTTCGGAAGTGACAGCGCACGGGATACCTTGCTCTCAGGCCCACTGCCCTCTCCCCGCAAAGTGGCCAGCTCCAGAGTTTCCTGCAAGTGGGTCATGAGGGCATCTAATACCTACAAGAGGCAGAGTTACAGACACCATTAATACTTCTTTTGCTAGACAAAAATAACAGACCTACATACACAGAGGAGCACAAAAGTTTGGCTTAGTCAAGTCTCACTTCTCTAAATAAAGCATAAACCATGTGCCGCATTACACCAAACCATGTGCCGCATTACACCAAACCATGTGCCGCATTGCACCAACCCATGTGCCGCATTGCACCAAAGCATGGGCCGCATTGCACCAAAGCATGGGCCACATTACACCAAGTTGTTGTTGTTTGTTTTCATATAACCACACACCTCAAAGTGGTTTATCCCGCTTATACCATGTCTTACCACAGACACCTTCAAGAGGGAGGCGCTTGCATTTTGGAAACCAAAGAAAGTTATTCTAATAAAAATGACTGCTTATTTATAAGTAAAAAGTCACACAAGTTTCTATATTAACATGTTTAATAAAACATTAAAGCACATAATACAAAACTGTTATGCTGCCAGAACTACCAGTGTAGTTACACAAAAATAACTAAAACCTATGTGACTATAGAAAATTGTATTTTTGCCAAAATTTGCCAAAGCCGTGCTATAGGTGTAAATAAGCTTCTGTAAACATTACACATTTTTACAGATTTTAATGCACAATTACCAAAGGTTTATTGGATGGATGAATAGACAGAACCTAACCATAACTATGCGATACGACTGAATGTCCAGGCTTTATCCACAAGTAAGCCCAGTGTTTGTCTATCTGAACAGGAGTGTGCTTGGGCTCTTACCTCCAGGGAGTCATCCTGCAGCAGTGTCACAAGCTCTTTGTGGATGCAGTGTACACTGGATCCCAACAGTTTGGCAACCTGTAAGATGAAGGAAGGACTTATGTCAGGGACACACCCCCCAGTCAGCAGCATGTAGGGTGACCAGATAATCCATGACAGGGAGGACACTTTGAGCTAGAACAAGATTGGTAAACTACCATTTCAGTCAGGAGGACCTGGATTTCACTTAAGCACGAGTTCTTGCTGTGTGCTAATTGGCCGTCTCCTATAATCATACATGTGTCATTGATGTTAATGAGAAACAGCTGGATGATTCTTTCAAGGAAACAAACCAACAAAAGCACAAGAAGAATTTAACTACTTAGCCATGCACTTTCAGTTTAAAAGCAGTTTGTAAAACCTGTAGTAGCTCAAAGTGTCCTCCCTGACATGGATTATCTGGTCACCCTACCGGTGCAGCATCTGGTGTGTTTCAGGAGCCACGACAACTGGCCTACTTCATGGAAGCCGGCAGCAGTCGTGCGACGCACAGAGATCTCAGGATCACGGCACAGGCTGGAAAAGGTGGGGTACAGCTCAGACAGGAAGTGCTTAGGCTCCACATACACCACCATGGCCTGTAGGTGGCAAACAACATACTCAGATTAAACAAGAAACCGTACTCAGTAAAGAGCAGTATATGTCTGATATCATATGACTCACCACAACACCCAAGCACTTTAAAGCAGGGATGGTTAATCTTAATCAGAGAGGGTTGTTGTGTATTTAAGTTTTTGTTGCAAATCACCAATTAGATTACTAATTACTGTAGAGGAATAATTGGCTGAAGAGTCCTCACACCTGGGTTTGAACAGCTGACCTACAGGTTATCCCAAAAACCTGCATACACACCGGCCCTTTGCGGATAAGATTGGCCACCCCTGTTTTAGGGGAACTGCTTGGAAGTTTTTGGGTTCCTCTGAGTGCAGAAACTTTAAAATTTAATATCGGTTTCAAAATACATACTGTACGCATGCACAGAAATGCCCATAAACATGCATATAGTAATGAAAGGAACCTTATTTTATGACGTTTATGCCCATTTTTGTAAGAGACAGAGGCAGCATTTTCATTCCCAATCCATTACAACCCATACCATTTCCCCCAAAATAATGACACAAATGTAACAGTTTTTTGCCATTCCAGCCTGCAGTAGGGGTCATACAAGTTGCAGTTATCAATGGAAATGAAAGTACCTCCTGCCCACTAGGGGAGTTTGCATTATGGACAAAGGAAACTTTGGTGTGATCGGTTTGGAAAACGCAATTATCTTTATTCTGTGAACTTGGTGGTAGAATTTTATGGAAGTGTACATGGTTAAAATTGTAATGTGGAAAAATAAGAATGAATCAGTAAGGGATTATCTGATGAGAGAATTTATTTAAAAGAAACTGAAAATATTGCAGGAACATTGGGATGAGAACAATGGCAATGCTGGGTTTTTAGCTTTAGCTACAATCCTTTATTAAATACAAAGACTTTTTCTTCCGAGTGAATTGTCCACTGTAATAATTCATAAAAGGTCCAGTTTTTGTGCAAATGTCTTGCTTTTGTCACACATTTAAGATTAAATAATTCCTGGTATGTTTATCTAGGTATAGGCAGGTGTGAAACACACACATTGATACACACATCTTACGCTTACACATCATACTCGCACTTGCATGCAATGCCTTTGCAGACTTTGGTGTGAAGTGTGGTTTGACCCATTCTTATCATAATTAAAAGAGGACAACAGACACAATGCAGGTCCTCTGTTCTACAATTAGCTATGACAGTATTTTGACAGTGACCTGTTCTTTACATTCTGATGGCGCTGCAAGACTCCTCCAGCACTCAGTCATGTACAGATGCTCCTCATTTTATGATGGTTGTGACCTTCATTTTGAGTAGGCAGATATTTCCACATGTGAATGTAAGGAGATACTCACGCTGACCTCTCTCTGCTTATCAGGTGCACAATCACAGATATATAGTGCACAGTGTCACCCAGCAGTGCAATGTGGACTCACTGGGAAGTTGTAGGCACAGTTCTTGCGCACTAGCGCATACTTGCTCTCCAACTCCAGGGGGTAAGTGGGGGCCTCACTGTGTCCGTTCTCCTGCTGGAGGCCCACGATGCACAGCTTCTTGTAGAATTCCAGGAACCACAGGTGCTGCTCCTCCGTGAAGCTCCCTATGAAAAATTGGCACATTTGTGATCACGGGTCTCTTCTAGAGACAGGTACCAGCACTGTAGCCTGGACATTGAAATGCATCTACAAAAAAATCTATTTAGGATGAAGTTTGTAAAGATTCAACAGTTAGGTTTGTGACGCTTTGTGTGTAGAACAGCCCTGAACTGCTGGCTTCATGTGGGCGAGATTACAAATCTGCATGATACAAGGATGGGAGGATTAAGGAGGAACTGGAATTTTACAAAGCAAGAGAGTGGAACGAACACCAAAGACGATTGTTTCAGATCATCAGAAGTGACTGTCAGCACAAATACTGCTGAAGCCCCTCCCCTAAACCCCCTGAGGTTATTTAGTACAAGAAGCAGATGTACAAGAGACTGAGGATGACCAGTAATTGTACAAGGGCTGCCTTAGGCTGTGTTTACCTCACTGACAACGGTGCATGTTTCACTTCATATTTGTGAAGTTATTGACGCCTGTCACAATTCTGCTACTCATACTACCAGCAAGAAGCAGTACCTGCTTAGACGACACACCTGAGAGGCCGTGGCAGAGCCTTCCATACTGGCATGACAGGGAGGCCAGGGCAGCTTCCTCAGCCTGGAAGCACTTCTCACAGAAGGCCTTCACCAGGGGAAAGATGATGCGAGTCCGATCCTCTGCAATCGAAGGTGGAGATGGTGCCAGAGACACTTCCCAACAAGCAGCATTGCACGAAGGAGATATGCTGTGTGGGATGGTCTTAAAGCGGTGAGTGGGACTTGCCTGGTTGAGTAACAGAAATGTAAAGCTTGCCCAGGCAGGGTGTGAGAAGCTGAAGCTGAACAGACTCAACAGCTCAGCAGAGCTGGTGAGATAACAGGATCTGAAGCCAAACAGACTAAGCAGAGCAGGTGAGATTAAAGGAAGTGAAGTGGAACACACTCAGCAAAGCAAGTGAGATCACAGGTAGTGAAGCTATACAGAGCTACAAGACAGGTGGCGAAGGCTGGGCACACTTACCACTGTCAAACATCTCCAGGAGGCTGACAATTGTGTCAAAAGCAGCCAGCCGCACCATACTTCCTTCATCCTGAGCTAGCTCCATGAGCTCTGGCAACACCAGCGTCTTGGTGGGCTCCACCCTAGGAACACAATGGAACCTGGGATTTGGGAATTGCATGCAGACTCCACGCACAGTTACATCTTTCTCCTTAGCATGTCTAGATTCTCTCCTTCCAGCTATACATGTGCTGTGGTTGTTACCCCATTTTTCTACTGGAGGATCTCCCTGGTTGTTTGATTTCTTTGCTTCTGATGTTGATTTATGGCATCTTCGTACATACATTTGTGAATAGTGTAAATCGTTATTGGATTCTTAAGTGAGGTGGGCTTGTAGGGAATAGCTGCCATTTGTTACTGATATCTCATTTTCTCCTGGTTTTGACAGGAAAACACGGCAGTTATCTGTATGTCCTTATGGTGTATTTCTTTGTAGGTTATTTATTTTCATGTTTTGAGTATTTTTGGTTGTTATGTTGGCCTGGGCTTTCCAGAAGGCACCACCCCCACCCCGTGCACTTCTACAGATAAACATGCCTGTTGCGTGTATCGTAATGCTTGGGCCCCTTTCCTTTGTGTTGTGGTCTGACCTTGTCACACAAACACACACATAGTCATAGTCATGCCCTCGTTTGCATTCACACTAATATTCTGCTAGATCATGGATGCTGGAGCCTCCAAGCTGAATGCTAAGCCAGACCCTGAGAGAGCTACACATCTTATTCTGATGACTGATGAGAATGTACAACACCAGAATTAATTCCTGAAGTTGCACAAAGCAAGGGGAGGGAACCATGTTCCAGAACTTCTATTTTCAGGCCATTAAAACAAATCCATTCGCGCTGCTTCAGCTCAGCATCTCTTCTACATTGCTCAAGCAGATTTTCAGACTGCCGGATAGAATCAGCGGAAACCCCGAGTGACTGACCAGAGGAGATTCTTACCCAATTCCCCTGGCGATGCTCTCCAGCTGCCGGCACATGCAGGATCGGACCTCAAATTCCATGTCTTGGCACAGAGACAGGACCATAGGCAGTAGCTCCTTCTTTACCCTTCACCCAGACAAACCAATTCCAGAATCAGGCAAATCGTAACTGAAATTAAAATTTTACCAATTAACCAGCCCTAGTGCAGGGTGGTGATTGCAGAACCCAGGGGATGTAGTGCAAAGGATGGTCATGGCTTGTGTGATTTGGCACAGCCACACTCACAGTGGGGACTCAAACTTGAGAGCCACCTTCCCCAGAATGCGGCAGCTGGCAAGTCGGGCCGGCAGGGTCTGTGAGAGCTGTGCCTTCGATACCAGTGGGCCCAAGATCTGTGGGTCAGTAAAATGGGAAAGAACACTGAGCCTAGGACTTGGAAAACGGATTTTGACCTCTGGCCATTCAGTCTCATCATTACTCTATTACATTTTATAAATATTTCCCAATTGCTAGGAATGTCTTACTTGGTATATTACAATTAACAAAATTATTTTTCTGAACCCATGTCAGCTTGCATTTATATATGTCTGGTCATATACACTACCAGTCAAAAGTTTTTCTACAGACTGAGATGTTCTACAGTATATTTGCAAGTTACTCACTTAATATTTACTAAAAATACACTCAACATTCTTTGCTAACAAATATATTTAGTGTGTTCACCATTTGAGTACCTTTATTAGCAAGAAAATGTCAAGCCTTTGATTCATCAAAGTAACATCCTCTAGCAGTTACAACAGCAGAGCAAATTCAAGGCATTCTTTCTACAAGGGACATTAAATCCTGTTCTCTAAGCTCCTTCCAACACTCCTGGATCATTGTCCACAGGTGTGATGTAGTAGTTGGCTGCTTTGCCTTGAACTTTCTATCCAGTTCATCCCACACTAGCCCTATTGGGTTCAGGTCAGGTGACTGTGGTGGCCAGGCCATGAGGTTCAGCTTTCCTTCTTTTTCTTTCCTTTGCAAATAGTTCTGACACAATTTGGAGGTACAGTATGCTTAGGGTCATTGCTCTGTTGCATAAAGAATGACTGACCAATGAGTGTTGCCTGATGGAGTGGCATGTCACTGCAGGATGCTATGGTAACCTTTCTGATTCAAAGTTCCAGTCACTCTATGCCAATTTCCAGGTTTAGATCCAGCAAAGTACTCCCAAAACCATCACACTGCCTCCTCCATGCTTAACAATGGAAGTTACATACTGTGGCAGCATCCTCTCCTCGGTGCGGATGCACATAACACAACTTTGAGGGACCATAGATTTCAAACTTCAATTCCTGTCCACGGTACCTAATGCCAGTCTTCTACATACCAGTTTCTGTGTTCTTTGGTCCATTCAAAACTTTTCCTTTTGTTTGGAACCCTCAAAAGTGACTTTCTGGCTGAAACACAGCCATTTAGCCCCGCCTCCTTCAGTCTTCTGTGCACAGTTGAAGTTGACGTGCTGGTGCCATGGCATTCATTCAGCTGCGCTTTGATTTCTGCTGCACTTCTGTTACGTAAACTTGTGACTCTTAAGAACTTGTCTTGTGGCTTAGATGTGGATCGAGGCGTATCAGTCCTCTTCCTGTCCAGATTAGATACAGTTTGTTGGTGTTTCTTGATGGTATAAGTAACTGGGAGGAAATGAATTTTCAATTTCTTGGCAATTGCTCTGTAACTATAGCCTTCGCCTCTCAGAGCGACAATTGCTTGTCTTTTCTTTGTTGTTAGCTGACATCTGCCACCCATAATCAATGTTTCAGACTCACAAATTGTCTCACTACTGACATTCAAAAACTTACCTAATATAATTATAATGTGGATCATTAGACAGCCATTAGATATTTAATGAATTATTAAGTGACAGCCAATGGGATGAAACAGTTGACTAGTGCATTTAAAGTTAAAGAACAGCCTAGAATTTGACTATGCCATCACCACACAATCAGTTAATAGGATGACAGACATGCACTCTTGCATATTATTTCCATGTTATAAAGGAAACTTGCTTTATTTGACATATTTTCATTTATAGTTGTTCACTCAACAGCTTTCCAATGTTTAACAAGAATGAAAATGTAGTTTATGAAATAAATAGAAAATTGGTAGGAACCTTTGGTGTGCAAAAACCTTTGACTGGTAGTGTATATAGTATACCAAACATCCCCACAATCTTATAAAAACCTGCTATTTTCATGCTGTGGGGACCAGTTTTTTGGTCCCCACAAGAATAACCTCAATTTTATAATAATCTGTTAACGCAATCAAAAAACTAAAAATGTCAAAAGACGTGTATTTTGTTTGGCTACTTACTGTATGGTTATGGATAGTGCTGGGTAGGGGTTAAGGCTGTCATACTTAGAATTAGGGTTATGCCCATGGAAATGAATAAACAGTCCCCACCAAAGATATGAATACAAAGCTCTGTGTGTGTGTGTGTGTGTTTGCGTATCTAAAAATACAGGCATGCATTTACATGTGTGTGTGTGTGTGTGCTTAGCTACCTCTTGTCTGATCGTCTCCTTCGGCAAGACATCAATTGCTGAGAGCAGTGTCTCGAGCCATGCATTGCTCACCACTGAAAAAGAGTCATGCAGCATAAAAAATACACAAAATAAACAGGCGACGCATATTTGGCTATTTTGGTACACAGAAGACATGGGCAAACACGCGCGACAATAGGGAAATACAACCATTAACATTAACAACAACAATACAACGAGGGCTATTTACAATTGCATGCAGGACATGTTGGGACATGTGCCCCACCAGTGCTACACTAGATTGGTTATTGATCTAATTTTCCAATGCAGAAATATGGAGACCCAAGCAAAAAATGTACT
Source organism: Gnathonemus echidnorhynchus (assembly GCA_026776725.1). Classification (NCBI taxonomy): domain Eukaryota; kingdom Metazoa; phylum Chordata; class Actinopteri; order Osteoglossiformes; family Mormyridae; genus Gnathonemus; species Gnathonemus echidnorhynchus. The sequence continues at coordinate 136,418 of JAODJU010000090.1, forward strand.
AATCGACGCATTAAATTTAGCTGAGGTACAAAAATAATTCCATTTGCTCTTGCTACTTCTATCTCTTTTCCTGCACTTCTGTGTAACTTCCTAGTTAGTGTTGGTGCTTGTGGTCAACCAGTCAGAAAGTTTATCACTCCTCAGTTGTTCACGTTCGAAGGAAAAGTGCCTAATCTGGAGTAGGTACTGAAAAACGGTTCTGGAACTGCCTACAAGGAACAACAATCTGGCTGAGTTTCTGCGGTGTGAACATGACAAAAGTCCCTGGTTCCAGGAAAAGGTTCTGGTTCCAGAAAAAACATTTGAAAGTGCCTTTAATGAAAGTGTTTTGATATATCAGGGGAACAGATTAATAAAACGGGACCATGATTTAACTAAAATGTTTTCCGCAAGTAATGTTTTCCGCAAGTCACATCTGAGGGCTATGTCTCTTGTGTCAGATGAAAAAACCAAAATGGAAAGTGAGCGCTTATTGTTTTTTTTTTAAGCACAAAACAGATAATGGCTCATTTTTCAATTTCTAATTTTGTGCTCAAATCGAACATGGAAGAAAAAAACGCATAAAGAGGGATAACAACAATTCACTTGGTTCTCAAACCTCTTTAAAAACTCCGGCCCAATCCCAAACTATACCCTCGACACTCCGCCTTCATTTCGAGTCACACTCCCGCTGAGTCACCCTCACAACACGCCCTAAGCACTTAAACTGAAGGAAATTGTCACAAGAAAGATTTCTTGTGGGAAATGGAAATGGCAGTGGAATCGCATGAGCCACCATCGTTGCTGACTCACTTCAGGAGGGCATAATCGACCACTCCCCCTTAGCCCTTGCTGCTTTGAGACACACTTCAACATGGCGACGGATCTCGGGAACACGCAAACGAAGGCGGAGTGGTGAGGCAGAGTGTGTAGGGACCGGTTTGGGATTGGGCCTCCCTCTGCAACCCATCTGTCCTCAAGTATTAATTCCCAGAAACCGGGACAAATAATATAGATGGGCCGCTGCATTTGAATGTGAATAATATAGATGGGCCACTTCCATTTTGGCATTTGTAGTGGTGCTGTGGCTTATGTATTTGTGTTGTGGTTTTTGCATTCTTCTGGCTTTTGCATTGCGTTAAGCCCTCTGGGTCACCCTACTTATCAGTTTTCTGGTGAGGTGAGAAAGAAAGGTTGTACGCAGAACACGTTGTACGCATGTATTTGATTATAACTAGCGAGGAAATGTTCTCTTGCTAAGACTTTATGAGGTTTAGCTTTGCTATTTTTGTTTTGAGGTGACTAATTAGAGTTAAACTTGATTGAATAAAGTAAACCTACACCAGAGGAAACGAAGGGAAGTGCAGGCCATGTGGTTGTGTGGTGTGCTAATATCAGAGTTTTCCATGTGCAGCAATGAAAAGGATTATGTAGAACTCCTGAAGTTAATACATTAGTTGTTTTAAGAGTGACTAAATGTCAGAAATGGAAATTTCAGGTCCAGAAATTAAAAATCCAGACCAGCATTTTGTTTCAACCAACCAGTTGAGTACTATGTGACTGTGACTCTTTATGCTCAACTGGTTGGCTGAAACAAAATCCTGGTCTGGATTTTTACTTTCTGGACCTGAAATGTTTACCTCTGCTAAATGTTGCCCTGCTTGTGCAGGTTGTTTTTTTGTGCTTGACGATCCACATAAGACTAATTGTGAGAAAGACTCACTGAAGAACATATAGTGGATGAATAGGGGGCACACAACAGACATGCAGCGGAGCTCTTCATCAGACCAGAGGACGGGTTCGATCCCCATGGCTTTGTTCAGATGAGCATTGACATGTTATTACACTCCAGTAAAAGAAAAGGGACAAAACACTACCCGGGTAGACGAAGACTGGTCTCATGTAATTTATTTATCATTTTCTCAGAGCTCAAAGTTATTTTATTATTTTGGTTATTTTATCCGCCGAAATGGGTTTGACAAACCCATTGAAAAGACATTAAAAAGACATTAAATTTTTCCACTGAAAAGAAAAACAACCTCCAGAAGAATTAAATAGGCTCTCTGAATCTAAATCTGTTTGGATTTTTGAATAGTTTATGTTATTCTGAGACTAGATAACCAAAGGTTACAAAAAGGGGAAAAGTAAACAACTGTTTGTGTTGATTTGAGTTAAATAAATGCCAGCTGTATGTTCTGAGTAACATAAGTGTTTTTTTTTCTTTAATCCTCTACTCCTCCTTGCAAAGAACTTAGGCTATGGGCTTGGGCAGGGGGTACATTCAAATATAATCTTTTTAGTAACTAGTAATCTGTAATCTATTACATTTCAAAGTTAACCTTCCCGACACTGGTACTGGGTTCCAGTCAGAATGGAGCTTATTCCAGGATGCAAATGGCACCAGGCAGTGAACATCTTAGACTGGATGCTACAGTACTGAGCAAAAGTCAGTCTTAACAGTGGTCAAAGAAATAGTGTTAAAATTATCTTTCAGTTTAAAACTATGATTTTATGTCTGTCAGAGTGTCAGGTTAACCTCTCCTAAAGTCGCCTAAGTATTTCAGTAACCATACCCATTTAAAGATACCCATTTAAAATATTTTTGGACTTGACCAGTACACTTGTCTGGCTAATAAATACCTCACTGAGTTAACTAATTAAATTCACAAATTAAGTGAGCTTGTGCTCAAATGTAACGAATACATGGAATGGCTGCGGTGCCCTAGAGGAGAGGTTTGGAAACTGAAGCAGTGTTCATCTAGACATCCAAGATATCAGTACTTTTTTGGAGAACATAAGGAATTCTTGGTAGTTTTTATTGTGTTGCTTTTAATTTGCATATGTTCTAATGTTAAGTTGAGCTTTTTCTGAGGAAATATACACTTACTACCCAGATAAATGACGTTAAACATTTTCTTTGATTTTTGCACTGTACTGTACATACTAATTATGTTAGTAAATATGTCATATGGATATCCTGTTGTCATGTACACTGCAATTCATTTGAAAGCTTTCAGAGGCTCATGCATGTCGCCTGTGACTTCACAAACTAATCATAATGAAAAGGTTGCATTTAGCCTCACACCTCTAAACTAGACACGCACTGACCTGCATCCCGGTGTTCCAGGTAGAGCAGGACAATCTGTAAAATGGAGTGTGTATGCGTCTGGATGAGGACAATGTCATCCTGCAGGATGGTCAAAAATGAGGAGGCTGCAGCCAGCTGTAGCTCCATCCCACCCACATGGAGCACTTCCTGCATGTGTGAGACATAGTTCAAATCACCAGGACTGCTAGTGGGCCCTAGCATGCTCAGGTCTCAATGGTACTTCAGCCCACCCTGACTTTGGGTACCACCCTCCGGAATGTCTCAGCAGGGTTCTGTCGCACCAGGTTGGGCAAGTTCATGACCACGCTGGCCCTCTGCACTTCCTGGCCCGAGCTGGATTTCAGGACAAGAACACAGGCACAGTTATTATTGAGCATTTTCTGTAGATACTTCTTTTCGGACAAAAAAAAAAATTCCTTTCATGTTTGGAACAAATACTGTAAAACTAAGCTTCAGTGGTACCTCTGACAAGACTGATTATGTGACATAAGGTATATAAAGACTGTGGACATTCTTAAATCACTGACACCTACAGACCCTAACGTAACTGCAGTGAAAGGGTAATCATGAGGCAACTAAATTCCCATGATGCCTCAGGAACTATATACATATTTTGTGCAATGTTACTATAATACTTGGTATATGAGGAAAGGCAAACAGAATCACATATAAATGGGGAAAGGAGGATTCAACAGGGACAGCATTTGGGGTATAGGTGTGACAAAATGGAGAGAAATGAAATGGAAACATAGGACAGCTGACCCTGAAAATCAGACTGGAAGCCGATAATGGGCACTGGGCCTTGGGAAGATAAACATCTAGCTGCTTGAAGAATGGTCTGGGACACACAGACAAAACATAATAACTATGCTCATCACTTCACCAGTCCCCCCCCCCACTAATGAATGTGTGTGCATGCAACTTACTGGCAATTATACTTAAATACATATATCCATCTCTATTCATTCTGGTTGTTTTGGTGAAGTTTGTAGTCATTACAATACAACCCAATTTCCAAAAAATTTGGTACTTGTAAAATGCAAAAAAAAATCGTATTGTACTTTGAAAATATATATGCAAATTTTGAATTTGATGCCAGCTAGTTTCAATAAAGTTGGGACGGGGGCAATAAGACTGGAAAAGTTTATAATGCTAATGAAATACTAAAAAAAACGCCTGGTGGAACGTCTCACAATGAATTAGTCTAATTGACAACAGGTCAGTAACATGACTGGGCATTAAAAGGAGCCTCTCAGAGAGGCATAGTCTTTTAGAAGTAAAGATGGGGAGGGGTTCACCATCCTGTGAAAGGCTGCATGGGCAAGTGGTGCAACAATTTAAGGATAACATTGCCATTTCTCAATGAAAAATTTGGGGATTTCATCATCTGTGGTATAATATCAATAAAAGATTATGAGAATCCAGAGAATTCTCCATATGCAAGGGAGAAGGCCAAAAATCAGTATTGGATAGTTGTGATCACTGGGCCCTCAGACAGCACTGCAGACGCAATTCTATATTGGAAATCACTGCATGAGCTCAGGAACACATCCAAACACCACTGTCTGTGTACAGTTTGTCGTTGCACCCATAAATGCAAGTTAAAACTCTACCATGCACAGAAGAAACTATAAAGACTGAGAAACACCGCTGTCATCTCTAGGCCCGAGATGGACTGAGGCAACGTGGATAATTGTCCTGTGGTCTATGTTTATTATGCATTATGAAAGCTTTATGAAGCTCTCATCTTAAATGCAGTACAAATACCTTCATAATGTAGTACAAACCATCTTTGATTCTTATACCGACCATTATAATGCATTATGAAGATATATAATGCATTATAAGATGACAGCTTGAAGAATACCAGGAGGTCTAGCCTGATCTGCTCAACATATGTCCATCGTGACCCTCACCGGAAAAAGTGGTGGAAGGAGTAGATTGAGTTCATAGCCCAGTTCAAAATTTTCAAAAAAAGACGTCATTTAATTCCTATATGTACTCCATATCTAGAGTATTCTGCATTTATCACAAAAACATTTCTAAACAGAGGTTTGTTCTAGCTAAATTAATGCATTTATATTTAAAAGATGAGACTACTGAAGGGGAAATAGAACCATATTATTTCCATTCAGTTTGACTGATTAACCACTTAGTTAAAGAAAAGCACTAAATGCTCAATTCCTCTTCTTTATTGGGAAGAACAGACAGCAAATGAAACAAGAAACATTTATTGCCACAAAAATTCCATTCCCACCACAGAAATCCCCATCCTAAAAATTGCATAAATTATGATAGACAGATATACAGATGGAGACAGGCAGGTGGGCAGATGGCTGTCAACAGACAGACAGCAAATGAACAGACAGATGGACAGACAGACTGAGGACAGACAGGCAGGCAGGTAAGCAAATGGACAGCCTGACAGAGAGGCTAGATTGACAGGCAGACTGATGGACAGACACTCATGTAGACAGGTGGAGGTGTGCCCATGATATCTTACAGGCTGAAGTGCTCAATCCAAAGTTTTTAGCACATCAATATAGGCAATAAAGTGTTGCCATTTCTTAACACACCCATCAGCCACCTCTCTAAGAGGTCTTTTTAACCATGGCAGTAACCTTGAAGAATGTGGCGATTTCCAATACAGATGCTCCTCTACTTACGAACTTTCAACTTATGAACTTTCAGACATACGAATGAAGAGGACTCTAAGTCCAAATTATGTTCATTGAGCTCCCGTTTCCTGTCTGCAACATCAATTTTTTTTTCTGCGCACCAAATTCCACCTAATACGATTTATGGCTGCTACTCCCACCACGCAGCAGTGTAACGTGCATACTCCCAGCATCCTAGTTCTTTGTACTTGCGTATACCCTGAAAATGATGCTGAATAACAACTTACGAACATTTCAAATTATGAACGGCCGTTTGGAACGTATCTCATTCGTAAGTAGAGGAACGTCTGTACTGTAAATTCTGCATTGTGCCAAACATGAGAAAAATTTAATAATATCAACCTGCATGCAATACAAAGACAACAGGTCAGCTGTAATACCATAAATGGTGATCAATGAGCATTAACTCCAGTCTTTTCTCCAAGAAAACACAGAGTTCCAATAATGCTACAAATCTGGGGCAGAGGGCGAACATATGTCATAAGATCACAGGCTGAATGATCACATGTTCTTAAGATTTTGATAAATCTTAGGCAAAGATGCATTCTCTGCACTACTTTGAATTATAGAAGGCTTAGTCAAGTATGTGTTTTAGTAGTAAGTAGTCTGCCGATAGCCTTACCAGAGCATCCCTTACTGAGCTCCAAGCCAAACTCCAGCTTCCAAGTGGCACTGGTTTGTGAGTAGACTGTGTGTAAGATAGTGTTATACAATCATGAAATTTGAGCTTTCTCAAGAGGTTTGTATAAAAATAAGCCTTCCCAAGGAAGGAGAGGGACCCCTAGGGAAGATGGTAGAGGTATAGTATCTCACTTGTATACATCAAAAGAAATGAGTAGGACATAAAATTTATGGGGGCAGCACTGTGGCACAGTAGTTAGCACTGTTGCCTAACGCCTCTGGGACGAGGTGTGAGGCAAAAGGTTGAGCCTCTGCCATGGTTCCATGTATGTAGAGTTTGCATGTTCTCCCCATGTTGTCATGACGCATGATGCATAGAGCACGGAGTGGGAAAACTCGAACTGGAATCCAGGAAGTCAAGGAACATGGGGTTTATTCAGGATCGTACACAGGGAAACGCACAAGAACGTTGAATGACATTACAATAATAATAATAGATACTTTACTGATCCCCTGGGGAAATTGTCTTTATGCCTCCCTCAACTTGCTCCTTTTTGTAGAGTAAGATGTCCCCAAAGGGCAACCAGGGAGCTGGGGGTTAAGGACCCATAGATTTGCTGAGGCTGGGTTTAAACCAGCAACCTTCTGATTACAGGCACACTGGCTTAGCCCACTGAGCCACATGCTGCCCCCAATGCCCATACTGAGGAAACAAACTGAAATGCAGACTTAAATACACAGGCCTAATGACAGCAAATCGAAACAGCTGATCACACGGGGATTCCACACAAGGCAACAAGGGGGCGTGGCACACAGGAGGATCGGACAAGCAGGATATGACACATGTCATTGTGGGGTTTCCTCTGGGTACTTGGCTTATCCCCCACACTTGGATTTAATTGAATTTACCAAATTCCCATATGTGTGAGTGAATGGTGTGTGAATGTGTTCTGCGATCGGTTGGTGTCCGATCCCACCAGGGTTGTTCCCTGTCTTGTGCCTGTAGCCTCCAGGATAGACTCCAAACCCTCAGAAATCATGAACAGGATAAGTGGTTACAGAAAATGGATGGATGGAGTGAGCCCCTGAAAAGGTAGAGCTGGTCCCTGAACACACAATGGTGGGAAATAATCAGACTAAGACTGAGGCTAGAGGGGATGTATACAAAAGACAAATCCAGAAAGTTCAAATTTCTTCAGAAAAGCAAAAAGCAAGTACCCATTCACTGCATCAAATGAGACAAACACCCTGGTAAAGCTAGGTACAAATGCTTAGAATAAATCACATTAAAAGGTGTGAAAACCCTGAGAAGGCTCATGAATGCGTAGGAATTACAGTGAGGCTACTTAACCTGTGATATTGATGCCTGTCTCTGTAAAGAAGGAAGTAAACCTCAAATACCAGTAAAAGCAAGGGAAGCATTTTTTACAGAGGTGTTGCCTGATTCAGGCTGAATGGGTGCATCAAGTTCATCAGCTGTTATGGGGCCAACTATCAAGAACCTGTATCATGTCAATAGAAGTAAAGGTAAACTTGAATTTATGAAAAGGACTTAAAAATAGATTTGATTTAAAGTGGGTCTGACATTAAAATAAGAGAAGAGGTTCTATGTTGGGCAATAACACGAGCCCATGTTCTTGTTATCATATTCAGTAAAAGCAGAATTATCCTTTGCCATGACCAATAGGCTAAATTCAATTTGAGCAAGATGCTGTTTAAACAATTTGGGAGACAGGAATTGGAGAGCTGTTTTGAACTTAAGCCAATGAGTGCAGTAAGAAATAATCTGACCCCTAAGATAAGCATTGAGTGCTTCCCAGAGTAAGGAATAAAAAGTTGAATCAGTCTTGTTTATAACCAAAAACCAAGAACCAATATAACCAATGGAGGTGGTATAAGCCTAGCAAGAATTACAGGACTATAGTCCTGTAGTGTGTATCCAGAGCTGGTGACCCAGGAGAACTGAGAGTCATTAATGAAACACAATAATAATGTGAGAAAAGGAGTGATTTAATGACGGACAAGTATATTCTCTAGTTTGAGGACTATGAGCTCTTGTTGGATCTACACATAGCTCTGGACTAGTTCATTGCTGGGTTGGTAATACAACTTAACTCTCCAACAAATGCTACACACAGTTTTTGTTTAAAGCAGGAATCTTTCTAAAGAGGTTATTTGAAAACAACATTATCAAACTCTGGAGAGTATAACCACTCACCCAAACAATGGGGATATATACAATGGTACCTACAAGACTTAATTGCACTCACTGGCCACAATGTTAAGTACACCCTGCTACTACTAAGTTGGACCCCCTATTGCCTTCAGAACTGCCTTAATTCTGCGTGGCATAGATTCAACAAGGTGCTTGAAACATTCCTCTAAGACTTTGGTCCATGCTGACATAACAGCATCATGCAGTCGGTTCTGATTTGTCGGCTGCACCTTCATGATGCGACTCTCCCGTTCCACCACACCCCACAGGTGCTCTGTTGGATTGAGGTCTGGCGGCTGTGGAGGCCATTTGAGTACAGTGAACTCATTGTCATGTTCAAGAAATCAGTCTGAGATGATATGAGCTTTGTGACATGGCATGTTATCCTGGTGGAAGTAGCCAGTAGAAGCTGAGTACGCTGTCATAAAGGGATAGACATGCTCAATTGGTATTAAGAGGCCCAAATGTAAATGTACCAAGAAAATATCCCCCACAGCATTACACCACCAGCAGCAGATGAATCCCTGCTTTCATGTGGTTTATGCCAAATTTTGACCCTACCACCTGAATATTCCAGCAGTAATCGAGACTCATCTGAGTCCAATCTTCCATTGTCCAATGTTGGTGAGCCTGTGCCCACTGTAGTACCTCAGTTTCCTGTTCTTAGCTGGCAGGAGGGAGTGGCACTCAACGTGGTCTTCAGTGTGGTCTTCTGCTGCTGTAACCCATCTGCTTCACGGTCCGATGTGTTCAATGTGTTGTGACTGAAATTTCTATTTCAACTCTCACCACAACAATCTAAATGGGAAGTTAGCCCTACAGCATGTTTGAAACAAGTGTTTTTTTATTTTTATTTTGGGGTGAACTGCCCCTTTAACTGTTATATGTCAGATCAATGTGGTTTTGATTCTCTAAGTGCTTTGAGACAATTATATTAGGATGAGTATTAATTAAAAATAAATGAAATATGCACATGATATATGTCCAGAGTGAAATCCTTAGCATTTTTCTGTAACATTTGTTCGCAAAAAGTCTTTATATACCTTACTTTATATAGCTTACTGTAGATAAGGTTCCATTTGTAAGTTTTGTGGTTTAGTTACATCATCATTTTCTGTTTCACAGTGCCTCTGTCAGCTTGAAATGTGTATAGGGCTCCCGCTGGTCCTATCCTTTCAAAGCCGAAAACTCATCAGTTACTTTGGTGACAGAACTCTAATCTGTTGTCTATAGGGAACAAAGCTAATCTGTGATAGGCCCCTGACAGCCAGAAGCTTAATCAGCACAAGCAGCTATTTCAATAATGAAAGATGAATTTCAGATTGCCACGTAGGCTGCCTTGGTTGTGGTTTTTCTGAACTACTCTTACTTTCCATTCAGTGTGTAAAACCTCAACAAAAATAACTGTCCAGTTGGCAATTTCTTAGTTCCATCTGCATCAGGTCTGCCTGCAATTCTCAGTCACCTTCTAGCCAAAATCATCATCATCATCATCATCAATATAATATTAATAACAATAACAACAACAACAATAATAATAATAATAATAATAATAATAATTATTATTATTATTATTCATTCACTTATTCATTCATTCAATGGGTAAAAAGAAAGCAATACAAACCAAACAGCCGCTGAATTCTTTGGTAAGAATAAAAATAATAATAGCTGTGGTTTGCTACAAATTAATGAAAGTGTTTACTAACATAACAATAGAACCTCAAAAGAATAGATTCCAGAACATTCCATGTCCTTAAATATGGGAGTGGTCCTCACTATGTGACTATTAACATGAAAACCCCCCATGTTGACATATAGGCCCATTCAGTTGAGGCACCCTGAGTTTGATCTGGAACAACTGACAGGTACTGCTAAGGAAGGCATTATCGTAAAGTTTTCCAATAAAATTTTTATTAAAATTTCTCAAGTTTTCCTTTACCAATGACAGCGTAAATAGGCGGAAAAACGATAGCTATAAACCAATAAACAGTCAGCATTAATCTCTAAAACTATTCTTATGCCTGTGTTTATCCAGTGGACCATAAACACAAAGCTCTTCTATTTCAATTTCTTTCAGATGTTTTATCTCTCTTTCTCAGAATAGGACAAGCGGTTTCAGAAGATGGATGGATGGATGGATGGATGGATGGATGGATGGACAGTGTAGTGACTATTTGTGACTCAAGCCTCAGGGACCACACATAAATGTGTGGTTTGAGTGGTGCTAAACAGCACCTCTGGGTACAATGAGGAGATCACTCTGTATCACAGGCAGTGTGCTATGAGGGTACAGCAGGCACCTATGAGGCAGACATAGCCAGAGATTGAATCATCCCTCAGCAAAATGCAGAAATGCATTGATATTTGAAGAAAGTAAGCAAATGCCGCAGCATGTCGCTTTGTGTTTGCTTTGGTGTTCAGGTAGGTTTACTCATATTTCCAAAATGTGCCTTTATTTTCATACAATTCCTTCACCCTCCATGGCTCAGAGCTGAACTTCTGACTGACTGACCTATTTGTTTTATTCCCCAAATGTGTCATCTTTTCTGCTCCATGCTTTCTTGCATTCTGAGAAAATATTTACAGAATATCAAAAGCTCTTGAGATCACAAGGCCATGCTCAAACTTTTGAATAAAGTTGCTAAACATTTTACTGCTTTTTAATGCATTTCTCTAAGACAAATTAACAGCTACTTTGAAACGCTCATAACCCTTTTCTACTCCAAGATACACACTAAATCCTGTTTTTCAACCTTCTGCTGACCACACTACTGTGAAAACTACATTCTAGACCAGGGGTGGCCAATCTTATCCGCAAAGGGCCGGTGTGTGTGCAGGTTTTTGGGATAACCTGTAGGTCAGCTGTACAAACCCAGGTGTGAGGACTCTTTCAGCCAATCAGTCCTCTAATTAGTAATCTAATTTGGGAGTTGCAGCGAAAACCCACATACACACTGGCCCTTTGCGGATAAGATTGGCTACCCCTGTTCTAGACACACAGCAACAGACATATCATTGATGATCATTGTATAAAATTCTCACTGAGGCTTTTGGCTCGCCTCATTACCTGAGGAGGTACACAGCTCGCTCAATATCGTTTAGGTCCTCATCCACAGTCAGCTTCTCAATCTCCTCTGCACTCTAAGAGAAGGAAAACAGAACATTAAGAGGTAGGAAATTTAAAGAAATTTATTTAGAACTGCTCAGAAACCTGAGCACAAAAAAGGAAAACAAATAAAATTCCCTAAGTTAGAAACTTATCCAAACATAGAATCATGATCAGAGTAGAGAAATGGGAACACACATCTCCACCAACAAATTAATTTTCTTCCATAGTGCACAGGTGCCCACAGGTGAAAAAGGTATTTTGGTGCAAAGAAATTGACAGATTTTTGAAAAAAGTGTTCAACAGTGAAAGGTCCTGGCACCCTGTGCTGAAGTCAGGTAGGAGTTTGCAGTACTAGGCAGTTTCACCCTTGGGAGGGAGGCACAGGTTATACTGCATGCCACTTAAGTGACTTAGCCCCTCTGCCTTTGTTACTTCTCCCAGTATAGCAGGGAGTTCGTTGGCCAGCAGAGGGGGGATGTGTTTTACTACTGTAAACCTTCAAGCTCCTCAAGGCTACTTGGCTCCGCCTATGAAGCAGTCAGCAGGAGATACCCACCCACGGCATCTGAGCCTTACATATTCACATGTATGCGCAGTTTAAAACTGCATGCGGGAACACGAACAGATACAATGGCATGTCGAGACTACTTGTTAAAATATTTGTAAACGAGAGTATTTTATTATTATTATTATTATTATTATTATTATTATTAAAACGAAAAGCTGTTAAAGTATCCGCTTAAGAAATCCTTAAGATTTACACCGAACAACGATATCTGTAGCGGAAAGCCTGAGAGGCACAGCTGTTGGAAGAGACTCCTGACAGAAACTGCGTCACGGTGGCGAAGTGGGCAATCCCCGTTTTGCATTAAAGGCTGCAGTGGTAATGGTTTGGACTGACCATCTAAACACTTCTGGATACATTCCTTATGACACGTACATAACAAACATCCTCGCGCATAACGCATATTTGCATTCAATGGTTAATGTTACTGCGGAAATATTTGCAAACATCGCATAACTGATAGATCTTGCTCTCGTCATCTTCAGTACAAATTCGACTGGTGAAACAACTAGACAATTTAAAGAGTATGCCTCTAATAAATAATAAATATTGTGAGTTATCACATCACACGCAATCTAGTATTAGTATAACCTGCATTTCATTTACAATTGAAGTTTAGAATTTCAAGCGAATCTCTAGTTCACATAATTTACGAGGAAAAAAAGGAAAGAAAAAAAAACACACGTAAGAACTGAAATACATTTGTGATTAAACAACAACAAATACATTTATGATTTATCAAATGCAATACTTATTACAGTACAACTACTCGTACAATTCGGCATATCTGATTAATGTAGAACATAACTGGATATTCAAGACCAATATAGACAGAAATACCTTTAAACTCCTCCGTATTGGTCTTTCGATGATGGTAAGGTCCTGCAGGTCATCTATGTGCCCAATCAAATTGGATTGATTTAATGTCATTTTGTTGCCGAACATGGGTTTTATTTCCTATTTCCGAATCAAATTGTATTAAACCATTACAGCGACCATAAATGTACAGTCTCTTTCTTGGTTTGGGAAACGCTGTGTTCAACCCCTAGATGAGCCTCTTGTCTTTTTACGGTAGCGCGTTAAGCGCAGACCAGCTGTGATGTCAGGAAAACGTACGTCTCACAGCGAATTGATTGAGCACCTCTTCTCTCAACAAAGTTTTGCGTCGATTTCTGACGCGTCAGGAGGACGTCAAACGATCCTTCTTACAGCAAATTTTACGCATTCCATTTTTTATTTATTATTTTGTGGGAAATTCTACTGCCGGAATAGCAGCACTCACCACTTAACAAAAATGTCACATAAACGTAAAGAAGAAAACATAAACCTTTCGCAATAATTCAGTTGAGTTAGTGCGTTTGTCCCTTGTATAGAATTTAATTTGTCTTTTAAATTTTAAGCCTCTCTGATCTGGCGATTCTCTTTCAGATTTATGAGTGTGTACTGCATTAACATAACTCAACTTAAAATATGTCTGTATCTAATTAGTATGTGTATAAGCATTACATAATTAGTAATATTAAAGTGAATTACGGTTTGCAAAGAAAACGTCAAAAATAATAGAGGCAGTCGGAGATTTTTTGAACGCAGAGTCTCTATCTGACTCATAGATGCAATAGCATGTTTAACACTGTTCTATTACTCATCGAAACGCTGAGAAAGGATTCTTGCTTTGACATTCAGAGTTCAAAATCCGCGCACACGCATTCACCTCTCTAACACATACTGCAGCAGCCTAACGGGTCTCCATGGAGACAGTGGTCCAGGCAGGCTTAGGAGGAAAAAGCTATTGTACCCACGATACATGCACAGAAATGTCTCCCAAGATAGAAGGCAGTGTCCTCAGCTTCTTCAAGTATCACAGCTTTTGACATTAGTTTGACGCATGTCAATTATTAGTGACAGATCCAGATAGGAAAATGCCTCTCGTGTGGTAGGGGTCATAGCTGAAGTGGCACCCTAAGCAATCATCTGCAAGGCAAAGTGGCTGGCAAGTCAGCGCCCCCTCAGATAGATAGATAGATATGTGGGTGAATGGATGGATGGATGGACAAATAAATAATAAATAAGAATTTGAAGTTGGATCAGCGTGGGACACGTTCAGGGTTGAGTCCGAATCCGACCTTGGCATGACCATTGTTATCAAGTCTAAATATTAATGACGATTTCTAAACTGTTCAGAACATTTGCTGTTGTACCAAATAGATATGAGCCACATTGTTCTTAGATACTTAGGAAAGTCATGGAGTCTAGGATTATGTGCCAGAAGTAGGGAAGTTTACACTTAAGCACATACTTCTGGTGTGCAGCATCTCCACTGGTTCTCAGAAACCAGTAGAGGGAGGCAGCAGCCTATTCAAGGTGGAGGTAGCTTGCTCTCCACAGCATTTAACATTTACATTTACACAGCCAACCACAACAAAGGCAGTTTCAGTTCTAAAGTGAAATTTCTTTGAATGAGAAGCTGTCATTAAATAAGTTTAATTATTTAAGTAATGATTATTTATATTAAATGTCTTTTGTTTTTATCTGAAAACAAATCAGGTCAGACTTTACTGTCATTTCAAAATACACAGAAATACACAACACAATATATGGTAAAACATACAGTAAAGCATAATAGCATTCACCTTAAAACCTTAAAAACAGACCTTAAAAACAGCTTTACACAGAGACATCTTAAGACCATCTTAAGACTCCACAGATCAGTGGAGTAAAATAAAAATCTCAAAAGCAGCTAAGAGAATCTACTATAAACCAATAACATTCCATTACAGTAAATGAGAAAATGTCAGTTGTGGTTATGGTCATGGCTTATGGTCTTGGACTGTTAAGTTATAGGTATTGAAAACTGAACTTCAGCATTTTTAAATGCATAACTCTCTATTGAAGCAAACAATAGCAGATTATGTCAAGTAAAAAAGATCATAAACAGAAAGAACAATCAAACAGGGACTTAGAGAATGTATCTGACAGTGACCATTGTCAGTGACATTTCCTGCCACAAGGGCGTAACTTTGGCTGGAATATTGGGGGGGGGGGGGGGGGGGGGGGGGG
>JAODJU010000090.1:167823-179060 GCA_026776725.1 Gnathonemus echidnorhynchus
CTACTGTATCATCAAGACAGATATTAGCCTAATAGGCAAATATTTATTTCTGAAGGCTGTTGGAGCTGGGGGGACTGTAAACAGCCCCAGCGCATCTTGCATTCTTAACATTGATCCTGGTGGCGACTATTCGTATTGACGTGGTAGCGGACCATAATGGTCATAGAAGTGTTATGAAGGCAGTACCCCCCAATTATGGAGGGGTAATTCGCACTCTGCTCTGAACTGACTCCTAAAGAAAAGTGGCAAGAAAAGTACCCAGTCCAACATAGCATAGAACCAACCCCTTGAGCCAGTCCATCCACCGTCCACAGTCCAACCTGGCCAGGCTCACTGTTCAGCATGAGCCAGGAGGTTGTTCTCCCCTCCCATTCATAGCACTCCACACATCACCTTTGTTTCCAAAGTGTGCATCAAAGGCTTCAGTAGGACCACAGGTCCATAGGAGGTCCCACCATTTCACTCATTTTCTCTAAGCAGGCTGGTTACAACGCTGAAGCTGAACTATACCCAACCAACCATCTGTGAGGAAATAAGCCCATAATATATAACATTTATTTGTCCCTAGATAAACCTCTCCAAATCGTGTACGTTTTAATATAAATTATCCATCCATCCATCTTCTGTAACCACTTATCATATTCAGAGTTATGGGGGTCCAGAGCCTATCCCAGAGGGTACAGGGACAAGGCAGGGATGAACCTAGGATTGGACGTGAATATAAATTAAACATAATTAATTCATTGGTGTATTGATATGAAATTAATTCATAGGAGTAACAGATCAGGAAAATTGGAACTATAGCCAATAAAAGCATTCTGTAGCTGAATTTACATATACTGATATAAGAACATAAGAAATTTACAATCTAGTTCATCAGGGGAGAACTCAACTGATAGCTCAGAGTTGTTAAAATCTTATCTAGGTCTGATTTAAAGGACCCCAGGGTTTTAACTTGCACTACACTAGCAGGAAGACTATTCCATACTTAAACTACACGCTGTGTAAAGAAGTTCTTTCTCAAATCAAGTTTAAAGTCAAAACTCAAAACCCATCTGTTTAAGTTGTCTTACTCGCTTTAGACCTATTGTTGTCTGATTATGTAAATAACTCTTTTTAATTATTTGTTTTTATTGTTTGTTTTTTATGGACTATGTAAGGTGACCTTGGGTTTTAGAAAACCGCCCACAAATAAAATGCATCATTATTATTATTATAAAATGTTCTCCCGCTAATTTCCACCTAGGATCACGAGTCCTTGTATTTGAAATAATACTGAAGTAACTATTTGGCAGAGCAGCATCCAGACCTGTTAGAATCTTATATACGTGGATCATGTCCTCCCTTAATCTTCTTTGCTCAAGGCTGAACAGATTCAGCTCAGCTAACCTCTCCTCATAAGACATTCCTCTAAGACCAGGAGTCATTCTTGTCGCTCTACATTGAACCTTCTCTAAGGCAGCAATGACTCTATTAAGGTAAGGTGACCAAACCTGCACACAATATTCTGGGTGGGGTCTTATTGAGGAATTGTATAATCTTAGCATCACCTCCCTTGACTTAAACTTCACACACCTAGAGATGTAACCCAACATCGTACTGGCCTTTTTAATTGCTTCCCACACTGGTGAGACTGGGACATGATCATTTACAAGACCCTTAATTACTATCCTCCAGATTAGTGATTTCAGCTTTTAGAGCTCTTTTGGAGTTAACATATTGGAAGAAACTTAATGTCATCCTTAGCCTCCAATGCAATCTTCCTTCCAGCATTCCTCTTAGTGAGTCTAATGTTATTTTTTAACTCAACCTGTACACTTAGATACTCCTGCTTTATTCTGACATCATATCTTTTTATTAAGCATACAAGTTCTTTTTTTCCAGTTAACTTCATGATCTCTATATCATTACATTCATACATTATCATACATTAAGGTAGTATTTACAAAAACTGCAGTGACTATGGAAAAACCATGCTTTTTTTTGACAGTTAATTACACTTAAGCCCATTAGAAGAGAGTTTGTGGCCAAACAGTAATGTCAAATATAAAATAAAAAATCAGAAGGCAAAAAACTAAAACATTGTCAGACGTAAAGAATAAATCACTGGACCAAATGCGGCCAAATATTTATATCTATTTTTATATTAATATATTTATATTTTAAATAATTTATATTCATATTGAGCAGAATAATAGGTATTTTTCCCACTAATGCCCACTGTCACAAGGCATAAAATGCAGAAATCTTCTTATCTCAAATATTTTGAACATTTTTATATAAACATAGTCCCAGGAAAAAAAATGAGACACACTTACTCAGAGTAAGTTTTTTTATTTTCACTATTTTATATATTAATATTGAAGATGCTGAAACTATGAAATATTATATAAGCAATTATGCAATGGCCCAAAAAAGGTTAAATCTAAATAATCTGGATTTAGATTCTTCAAAATAGCCACCCTTTGACAGTAGCCTTGAGCAATCCTCCAGCTTCATGAGGTGTCCACCTGGCATGCTGTTCCTGTGTCTGTGATCGGACAGTTGCCGGTTTGAGCCTGACCTTGGCAGCATAACCACATGGCTGTGGGCCCTTTGATCCATAATCGTTTTGCAGCGAAGTATGTTCTGATGCTTTGTATCCATAACATGTCCCGTAACAAAAGGCACACACAATAGAAAGGGTACTTTACAAATCTGTGCACCTTGAAGCTTAGCAGAAAATGCTAGTTTTAATTAGTGTGGTGCTGTTATACAATGAAGACTGTTATTGGTTAAAGTGAAATGCCTTGTTGACTCTGGCATATGTTGAACTCAGAATGTCCCCCAACACAATGCAAACCAGACAGGCTGGAGTGTCACTGCAGAATGCTCTTGTAGCTGTGCTGAGCGTGTGCCTTAAACTTTACTTAAATTATCATCATCTTCATGAGCAAAGCCCCGCACACTATCTCACCTCCTTCCTCATGCAACCATACACGCAGACATCAAAAATTTCACATTCTCACAAAGACAGGAAGGCTTGACCCAAAATTCTGAAATTTGGACTCATCTGCATATTTTCACTGTTCTGCTTTCCACTATCTGTATTTGTTGGACCGAGCTGGTATTTTATTTGTTGCCTCCAGTATTGGCATCTTTGCAGGAATTACACCATGGAAGCGTGGTCATATTTCATCATAGCACTTGTTGGTTTTGTTAACTGTACTTTCCAAAGTTCCTAATGAGGAAAGAATCAAAAATTAACTTCTGAAATTAACACAAAGGCATCAACATAATATATATTTGTCATAGAAAACAAATTTATATAAGCCAAACATTCAAGTGTATCCAAACTTTAGACAAGTCTAAAACGTTGATCAGGTTTGTTTGTCAAACTTCCTCAAATTTTGAAGAATATATAGCCTATAATGGCAGTTAAATCATTAGGCTATATAGGCTATAATGGCAGTTAAATAATACATAATTGTGCACATTTGAATATTAACCAATTGAAGATTATATAAATTAAATCAAAATCATTTTTTTTTTGGAATTTTGTTGAATTAAAACAGAATCACCAATGTCTAACTCATATTCTCATATAATCTTATTCAGAACAATTAGAAATGACTATACTGTACACATAGCAAAATAACAGCAGAGTGGGTAATGCTGCAGATGTGCACCTCCAGGAAAGGGGGTTCATATTCTGCTGTCTCTAAAATGCCCCCCACCTCATGCTCAGTGCCTACTAGGCCTCGCTCCAGTCTCAGCACAAGCCATCCCTGAATAAGTGTTATGGTTATATGGATGGATTATGTGCCTCCAGACTGGGCTACAGAGTCTCCTCAGACCACACACATGAATCGTAGGGTACGATACGTCACATTCACATTCGAAGGACAACCACTGTATAGATGGATATGTTGAGCGAAACAAAAGAGTGAATAAATAAATTTTAAAGCTGCTTTCAGGGACTTCAGGGGAATTGATGATTCAAAATTGCCCATATTATTGGCATTATTGTTATCCAGAAAGGGCCGTTGTATATGCGGGTTTTCACTGGAGTAATTGGCTGAAGAGTCTTTACATCTGGGTTTGAACAGCTGACCAAAAAGGCTAATCCTAAAACTTGCATACTTACTGGTCCTTTGCAGATAAGATTGCCCACCCCTGTTCTATATAATTATTTAAAACATACTTCATTGCCAACTTCAGTTTTGGAGAGATAACTCTTATCAGCTGTGATGGGTTGGCGCCCCATCCTGGGATATTCCCTGCCCCCAAGACCCTGCATAGGACAAGTTGTGATGTATGGATGGATAATTGGATGTGTTTGAATGGATGGATGGGTAATGAATGTATGTATGGATAGATGGATGCCAGTATCAACATGGTAATTTCTTTTAAAGTGTGCCTACATTTCTGTACAAAGTTGCATTCTTGCACCATTTTGTTTGTATTATGAGTGGCCAAATGACAACAGACATCACCCTCACACTGCATTATTGTGTTATACAGGAATTATACCATTGTACCTTGTCTGTACACTGCGATTTGTAATGCACTGTGGATACTTTATAATGCACTATATATTGAGTCAGATTTGGCATTAAGAATTTGAACAGCACTACCTACTGGTGGATATACCACACACTCTAAGGAACAGTAAAAATCTGAATACAGCTGAATACAGGTGACCAGGGGTGCAACGACCAAACAACGACGGAAGTTAGCATTAACAATGCATCGTACTATGGTAGTTCAAACTAACCAGGAACAACCCTGGACAGGAGGCCAGCCCATCGCAGGGCACACTCACACACCATTAGCTCCATTTATAATTATGTTTAATTTATTTTATTTTAATCCCACTATAAGCACTCAAACTCCTGATCCATCATTTTTATATAGTCTTTTAATGGCTCAGTGGGATAGACAGGTGTGTATATAACACCCATCTGTGTATGTTACGTATCTCACTTACACAGCCATGGGCTCGCATCTAAGCACCGTTTTTTTTTTTTTTAAATCTTTTTTTCATAATGCAACGGAAGCTCTCAAAAATAACGAATAGCTTCATAATCATTAACTGTTAATTTGCCCGTGTTTTTGGCCTATTTGCTTCCCCCATCTTTTTAATACTGTGTGTGTACATAATCACTGAATGATACATCGTTTCAGCATCGTCTTTGCCGTGTGTGTGTGTGATAATCATATCACACTGATTTGCGTCTGTTGACACAACTCGTGACAACACCAACTTATTAGACACACTCTATTGTTAGATAGGATATATTTGGCAATACTTTATTTCAGGTAACTTCATCTTCTTTTTGGTTTTATAAATTTCATAATATTCCTTTATGTGATTACTTGATGTCATAATTGTGCAGCTCTTTTTTTATCTATGTAATGAATTCTACCATAAAGCACAAACAAGGTAGGTAAACAACCATACTCATGAACAGAGAAGTACATAAAAAGTACTATTACAGCTACATTTTCAAAGCATTAACGTTATAGATGTTAATTCCTACAGCAAGATTATTTAACATTTTCACTTTACTTACACGGTGACTGCCCTTCTTAGACTGCATTTTCCACCATCGCTGACGTGTTTACCCAGAACTAAGCTTCTAACTACAGCTCAAGAGAGTTCAAACTACAAAACTTAAGGACAGTGTTTGCGAACCTGCGTCGTTTAACGATGCTTCGTACTACGTAAGTTCACAGCGTCGTTACCTCCGTAGTTCAAACTATGGTTTCAGGAAACACCTGTGCCGTACTTACATAGTTTGAACTACACAAGTTGCTAACATAGTTAGCAGCTATGGTTTTGGGAAACGCACCCCAGTTTATTAGGCACACATGCTCATTAATGTGAACAGTCTGATCCTTCAAACAGCGAATCATGTGGCTACTTCAACATATACAGCACACACAAGGTCAAAAACAACTGTTATTACGTGTATATCTTTCAAAATACAAACTGACATGCATATGGTTTTACATATCAGGACATAAAAAATCATTTCCAGGTTCTAAAGTGATTTAAAACTAACCCCAACTAACCCCAACACACAACAGATTCCACTGGCTCATTATTTAACAAAAATGAAGCCAAAATGGAGTCATATGTGAAAAATGATGTATACCCAATGATTCAATAGCTTGTAAAACCAACTTTAGCAGCAATAACTTGAAGTAATCATTAACTGAATATATTTATCAGTCTCTCACATCATTGTGCAGGAATTTTAGCCCACTCTTCTTTACAACATTGCTTCAGTTCATTGAGGTTGGTGGGCATTCGTTTATGTACAGCACTCTTACGGTTTCGCCACAGCATTTCCTTCGGGTAGAGGTCTGGACTTTGACTTTGACAGCCCTGCTAGGTCCAGCGGCCAGCACACCACCCACAGAGACTCCAATCCTGGCAGCTCCGGCCGCGTCCAATGTTTGGGCTCCGTCCGTCCCTGCTACGCCCACAGCGGATCCTGCTCCGCCCGTCCCTGCTACGCCCACAGAGGCTCCAGCTCCAGTCCCCCCAGATCCAGTCCCCCTGGCTCCTAACCTTCCAGTTCCACACCCTACTCCCATGACCCCAGTCCCTGTCCCTGAGGAGGTCCCAGACTATCATAACACCGCTCCTTCCCCCTTGGGGGAGGAGGAGTTCGAATGGGACCCCTGATGGCCCCAATGGACCCCTCTGGTGCGTCACCCCAACCATCACCCCAGCGTGGTCGATCCTGGCCAGGTCCCCACCTGTCGGTGTCCCAGAAGGGGAAAGGACACCTGTGCAGGGGTCGAGTCCCGCCCACCTTGCCCCCTGGCTCGCCCTCAGTCTCCTTGGCTGTGGCTCCAGAGGTGCCTGCGGGTCCTCCAGCTCCTGCTCGGGGGTCGCCTGCAGGTCCCCCTTCGAGGACTCATTTCGGCCCCGCCTCTGATGCCTCATCGGTCATCTACAGGTTTTCCCCGCTCCAACTCGTCGGTCGTCTGCGGGTCCCCCCATTCCGGCTCGTCGGTGGATGGCGCCTTCGCCTACTGTGGCTGCGCTGTTGCCTGCTGCGGCTTCCCCTCCTTCCTTGCCTTTGCCAGGGTCCCCTTCACCTTCCTCCTCGCCTCCCCTGGAACCCCCTCCGACTTCCTCCTCGCCTCCTCCGCCTGTCCTTCCGCCTACCTCCTCGCCCCCTCCGAGGTCCCCTCCTGCTCCGGCCTCATGGTCCCCTGCTGCCCCTGTGGCTGCCGCCTTCCGCCCGCTGGGGTTCCCTCGGGCTCCCCGTTATACCCCGTCCTTTCCCTTCCTGCCTCCTGTGTCTGCTCCTTGTCCTGTGTCTCCAGTGTTCACTCTTGGCCCCTTTGTTCCTCCCGTTGGTGTTCCCCCTGTGTCTCCCCTTTTGGTACCCTGTGCATGTTGGCCTTGCCCGTGGTTGGTCAGTTGATGTCTACATTGCTTCCGTTGTGCCTGTTCTGTGTGTCCGTCCTCTTCCCAGTGCCCCGTTGACGTTTTGCTCTTGTTTTCCAGGTCCCGTGTCCCTGGTCCCGTCTCGTCCGTCGCCTCCCTTGAGGGCGTGCCTTTGGAGGGGGGGGGTTCTGTCATGACCTGCTCAAACCACCCTTTATTGTGCCATGCCCACTCATTAACCTCGTGTCCTATCCCGCTTGTAACCAGCTGTTTCCTGTTTTGCTTGTTCAATCCTGTGTATTTCAGTCTGTGTCCAAGTCAGTTTACCCAGGTCTGTCATTGACATTGGTACCGTGTCGTGTGCTCGTTTTCCCCAATAAATCCCGTGTTTTGGACTCCTGCTTCCCGAACTTCATTCCCCGATTCCTGCTTGCACGACCAGACATCACAACTGAACTTTAACATTTAACATGCTAACTGAGGTCTGTAGAGTCTGAGATATAACTCTTGGGTTTTTTGCAATTTCTCTGAGCATTGCACGGTCTGACCTTGGGATGAATTTGTTGGGACATCCACTCCTGGGAAGATTGGCAACTGTCTTGAATGTTTTCCACTTGTGAATAATCTTTCTCACTATAGAATGAGGAACTTCAAATTGTTTGGAAATGGCCTTATAATCCTTCTCACATTGATGGGCAGCAACAATTGCTTCTCTAAGATCAGTGCTGATGTCTATCCTTCTTGACATTATGTTAACACACTCCTGAATGGTCCAACTGCCAAAATTTCTGATTTTCTAGAGGTAATTATGATTGCTGATTATCAATTAATCAAGTGCAATTGATTAGCAGCACATGGCTGATACTTACCCTCTTAATTCCTATGGAAGCAGTAAGAGTATTGATTTTTCACACATGGCTTCTGCTTTTTGGCTTAGTTTTTGTTAAATAAATAATGACACGGTGTAATATGTCATGTGTTGTTGTTCATCTGAGGTTGTATTTACTTAAAAGTAAGACCTGGGGGATATTTTCCGTATGTCGCTTAAATCATCCGAGATCAGGTGGCTCATCTTGGATGAGTTAATGCTAGTGAAACTCATCTAGGATAAGTTGGTTTTTCAAAGGCACCTGTGTAGTAGATTAGTCTAGCTGGATCCATATAGCCCATATATATCGAGTCTAGAAAACATGATCAGCAAGTCTTTGATAGGCTGTAACAGAATGATGAAAGGAAGGGCGCACTAATATGCACAAGGGGAAACACGGCAAAAGCAGCCCAAAAAAGAAAAGACAGCTAGCAAAAAGTGGCCGACAAATTACCATTTTTATGTACACAATCTGATTATGGTGGGAGTAAACACAAAAAATATTTAGTATAATACTTGGTACAACAATTTTGAAATGTAATACAGTGGTACCTTGATGTTTCCCAAAACCATAGTTGCAAACTATGTTAGCAACTTGCATGGTTCGAACTATGTAAGCACGACGCAGGTGTTTCCCAAAACCATAGTTCGAACTACAGAAATAACGACGCTGCGAATTTACATAGTACGATGCATCGTCAAACAAACATAGTTCGAACAAAATATGGCAAACACTGTCGTTAAGTTGTGTAGTCCGAACTACAGCTCTCGAGCTGTAGTTAGAAGCTTAGTTCCGGGTAAGTACATCAGCAGTGGTGGAAAATGCAGTTTAAGAAGGGTAGTAAGTAAGTAAAAAAATGTATAATCTTTAATACCTAATAAGGAATAATTTAGCTCTACGATCACATATTATGTGAAGTGGTCTGAAAATGTAGTTTGAAACGTGGGTCTCTGGTCATAAGTACGGTAGGGAGAATTCTCAGACTGCAAAGTATTGTATTATCACAGGGGTGGCTAATTTTATCCAGAAAGGGCCTTTAGGCATGCAGCTTTTTGCTGCAACTCTGTACTTAGAGTAGTAAGTAGAGGACTGTTCGACTGAAGAGTTCGCACACCTGGGTTTGAACAACTGATCGAACGGTTATTCCAAAAAACCTTCAAACACACTGGACCTTTCTGAATAAGGTTGCCTATCCCTGTAGTAGCATATGCAGTAAGTGTGTATTGCTTGGTAAAGAATGTTGTGCACCCAGTGGTCATTGTGCCATATGGTACACTTCGCCACATATAGTAAAAAAAATAAAAGACATTAATAAAATAAAAAGAAAAGAATAAAAACCAATAATACTAATAATAAATCACGATAGAATGAAACATGGGGGAAATAAATTATACAACAGGGAACTTAATGGCAAAAAAATGGGGAAACTAATGGGTAGGGAAAAAGAAAAGGGCCAGTGGGGGAGAAAGGTGGAGGGGGGCATTAGGGGACAAACATATTTTCTATTAACTACTGTTGTACTTGTAGGCCTGCAGGATGCGGTTCATCATCCTCAACATGGCCTTCTTCAGCCTCCTCTGCCAACACCTCCTCATCGTCAGGCACCTGGATGTTTGCTGTGACAGCCACGTTGTGCAGCAGTGCAGTAGCCATCACCACAGCAAGCTTTGCGGCTGTAAATTGTGGCTTTCGTGCCTGTGCCATATACTTACATTGGCATATAGGACCTCTTCCCACTGCCAGAAGGCTTTAAATAGTGTAGAGCATGTTCAAGCAGCACATCATTTTCCACCTGTGCCAAATTTCCTAATTTACTGGAGGTCACAGACAACCACAAAGCATGATGAAGGACAACTTTCATTATCCCTTGTATGTGTACATGTGTGTATTTGTCGCCCTATGCAGACCATTGGGTGTAGTGCAGTTTCTTCATTACACACATAACTTCAGAGGGACAATAGTCACCTTAGAAAAGAGTACAGCACTTTGATGGAGTACTCCTTATTCACTGACAGGTGTCATTGCCATAATGGAAGAGTAGAATGACACAACAGCGGTCAGATACGAATCCATGCCTTTGTACTCGGGAAATGACGTCTGTGATGTTTGGATATTACACGCACCTGTCTATCCCAGTCAGCCACTAACATTCTGTAAGCAACAACGTCGGACCAGGAATTTGTAAGTGTTCATAGTGTGATTAAAACACAATGAACTGAAATCAACGTAATTACAGATCATTCACAAAATGCAGTGTCATAGCTAAAAGTTCTTCTGTTTACCACTCCCAAGAAGCATCTCATTATTGTGCTGCTATTGCTATTTCTGAGTTTTTCATATTATTGATGTGACTGACACAATAAATTGATGACAGATATATGATATGTGATTATTATATATTTATATGATATTACACAGTTCGCAAGTTTTTGTATGCGACCGGCTGTGAAAGTTAGACCATTGATATTATAAAGTTTGTTAGTTTTTGTGCATGACTCGCCGTGAGTCAGACCAATCATCACTGGAACCACTGTAGTTCGAACTAACGTGGTTCAAACTACTGTGGAACAACGGTTTTGGGAAACAGTCGTATTTCGGATGTTGGTTAGTTTGAACTACCACAGTACAAGCCATCGTTAATGCTAACTTCTGTCGTTTTTGGGAAACACACCCCAGTAGAGTACACTACAGTTCCCTTCACATTCTAGAATACTTCAGCTCCATTTACTTGGGTTAAATATAATACAGTGGTACCTCGGTTCTCGGACTTAATCCGTTCCGGACTCCGGATCGAATCCTAAAAAGTTCGAGTTCTGAAATAATGGAAAACCAATTAATTGGTTCCCGGCCCCCCAAATAACACCTAAATCCATCCATCCATCCATTTTCCAAGCTGCTTAACCTACCGGGTCGCGGGGGGTCCGGAGCCTATCCCGGAAGCAACGGGCACGAGGCAGGGAACAACCCTGGACAGGGGG
>JAODJU010000090.1:179160-191678 GCA_026776725.1 Gnathonemus echidnorhynchus
CAGCGTTCACGGTTCGACTTCTGATATTCAGATCAAGTTCTAGGTCAAACTGGTTTGTTCGACTTTCAAGAAATTCGCGTTCTAGTGAGTTCGAGAACCAAGGTACCACTGTAAAGCACCATAATATTCAGACTACTTTACCTTTAATTTATTACACTTATTAAAAATAAACTGTTTGTTCACTTTATTTCCTATTCAGTAATTACCCAAAGTCATTGGAACAAGCTACCCTTTGAAGATCCTATGCATGGAAAATGCTAGTATGATACTTTCTTTCATGTGGTGAAGGTTGGTGATATTCCAGTTACAGCTCTTAGGGCAAGAGCTCAGGAATAAAACTTGATGCACCAACAGGGAGCCAGTGCCGGTGTAACATCTGCATTTTAGCTGATTGAATACCAGATGTGCCGCTGCACTTTGAATGATCTACATTGTTTTCAGAGTAGATACTGGTAGCCCTGCCAGTAAAGAGCTACAGTAAGGAATTACATGGACACTGAATTGAGCTTCATATTCTGAAAATTTGATACTTCTGACATGTTATACAGAGTAGATCTACCTAATCATAAAATAGCTGTAATGTGATCAGGAAAGAAAAGGAAACTTGCCATAACTCATTATCCTTAGGTTTCTAGGAGAACTTGACAGAGATAATGTTGATGATGTATGCTGGACAGTGATTTCCTGTTGAATAGCAATGATGGCAGGAAATTGCAAGAAGCTCTGTCTTCAAAAGGTTCAGCTGGAGGTGGAGATCCCTCATGAAGGTTGTGATGTCAGTGAGGTACATGGAAGTCCAAGCAGTGACTGTGGTGTCTTTAGGATGGAAGGACACTTAGAGTTAGATGCCATCTGCCTCGTAGTGGCTAGAGAAACCATGCGAGTGGGTGATGGGAGATGTGGTGTACAGAGGGCCGAGAACTGAATCTAGAGGCACACCTGTTAGCTCATCTGACTCCTGATGCAACCAGCACCTTTTCATTTTTAATATCTGTTCTTAAATATTTTACGATCTTTTCATTTTAATCTTTAATTTTCATATTCATTTGTATACTCTTATTTATGTCTGTTTTTATTTTATGCACATTATTTTTTATCTTATTTTCTGTAAAGCACTTACAGTCCTTTGTGTATGAGGATGTTCTATACAAATAACCTTGACTTTGCAATGCACCTTGAAGGGTATACCGCAGAAGTAAGACTCAAACCACCTCAGAGCCATGTCATGGCCCCCACAGAAACTCTCATTCATCTGTCTAACAGGTGGCCCAGCACCAAGAACAGCGGTGGACAGTCAGAAAGCCACTAAATAGAGAGGATGCTCCAGAAGAGGGAGATGAGAAACAGCATAAATACCAGCATCCTCAGAAGGACAACATGGCTCATCGGACATGCAAACCTCCAGATACTTTTTTGATGCCTATCTTATTCCAGATGCTGGGAAAACAATGGTCATGACACTGATGTGCCCTTGTTCCCCCTTCTAAGCACCTCTTTTCTTCCTCCATACAGATGACCCTGCCATGCATTAAAGGTCTGATCATCAGCTTCAGTTTGCCTGGACTTCCCCATCAGACCAAAATTTACCCAAGGTTTTCACCATGACACAGCTACACTGGTAACTCCCCATGGACTAAAACACAGTATACCTACCTAGCACATGACCAGGGGGCTCCCTGCCATCATATGTTTCATCATTAGTTGTGTCTGGGTTAATGTGCTGCAAGTCATAATTACATATTTTTAGATATATGGCTACAGAGGGAAAGAACAACCCAATGCGCAGCAGAGTGCTTTTTAAAACATACAAAACACGGCTTGGAGGTCATTACCCTCCATATTTAGTATTTATTATAGAACTCAGTTCTTTAAACATTTGTTCAGTTTCTGTTCATTTCAAATGATGTTCTATGTTTACATTTTGGATTGTAACAGATACATCTTTTTTACTTTCCATTTAATCCAGTGTACAACTTAGAATTAAATTCTATTTAGAGAATACACTGCCTTAAATACTGTGAAACACCAATTGCATATGAGGATAGTTTCAGTGAATGTCTTAAGAAAAAACCAATTGATCGATGCAGAAACATAAATCATTCTACTTACTACAGCTAAGACAATTACACCTCAATGAAGTAGTGATTTCATATCTTTGCAAATAAACATGTTCTGATAGGAAAGGTAGGGCACAGTACTCTCTGCTCAGTTGCATCAGAAATATTTATGACTGCAATAAATAATGACTGCTTAAAAAGGACTCAACTGAGAGCTGTCAACAATCTCTTCTAAAAAGGCAGAAGTCAAAAAAAGGAAATTCACTCACATGGTAAGCAGAAAAAAATCTTACTTTTATTCAATGTACTGTTCTAATAATCTCAGAAAGAGAACTGGGTTTAATTGGCCAAGTTTGTTCACACACACAGGGAATTTATCTTCAGTTGTTAGTGCTCACGTGTATTTCTGTAGGGAAACTGTATACAGACGAATGGCTCTCTTGGAGTGAACCATACCATACTCCAGAGAAACTGATTACAGTTCTATTTCAATAATTTAGTTTAAAAGGCACTGCTTATCAGATATTATCCTTAATAACTGAAAGTATAAATGCATCCATGTTAACTAATACGATTTACTAATATATATGCATCTAATGTTGACATAAAGTTTACAGACATGAATACAGGACTCGAGTGATAGTCTGGTTTTTTACTTCCTTGGACCTGAAATAACCACCTCTGATGACATGTGGCATCTCTACTTAGACATTTTATGCTTTCTTGCCTATTATTATTAAACAGTGTTGGGAGACTGGCCTGATTAGGAGAGCAGGCATATTAGACTTATGTTTCTGCTCATATGTGAGGTGTTTCAAGGAGAAGCATTAGAAAGTATAGTTGGGCAATTCTGCATTGCAACTTTTGCCATCACGATTTCGATATATCACTGGGTCATCATAAGAAATTTAAATGGGAATTTTTTATAGCTTTGAGAAAGCCACAGGCAACATGCGAAGGCCAGCAGATGATGCAAAAAGTTTAGTAACTGGTAAATGCATGAAATATATGTACAGTGCTGGTTTGACGGACTCCAAGTGTGTTTATGGCAGCCTGTCACATGATATCTCCTAGTGATCTTTGTACCTCGAGGGCCTTGTATCGTTTTGCTTTGCTGCACTAACATGTTTGCTTCACTCGCCAAAGGTATCAAGGGGACTAAAATGTTTTGTGCAGTTTTTCCAGATTGCAGTGGACATGCGCCCCTAACCCCCCTGATATAGAAGGATTGACTGTAGAAGAACTTGAAACAGTGAATGGAAAGTTTGAGAAGTTGTCATCCTAATCTTCTTTTATGTTCTTTCTTTGGAAGGACACAGACTGATAAAATTGCAAAGTCAGACTGAAAATGAATGAAATCCTGATTGAGACCCCGGGGCTGTACAGCAGCACAGTCCCTTCAAACTTCAGTCTCCTCTCACCAGCATCTGCAAACAGCACCACTACTTTGCAGTTACCCCATTCTGTAGCACTAGACAAAGCCATAAATACGGTCACTATCATCATCCTCTTCATCACCATGGTATCCTTGGGTTGCACCATGGAAATTCCCAAGATCAAGGCCTATATGATGAAGCCGAGGGAGGTGCTCCTTGCTGTGTTGACGCAGTATGGCATTATGCCTCTCACGGCCTTCCTCATGGCCAAGGTCTTCCAGCTCAGCCCTTTGGAGGCTGTGACTGTGTTGATCTGTGGCTGCTCTCCAGGCGGAAACCTGTCCAACATCCTGGCCTTGGCTTTTCAAGGTGATATGAACCTCAGGTAAACCGGCACCCGTGTCTGTTCATTTAGGTCTCCATCACCGTAACAGGTGACAGGGTCTATTACACTCTCTGTGTACCATCATCTGGGGCCTAGTGTAACAATCATAATTATAGAGAGTTTAATTATATTTTTAATTTTAACAAGTGATAAATCTAAAAATACATGGATTTAATATTTTTGAATGAAAAGAAAGTAACGCTTTACATTACATGCATCTTCGTAATGCCTTTATAATGCATTCAAAGAGACATTATATATCATATAATGTCTCTTATTGATGTATATTAAAGCTGTTAAGGTATAGTTACATGCTGTTTATGAATACATTATGAATGCACTATGAAGGTGTACTGAATGTTCTATGAATGATTTATGAAGGTGCAGTGAATGTTCTATGAATGCATTATGAATGCATTATAAAGGTGCAGTGAATGCTCCATGAATGCTTTATAAAGGCATTATGAAGGTGGAGTAAAACTAAAGTGTTACCAAAAAAGTATTCATAGATTTTTCCAAATATAATGATCGTCACTGATAAACAGTATACTCACAATAAAGTGCATAAAAGTGCTGCTTTAATGCCAAGTTCACACTCCATGTGTTCCAGATGTTAGCTTGTTAAATCTTTAATCCTGTAGGTCAATGACCCTCTCAAGTCTCTATTATTATATAGCTCTGTCTAGTGTACTGTATATCTCCCAGGTCGATGACCCTCATCAAGTGTTCATTTTAGACGGTTTATGACCCATACTAATTTCCTCAATAGCCTCTATGAACCCACTGGTGATTTGACACCGTCTGCAAAAAAAATTATTGTTAACCTGTAGGAGAGTGCTGCTGTAACAGGAATTTCTATGCACTACATACAATAATCCATTCAGAGTAAGTAGCTAGCAGCTTCTCTTGCATACATAGAGGCTGTGTTATGTAACAATGAAATACAAATATAATATTTACACAAATACTGTGATTACACAAAAGTAAATATACACATTCCAGGTTCCAGAAGGGCAGGATTTGGGATTCTTTGCCCAGAACAACTGGCATAATGCAAACTGTACACAAAGTATGGGACAAAATAAGTAGTTGGAGGCAACAAAGTACTGACTGAGAATAACGTATTGAATAGAATTAAGTGCAGGACAAGGCAAGCTGAATGGCACAAACAAGTACTCAACGAAAGGATAGTGGACAAGAAAGTACTATCAGCAAACCAGCTGTTCTACAGATACAATATTGCATGTAACACTTCTTAAGGCAGACCACTTGCTGTTCCAAACAGCAAATCATGTGGCCGCAGCTGAAACCAGCTGGCCATCTGTATATACAGGTTCCATATCCACAGATTCAACCAACCGTGAATCACAAATATTTGGGGGGAAAAATTACAGAAACTTCCAAAAAGCAAAATAGCAAAATTTGAATTTGTCTCTTTCTCTGCCAGCATTGTGATGACCACGTGTTCAACCGCACTGGCCCTGGGTATGATGCCACTACTCCTGTACCTGTACTGCAAAGGGATTCCAAATATTCAGAATGCCGTGCCCTTCATGGGTATCTTCATTGCCCTGCTCATGACACTTCTGCCATGCGCTGCTGGCATTGCCATCAACCACAGATTTCCTCGCTTCTCACATATCATCACAAAGGTGAGGATTCATCCACACAATGCATAAGCCTTGCAATGAGTGTTGTTCTGATCCGGTCAATGTGCCAATTTAATGTATTTACACTATTTAAATCTAACATCTAGTCACATGTAATGTGAAGGCTGAAAAACATTGCCTGCCTCAGTTTTTAATAGAGAAAATATGCTTGGTAACCAAGCATTCATACTATACAAACAATTTTGGTAGGATGTACATCATGTGCACTTTTATAAAAATAAAAGTAGTAGTAGTGACACAAAACAAAAAGATCTATTATTGTTATTCAGGTAATCCATAGTCACAAGCTAATATCTTAATGTGAGTGAATGTTACATAGCACTTTTCAAGACACCCAAAGTGCTTTACAGAATCAATGGGGAGATACTTCAACCACCACCACTGTGTAGCACCTGGATGATACAATGACAGCCATTCTGCATCAGTACGCTCATCACACAGTAGCCAAGGTGGTGAAGGGGCAGGGGTAGGTTAGGTAAAGGGGAAGAGTAAAAGGATAGATTTTAGCCAGGACATCAGAGTACCACCCCTACTCTTATAAAAGATGCCCAAGGACCATTTATGACCTCTGAGAATCAGGACCTCACTTTTACATCTCATCTAAAGGATGCATTTACAGCACAGTGTCCATGTTACTGCACTGGGGCATTGGGATCTACGTGATCACAGGGATGGACTTTCCCTGTTAGCCACACCAACACCTCAGCCAGCAGCAACCCAGCTTTCATAGCTGGTCTCCCATCCAAGTACTGACTAGGCCCAAAACTGTTGAGCTTCAGATGGATTACCTAGTGGGAACTATGGATGGTAGAGCTGCTGACGCAACAGAGGAGTATCGAGTCCTTGCTCTCTGGCTGATTTAGATTGATTGTAATTGGCAGATGGGAATGGGCATCCTGCTGGTCTCCGCAGTGATAATCGCCATCCTCATTGGCATGACAATCGGAAGCGAGATAATGCTAATAATGACGCCCCCGCTGATAGCCACAGCGTCTTTGATGCCTCTCACTGGATATGTACTCGGCTACCTGCTGTCCACAGCCTTCAGGTTCAGTGGCCCGTAAGTACACATTCCTACCTTTTCAGATATGAGTTACTATTCAGGGAAGCATTTCTTGCAATCTTCAGTATGAACTGAGATTTTAGGAAACGTGAAAATTCTTACCTAATACAGTCCAGTCCCTCATGGCTAAATTCAAATATCAGGGTGAGTGATTTGCCCTTTGGAAACAGAAATGGAAATAAGGGAGACTGCAAATGTTCTACTCCAAGAGGATTACAGGGGAATCATATTTTTTTCTGAGGGTCATGGGTCAACAATAACAAAAATTTAAGAAAATCAATAAAGAGTGAGAGTCTCTATGACATTAATGAATGTATTAAACATCCTGACCTAATATGTATTAAAAATTACAGTTCCATATTCAGAGCTTTATATATATTTATGGAAATTATTTCTGTGCATATTCCTAGTCTTTGTTTTTATCTCGATTTTTAAAACAGTCAAAATTTATTTGACAGCAGATAAACCACTTATTAATATTTTAACCACATATTAACAGTTTTTGGGATTTTGAAGCTTGTATCTATCTATATTTATACATTGGTTCGGTGTGTTTTTTCTTATTTGCAAATTACCCACAAATTCTTAAGTAAGAACTGGGCTATTTTTATTACTGAGCCAAAGAGATGTCATTTGCCTCTATCTTTGGCATTATTATTTTGCTAAAAGGTGAACACTCTCAGCTTTCTAGCAAACCTTAACAAGATCTTTTTTTCTTCCTTAGTGGTCAGGCTTTCGTGTACTTTAACATCGTTCTTTTCGAATATGGAGTTCTTTCCTATCCAGAGCTTGCTGTATAGCTTAATAGTGGTCATGTATTCTGCTGAACTATGTCTTGTCTTATAAATGCATAAATTATCACTATATCTCTAACATTGAGTTTCCTTTAGTATGTACTGACAATTTTAAGTTTTAATGTATTTAATAAAGCTGAACAACTTAGAACATGAAAAAGGCACAAGAACCTGAACGCTTCTGCAAAGCAATGTATACAGAAGCATTATATATTTATTGTCTCCTGAGCCTCCCTGCCAAGCATCTGTAAAAGCCTACCCTACAAAGGCAAAACACAGCAACTAAGCTGGCGCTAAAACTAAGAAAAAGTGCTTCAGAAATGTTTCACTGACCACCGTTTGCAATAAGTGTACCCATTCCAAACCAAGCATAGCTGGACTAAGATATTTTGTTACATGACGAAACAGCCTGAGACCTGATTTCAGTAGAAACTCAGTTTTGGTGCTTCATCGTGTTTTGCCTTTGTATGGCACTGTAGTCTATTTGGAGAGCATAGACACAGATATGGTTATGGACAGGTGAGACACTTCAATACCAATATTGTGGGTGTACTGCATGTGTTTAGAGGGTGGGGGGACTCCAGGCTGGTTTGGTCCCTACCAATGTTGATACCAAACCAATGCCCTTATTGAAGAGCCTTTAATCCTAAATGCAGTCAGAGGTAAAACTTTCAGAAGATTCAGGATTCTACAAAGAAACTTCTGAAGACACATCTGTAAACATATGTAGCATGTAATCAGACCCTAATCAGTGTTTTTTATTCCCTCAGATGCAGAAGAACAGTTTCTGTGGAAACTGGCTGTCAGAATGTCCAGCTTTGTGCCACCATCCTGAAGGTCGCTTTTTCCCCAGAGACCATTGGCCCTCTCTACCTCTTCCCGTTCCTCTACTTATTCTTTCAGGCTGGAGAGCCTCTGCTCTTCGCTGTCCTCCTCAGGTGTCACCAGAAATGTTCTGTCCCAGTGGAGGCTGTGAAGCCAGAAGGTGCGACAGCATCTCCTCAGCATCACGAACAGCACATTGGGTCACATGCTTGCATCACACTAATAGGTAGCGTCTGTGTAAACCTAACATAGTCCTTCACTTTCCCTTCATTTGTCCTACAGAGAAAAATGAGTACCTGTCTGTGGACAGACAGGAGGAGACGGGACCAAAGATCTAATGGATCTAATGGGAGATGCTTGGACGTGCCAAAGTGGTTTTCAGGAAGCTCATTTAATACTGAAGTTTGCATCTGTACATTATCTTCCATAGTAGGTGTGTCAACTAAGGCTGCTTGGATGGACACTGTGCTTGCAGGGGTCTACTGCCCTCTAGGAAACTCAGCAAGTCTCGACTAAGAAAACAAAAGAGTTCAGCTGGCTCCAGAATGTGCGTCTTTGCTGAAAATGAAATTACGGTCATCACTTGGGGCCGCTGCTCGTTGCACATATATATATGTATTTGTATAGTAAATTCCTGAAATTTTCATACAGGGAATCTTAGGAATGTGTATGTACACAATCCTGGGCAAATAAAAACCCCAAACTGCAAAACACTGAGCTTTGAATGATTTCAACAGCAAGCAGCGAGAAAATATTGGAAAATTTTAAACACTCAGACCCCAGACATGTGTCAGCTTGAATTTTATATCAAACATATAAAATATAAATGGTGGCCCATTTCGTTCTTGCTAATTATCTGAACAATGATTTGTTGAGACCATTAAAAGCTTAATACTGGGCAATTGCTCAGCATTAATAACAATATAATGATTTTCTTCTTCTTTATCCTGCAACAATGTAGCAACCATTCCATGTACAACATTTTCTTACCTAAGACTTTTGCACTATACAAGTATCTTCTGGGATAAAATTGCTACATTGAGACTGTTTTAAAGGTTGTTTTGGCTCCATTTGACTCCCTGCAGCCCTTTACCCATTTTACCAAACTCTTGCTTACTATCGTGAGGCCTACATGTAGTTTCCAGACACCACAGTCTCCTGTGCATTTCTGCTGCCATTATAGACAGTATTTTGGCAAAGGCATTTTGTTGTACTGTGTTGTAATGCCAGTTCCATTTTAAAAGCATCTGGGACCTCAAAACAAGACAGAACAGAGTAGCTGTACTGATGAAAATACAGACCATTCCTGATATAATTGGATCATGGTTCTGGTTAAAGTTGTATATATTTTGCTCAAATAAGTCCTTTTAGACACTGACCACCAGGCTAGCTGACAACAGCAGCATCAAGGCAAACCCTGCAATAAGGGCCATGTTATAAAATAGCTTCTTCTCTCTGTGTTAGAAGTGGTAGCTCCATACATAATTTTTCTTTAATTGCATGGGTTATGTCTTTTATGGGGGCTCAAACGTCACATGCTAGCACTATCTACCCAATCAAGCTGATTTTTTTAGAGGTAATATAGCATCATGCAAGTACTTCTGATGGAAATACAATGCATAATTATGAATTATGAATGTATGAATTATGAATAATTGAAAACTTGTGAAAAATCATGCTATACAATGGTTACTAATATGCAAGTTCAATTTAATGAAGTACAATAATTATCATTTTTAGCTAAACTCTAAAACTGAATAAAAGTAGTACTCAGCAAGGTGCCTTGAGGACTTTGACTTATAATTTGTTCTAAATTGGTCATTACATTATGTACTTGCTACAAACTAGGCTTTTTGTAAGGCTTTACGTCATTTATAAGGCTTTATGTCACTTGTACAAATACAAAACAAAATGAGTACAGGTCAGATCAGGCTGGGGATCATGCACTGATGCAGCGCGTTGCTGGACCCACCACGCAGCGAAACTCCTTGGGATCCCGGCCGGCGACCCCCCAGGCAGACACACGGTCCAGTCCCACCCTCCGGAAGTGGCCATCCATCTGCCGCAGCCAGGTGTTACGTGTGTGTCCCCTTGGCCTGGTCCAGCTGCTTGGGTCCTCAGCAATGAAGATCCTGCGAGCCGGATCACCCTCAGGGAAACGCGCCACATGGCCTTAGTGCCGTAACTGACGTTCCCTTACAATGCATGTAATGTGCCTTATTCGGGACTCACCTAGCAACCACTCATTCGACACAAAGATGAATAGCAAAGTATTATTTTAATATTTTGAAAACTGTCTATAATAATATATATATTTAATCACCATTTGTCCTGATAACAAGCTGAAACAGAAGGCACAGGGTTAATGAGTTCTAGAAGCAAATCACCTGGCGTGTTTCTACGGTGACCTTCCAAGCACAGGCACAGAGTCCGAACCCGCTAACACACATACCTCTGACTAGAATTGAAACTAAATGCTTTATGGAAACTGGTAAAAGAGAAAAAAATGAAATGCAAAATAAAGCTTGTTCAAGTAACATTCAGTTATTTTTTTAACATTAGAACTTAACACTATTTTGGTTCCATATGTGAAAACACAACATACATGATACTGAAGTGCAAAGCAATTCTGGAATTGCAAAATCCACCATCATCCACCACAGTGAGGCATGTTGTGCCATAGCACACATTTAAATATCCCAGTCTAAGACCTTAGACTATAATTTACTACATATTTGACATTCCAGGAAGGCCCAGTACTCTCAAAGCATCACCTTAAATCCCACCTAACTGCAACCAGGGGCCCTTTCCTGAGAGGTGTTGGCTGAAATTCCCCGGACGACATTCTGCCAACCCTGCGACTGCATACCATGATCTCTCTCAAGCCCCAATGCAGTTCTGACAGGAGACCAGTCAACACATGCATATTATACATACAAGAAATCGCTTTTGATCATGATTACTTAATACGCCATATGAAGAACTACATGTTATATGTCAAGCTTGAATAAATGCTAAGGATGTGAAGGGCAGGACTGCATTGGTATGTGCCCTCTTCAGTAAGGGTCCTCCTCAGCATTCAGGAGATCATACTGTCCAGCCAGTCCTCCAGGTCCTCTTCTGTTTGATCTGGCTTCTTCACTGGTTCTGGCTCCACAACAGTGTCCCCTACTGAAGGCCGCCCTGTGTATCACACACACAGTTCTAACATTAGAATGCTATGCATAGATAAAGGGTGATAGTGCATAGGGCAGCTTCTTGAGCAATGTCGCTCAGGCACTTTTACTGGGCAACAGATTTCTATTGGAAAGACTTTGATCAGCACTGGGCAACTTTTTGTGATCATCCTGATCCAGGTGAGTTGCCCTTTGTCTCACCTGGGTGGCAACTGCCTGGGAACATTGCTCAAAAAGCTGCCCTGTGTATAATCACATAATGACTTTAGTGATTGGCTGCTTTTCACCCCTTGGCAGCAGCCGTGAGCTGTGAATGTCTTTAGGTATGATGTTGGATAGTTAATTAAGGGTGTTGACTAGAGAATACAGAGGTATATACATTTAAAAATGCTAAAAAACCCTTTTGGTTGGTGTAGCAGGTCGACTGGTAAAACATTTGCCAATAACTTTTCTTCTCCAGCATTTTTTAGACTTAAGTATGCACATGGCAAAGGAGGTGAATAGCTATGGAAAGCTGCTTGAGCATTTTTTCTGATATCTGTGATATCAAGCCCGCTTTGCTGTACTAGTTCGGACTTTGGCCATACGAGTAAGACATCCTGGCACACTCGTACGTGACTACGTTGTACTAGTACTACAAAAATGCTTACTAGTCAAGTGTACTAGTCAAGTCATCAACTTGTTAACGTGTGGGCCTGAAATTTGCTGCACTAGTTAACTAGTAAGGCTTAAAATGCTCACTAGTAGCACTAGTACAGCCCAAAATGTCCATTAGTTGCACTAGTGAGGGTGTTTTGACCTCACTAGTGTCACTAGTAAGGGGCAATTGTCCACTAGTGACACTAGTGAGAGTCTATTTGTTACACTAGTGAAGGTCAAAATGAACACTAGATAACTAGTTGAAGTGTTTTTTGCCCTACTAGTTACACTAGTGAGGCTAAAAGTGTTTACTAGTAGTACTAGTCGAAGCCAAAATGCTCATTAGTGGTATCAGTCGCAGAAAATTCTAATCAGGAGGCGGGAAAGGGGCAAACTTTGAAGCTTCCTATTGGTTCCCCAGCAAAAGCTCCACCCAGCCAAAATGTAACCCTATAAAGCCTGGTGAGCTTTTACTGTCATTAGCTGCCTGCTCCTAGCTTACAATCCATGCAGAATAAA
Source organism: Gnathonemus echidnorhynchus (assembly GCA_026776725.1). Taxonomy (NCBI): domain Eukaryota; kingdom Metazoa; phylum Chordata; class Actinopteri; order Osteoglossiformes; family Mormyridae; genus Gnathonemus; species Gnathonemus echidnorhynchus. Next base: position 191,665 of record JAODJU010000090.1, read on the forward strand.
GCATGAAAATGAAC
>JAODJU010000090.1:244093-274384 GCA_026776725.1 Gnathonemus echidnorhynchus
TATATAGGTATACACATATATATAGGTATATGTGTGCATTAAGTAAAAGTAAAACAATCAAGCAAACAGAACTGTAAGATAATTTTTTTTCCCCTGCCTTCTGCTTTGTTTTATTTATTTATAACCAAACATAAGCGGAAAATGCTCACTGGTTTTTAATAACTCCCTCTTACTGGAGTAGGCTTTAAAAAAAAACTTTTCGGCATTCCATTATTCAAAAAACAAAAAAAACAACAAAAAAAACATGAACTTCAAATAATATCACTTGAATTTCAAAAGTATATACAGTACTGGACAAAAGTCTTAGGCATTCAAAGAAATGGCTTAAAGCTGTTAACGGAGCTTTGTTTCCCAAACCTCTCTTCAGGGACATCCCAATCATTCCATGTTTTTATTAAATTTCACCATCAGCTCACATAATTAATTTCTCAGTTAATTAATAAATGTTAATAAATGTCTCAGTGGGGTATTGCATTAACCAAACATAGTATGCTAGTGGTCAAGTAAAAAATTATATTGGTGTATGGTGTCGTTGCAAGTATTTAGTTTTTCACCAACATCAACATCATTTAAGTAAAGTTTTCTTTGATTGCCTAAGACTTTTGCACAGTATTGTCTGACCAGTCGATCATGATTTTATGGTCAATTGCAGTGTGTTTCCATGCAGATCATGCAATTATTAAAGGATACTTCTTTATGTCAGTGGTTGCCAACTGAAGGGGGACCCCCCACCTGATCTGCAGAATATACCGTGAGATGGACCCCCCCTCATTTGACAAAATATACTGTGGGGTGGACCCCCTAAAGGCCTATCTTTGTGATTTGGTCGTTTGCTGTAGTATTTTCTTTGTAAGAACAGGTCTTACTGTAAAACAAGGTTGGGCACCACCGGGATAACAAATCCTGTATATTATTTAAACATAACCCAAAATGATGGCTTTGATAAATATATTGAGTACTGAAATACAAAGAAAACCTGCAGTCCCAAAGCCCTATATAACATGACTGGCCACCCCTCTCCTTTCTGAAATATTTATTTATAGGAAACATTCCATAATACTGTTCATAGTTATAAAAGAGAATCCCCATAACTTTGAAAGCATTAAAGGCACTTGGAAAGATCTTTGAAAACATAATCTTATTTGACTTCAGACTCATCATGCAGGGAACATTGAGACATTCTGTATTTATGCATGATATAGATACATATTTTAAAAGTGTATTCATTTTTGAAAGAAATAACTATAGGAAAGATGGCAAAAGTGAAATAGATTGCCAAGGGGTCAGCTTTGGCCGAAATGTGAAAGTGATCAAACAATATATGCTTCTAATGACACTGCTTTAAGGAATAAACTTCTTGTTTTCTTAAATGTTCAGTGCTACTACAGTTGCGTGGAAATAGTGAAAATTTTGTTTTTTCTTCTTATGAAGGAAGAAAACCACATGCTGTCTTTTTCTGATGTGGCCCATCCTTCAGCAGCTTTTCTGAGCCTCTTCAAAGATGATGCTTGATGCCCAGGACACCAGATTATTGCCCTTCAAGTTCAATGTGTTGAGACTTTGACTGCATCTTGCATGTTGAACGTCTAAACCACATATCAAAGCAGATATTCATCATGATTTGCGATTTGTAAGTGTTGACATGGTACTCCAGGTGTCCTGGGTCTGCTCTGGAGCCTTCAATGGCAGCTGAGACTCCTTTTCCCATTTCTGCTCTACCTCAGCTAGAGGAAAGGAGAAATGACGTGAACACAGGGATTAAAGTTCTTTGATAGCTGCTGCATATCAGGTAAAGGATGTGGAGACTGTCAGAATGATACTTTATGGACTGTATAGTGTTACAGTTGTGCGCATAAACCTCCCTGGAGAGTGTTTGATTGATGATTATTTTCATATATTTGTTGCATAAGATCTGCTTTCTCAGCTCTGCAATTGACAGCCATACCACGTGCATATGAATACATCTGTTATTCATTTTCATTCCAGATAAAACCGTTTACTTACTGAAGCTTAATTTAGAAAAAAATACAGTGGTACCTCAGAACTCCAATTTAATCCGTTCAGAACTCCAGATCGAATCCTAAAAAGTTTGAGTTCTGATCAAATTTTCCCCATAAGAAATAGTGGAAAACCAATTAATTGGTTCCCAGCCCCAAAAAATTACACCGAAATATGTTTTTTAAGCATTTAAACACAAAATGAACCGGATAAAACAAAGAAGAGCATATACTGTACTAAACACACCTATGCACATTTATCAAAACAGTAATTTGTAAAGTAAGAAAATAAATGTATCCAAACAATGTGTCCTGCCCCAATCCTCCGCTCCTTCCGTGTGCCACGTCCCCTCGTTAGCCCCGTGTGGAATCGCCATGTGATCAGCTGTTTCTGGTTGTTATCATTAGTCTTCTGTATCTCGTCCACGTGTCAGTTTGTTTCCCCAGTCCGGTCATTGTATTGTCCGTCTGCATTTTGCCTGCCTTACTGTACCTGTAATTAAACCCCGCATTGCCCGATACCCTGACGTCTGCGCCTTTGTCTCCATTCCGTCCCCGCTCAGCACAACAATATTATTATAATTAAACATATTAATGGTTTATTAATAATATTAAAATAATGAATAAGACATCTTTATTTTTAAATGTATTTTATTATATAATAATAATAATTACTGTTACTGTCTACCATTGTCTAAATGTATTTTTGCTGTCTAAATACATGTATTCAGCTAGTGTAAACATGCACGGTGCTATCACAGCTAATGCAAGGCTGAGACTGAAGCTTCCCCCTTTGTTTCCGCTGAAAAACGTGCTGCGTGACTCATTTCCCCGCGCGTACAAGTTATCTTAGGTCGGCGTTCACGGTTTGACTTCTGAGATTCAGATCAAGCTCTAGGTATTTTTTTTCGAACTGGTTGGCTCGACTTTTAAGAAATTCGAGTTCTAATGAGTTCGAGAACTGAGGTACCACTGTATGTGTGAAAACTTGATAGAATATGACAATGAATTTCAAGTAATGCTTCAAATCTGCAAATCATAAAAAATTAACTATGTTGGACTCAGTGTGCTGAGATCAAATATTAACTGTCTCCAAACCATCACAAACATATAAGATACAGCAGAACATATGTTTGTATGAATGCTTTGTTTGCCATAAATTAAGTATGCTGTAAAAGGATTTAAGAATTAAATTACTGATTGCATCACTTGTATTTGACTTAATTTTTATTACTTATATCTGAAGAACCTTAGTTTACATCTACCTCTCTAAAAGTGTGACTTGTTAGCACAATGCTATTCTTATTGAGCTACAGTTATGTGCAAGAAATTGTGTAAGGTTTAATAAATTAGAAAACGTTTTTTCCTGAATAAATTTTTGAACTTGTGGTTAGAGAAAGTTGTTCATATATTCTGATCAACTCTTAATCCATTAAAAGTTCCATTAGCATTAATTATTAATAAGCATCACTGTAATAACAAAAGTGAACACAATGAGCTCAACAGGACAAAAGTGATTACCCCCTGTGTATGGATGATGCAGTGTTATACAGTTTTATAGCTCAGGGTTCAATTCTCATTTTCAAGATCTTTTGAGCATGATAGGTGTTATTTCTGGTTAACTTGCTGTTACACATGTAAAACAGCTTTAGTTCTAAGTCCTGTTTTTTATTTTCAATCAATCAAATATATCCATATTAAAAAAGAAATAAATCACATCAGTGACATGATCCTTCACCCACTTTCCAGTTCTCACTTGTTCCTGCCAACTTTCTTGGGTTTATCATCCACCTTCGCTTGGCCTCTCCCAGCTCCTCCTTCAGCTTCCGCTGTTGGCCTTCTGGCTGCTGAATCTGCAGCCAGCGCCTCTCTACCATCTTCATCCTGGCGTGGCATATCTGTCGGCCCTGCAAGTAGGATCATACAGCCACCATGAAGTCCCATTTCTGCATGAATGACTCCCTCAATCATAGCTACAAAAGGAATTAAACAAGCTGCTTTGTACTAAAGACAATCATTGACATCAAAGACTACCAACTTGCATAGTAGTCCACTGTCTGTATTTATTAAGGTAATATAGAAAATTTGAATGCTAATCTAAATGCTTTCTTTTCCTAGGACAGACACGTTGAAGGTAGACTACAGTTTCCCTTATCATCTTTAGTCCTCCAAAGTCAAAGTGTTATAGTTTCCTGCATAAATCCCTAATTAAGAAGTTAATTCACAAATATAGGTAATAAAAATCTATCACAGTGATTTTAATTACTGCTCTATTTGGAGGCAAGCTGTACGTGAAAATTAATCTTTAGCATCAAACCATTCATTAGCAACATATTTTCTGGGTGCATCACATGCATCTTTTACGTTATTAACCAACGATGTGAACCAACTATAGAAATAATATACTGAAATAAATGATAGATAAATGGTCAAACCAAAACAATGAAAACACACCAACTAATAACGGTACAGTTGGACAAACGTACTGTAGCTGAGCAGGGGGGTGGTGCCAGCATCTGGCGCCCTTTGGTGCGGCCTCTCCAGCATATCATCGATCTTGTACACCTTGATCTCAAAGGGCGTCTTCAGAGGCAAAGTGTGATCTGACCTCTGGCTAGTGAATTTTCTGCCCAGGGACAAAATGTTGGGCATGGGAGCTGGAATTAGCCGCCGCCTCTGGCTGCCTGGAACAGAGGTACATCGGAGCGGATTATAATTCAGTCATGTAGACCAATAACCAATGAGGAATGCAGTAGTATTATCCAACTTTAAATACAGATACAATAACAGGTTATCCAGAGTGATACTTTTATTGCAGACACAGGAGCAGTAAGTATTATTCAATGATATATTACAACAGGACAGTACTGTTTAGTTTAACTGGAGTGCTATAACAGTCATATAACTTATGCAGCACTGTCTGCACATTAATGCTATCTGTGTCTGCTCCAGATATAGATCCTATAAAGGATATACAGACACTGCTCTACTTAAGAACTTTCAGACATATGAACGAAGAGGACTGTAAGCCAAAATTGTGTTTGTTGGGCTCCTGTTATCTGTCTGCAACATCATTTTTTTCTTCTGCACGCCAATTTTTTAATAATAATAATCATTTATTGACCCCTGTGGGGAAACTATCTTTACACCACCCTGAACTAGCTCTTTGTAGAGTAAGCTGTCCATGAAGGGTAGCCACCTGTTGCTACCAGTCTAGCATACCCTGTAGAACTATTTATTTATTTATTTAGTTACAAACAAGTCCTACTTTAAACCAGCTTGTGTTGTGGTAAGTCTCAAGGTCAAAACTATAACACACATGCTTTGAACAAAGAAAAGTTGATTTAGTGGGTAGCACTATTGCCTGACACAATTTGTGTGTGTGCGTTTGCAGTTTTACTTTGCTGTACTTCTTCTGTTCATCATAGATTCTCCCCTCAGTGCAAACCCATGCATAGAGGTGAATCGGCATTCAAATACTGCTATAATATGCATGATGTACACATGCCTTGTGCCCCATGCTCCCCTATCCAACCCCCCCCCCCCCCGCCCCACACACACATTGGATATGTGTCCAAAGTCATTTCCTTTTCTATATTTGTGGTTATGTATGTGAAAACTGAAACAAAGAAATTCTAATTTCAGTATATTATTTGGCCAGCTAGCTGTCTTATACCCGTACTTACAGGCAGTCCCTGGGTTACGAACATCCAATTTACGGGCAACTTGTACATATGAACAGATGGCCATGAAGTCTATTACATTAAAAATTTGATTAAAATGCAATTGTTTGTAACGACAAACACATGTACAACTTTGCGATGCTTGTAAGAACATTACATGGCCTCAGCGATTTGTTGGCTCAACATACAGTACAGCTCTGAGTTACTTTTACAGCATAATAATAATAATAAATTTATTATCATTATTATTATTATTATTATTATTAATAATAATAATAATAATAATAATAATATAATTATTAATGATATGCACTGTTCCATAATATTTGCATCTGCAATGCTAAGTTCTTACCCTTATGAATCAAACTCTGCATACGTATATTCCAGTAGGATGTGTACTGAAGAAAGCAGGGATTGTGTCATAAAATTAGTTTGATAATTAGGACATCTACACCTGAATAAATGAAATGAATATTCTGAAAATTAAATTGTGATAATGATACGTGCATCTGTGATGTTTCGTGGTGGTGTAGTGGTTAGCAGTATTGCCTTAGACCTCTGGGACCAGGGTTTGAGTCTTTGCCATGGTTCCATCTGTGTGGAGTTTGCTTGTTCTCCCCATGTCATTGTGGGGTTTCCTCTGGGTACTCCAGTTTCCCCCCACAGTCCAAAAACAGACCAAGATTAATTGGAGTTAGCAAATCACCCATGTGAGTGCATGGTGTGTGAGAGTGTGATGGGTTGGCAGCCAATTCTGGGTTGTTCCCTGCCTTATGCCCATAGCCTCCAGCACAGGATCCAGACGCCCCTGTAACCCTGAACAGGACAAGTAGGTTCATAAACTGCATGGAATCTCCCAGGCATACCCTCACCAATCTGACCAGGGGTACATTTGCCGTACAGTGATGGAAGTTAGCATTAATGATGCATAATACTATGTTAGTTCAAACTAACATCCGAAGTATGACTGTTTCCCAAAACCATTGTACTTTGCTAGTACCACAGTAGTCTACAATGCATTTAGTGACATGGGCTCTATTTGTACTGTAGTTACGTTTTTTTTATTTATTTTAATCACACCATGAACATTTAAAAATTTCTGCTCTATTGCTGTTCATGCAGTCTATTAATGGCTCAGTGGGATTGATAGGTGGTTACCATGGTATACCAGATTTCTCACCTACATAAACATGGGTTCATATCCAAGCACCATTGCGTTTTTATAATCTTTTTTCATATTACAATGAAAGCTCTTGTCATGACCTGCTCGTACGATCCTTGTGTGTGCCACGCCCCCTCATTTACCTCATGTGAATTCCCGATTGTGATCACCTGTTGCCTGTTATTCTCTGCTTGTCTTGTGTATTTAGTCCACGTTCAGTCATTTACGTAATTTGCCATGTGCTCCCCAGTTGTCCTGTCAGCCCTAAATAAACTCTGTTTACCCACATTTACGGTTCTCTCGCCTCCTTCCCCGTTTGCCTGCACGCCGTACATAATAGAATGACTGATCTCGCCGAAGACACAACGTGGAAGACCGAGGAACAACGCATTGGGCTTCTGCAGGAGGTTGTGTATTGGCTGCACCAATCCGAGGTTCGAGAGGACCCAGAAGCATAGGAATTAGCCAGCCAGAGCGGGGACCTCCTGAGTGAGGAACCTGCTTCCGGGAGCGCGTACGCGAAAATCTCAACCGGCTTATGGAGCGGAAAATGGAGCGGCGGGCTCAGCTGACCGCCCTGCCCAGCAGAGAGACGGTCGACCAGTTACCTGTCCTCACCGAGGCAGACCTTGCTTCACCGCTCCCCGCTGGCTGTAAAGGGAGAAAGAAGCGGAGAAAGCTGCAGCAACAGCACCAGCAGCAGAAGAGTAGTTCCGAAAAAGTGCTAACAATCTGTCTCGGGACAACCTCTCTCTCTCCAGCTCTGCTCTTTGGCCTCCCTGGGGATGAGTTTCTCCCATAATAGAGAGTGCGACAGACCTCACCCCGGATATCACCTTCGACTTCTCTCCCGCAACAAGGTAAAGCCCACGCTAGCGGCTTACACTTTTCGGGAGGCACAGCTGTATCTTAAAGGGATCAGCGTGGTGAAGGACGCGATTCCTTGCATGCCCAGAACTCAAAAACAGGCAACGCCTGCTTTAATGGCACCTGTCCCACCTGACCCACCGGCGCCCGACCCGCCGACACCCGACCCGCCGACGCCCGACCTGTTTATCTTGCCGACGCTTGTCTTACCAAACCTGCCTGTCCCGTCTGTTTGCCGGCGCTGGTCCTGCTTGTCCCGGCAACTACCCTGCTGCACAGCAAGGTTCTGACTGCTAGGGCGCCCCCTGCTGGCCCAGAGTCGGCGGTTGCTGCTATGGCAACCCCTGCTGGCCCAGAGTCGGCGGTTGCTGCTACAGCACCCCCTGCTGGCCCAGAGTCGACGGTTGCTCCTGCAGCGCCCCCAGTCTTGCCTAACCTGCCTGTCTCGCCTGCGGCTCCACCCAAGGTCGGGTCTCCACCCGAGGCTCCTGGGGCCCCTGTTCCGCCCGTCTTTGTTCTGCACTTACAGGTGTCGCCCACTGCAGCACTCGCTGGCCTAGCTCCGCCTGCTGCTCCACCCGAGGACCCTGGTGAGGTGCCTGCTGAGGTCCCAGAGACACCCGCAAACCACCCGCCTGCTGCTGCTGCACCGCCCGAGGCAGCTTCCACTACGGCTTCCCCGCCTCCTGCTCCTAGGCCTTCGCCGCTACCCGAGGTCCCGGTTGCGCCACTGCCCGTCTCTGCTCTGCCCGTCTCTGCTCCGCCCGAGGCTCCCGGGTCTCCACCTCCTGCTCCGCCCGAAGCTCCAAGGGCTCTGCCCGTTGCTGGGCCTGAGGCCCCAGCTCCGCTTACGCCGGAAATCCCTGTCCCCGAGGAGGTCCCGGATTATGTTGCCATCACTTCTCCTCCCTTAGTGGAAGAAGAGGAGGAGCTCGAATGGGACTCCTCGGGGATCTACCTGCTAGGCCCCAGGGCCCTCTCCCCAGTGCGGTTGATCCCAGCCAGAGCCCCGCCTATCGATGTCCCGGAAAGGGAGGGGACAATGAAGCGTAGCTCACCCCTTTTTCAGGGATGCGCTGGGCTCTGAAGAGGACCGTGTGGGGGGGCTGCTATCCCGCGGGTCCCAGAGATCCTCGAACAGACGGGACCTGCTCCCGCAGTACAAACCCCAGCTCCAGCCTGAATAGTCTCTGTGCAGCCTGAGACGTCTCCGGCACCTCCGGCCCCAATTCCCCTGGTTCTGGGCCTGACTCCGGCCTTGTCAGCTCCGGGGACTCCTGGCCCTATTCTCCTGGATGGCCACGACTGTGGGACCATTGCTCTTCCTCCCTTGCTGGGAGGAGAGGAGGAGCTCAGAGAGGGCTCCTCCAGGACTCTCGCAAGGGCCCCAACGGACTCCCCCAGGAGGAGTACTCCTCCACCGTCGCCCCAGAAGGGTCGAGGCCGACCCAACTCCCATCTCTCAGTATCCAGCAAGAGGAGGGGACACCGGCGTAGAGGTCGGGGCTCACCTACGGTTCCCCTGGCACCTGCTCGCCTATCACCTACGGATCCTAATCTGAGGGCTGGTCAACCGTCCTCAGTCCCACCTCAGCCGCTTCATCGGCCCCCTGCGGGCCTGTCGATGGTGCCCCCTCGGCCCTCCTCTTTGGCCGCTTTGACACGTTGGTGGATGGCTCCATCACCGGCACGGCCGCGCTGTCGCCTGCGCCGGCTGCCTCTTCCTCCTTGCCGGCACGATCGTCCCCTCCAGCTACCTCCCAGACTCCTCAACCTGTCCCTCGGCCTGTCTCCTCACACTCGTCATGGTCCCCTCCGACTCCAACTGCCTCGCAGCTGCCCGGGGTCCCTCCAGCTTCGGCCACTCGGTTGCCCACGGCTGCTCCAGCTACTGCCTTTTGCCCCGCTGGGGTTCCCTCGGGCTCCCTTTGTTCCGCCGCCCTTCACCTTTCTGCCGCCTGTTTTTGTCCCTCCTGTTTCTGCCCCTCTGCCCGCTCTCAATGATTAAAAAGTGATTCATTATATTTAGCCATTAATTTGCCAGTGTTTTATTTTCTTTCCCTATGGTTTTTCCGATTTAATACTATGCGTACATAAGCACTGAATGATAAATTGTTTATAGCATCATCATGATGTGCCCTTGCATAATAATCATATTGCGTGTTTCTGAACTGCTTTATGACTGTTGACACAACTCGCGACAACATCACCAACTTACTAGACACACTCTTTGTTAGATATGTTCAATTTGGCAGTAGTTTATTTTGGGTAATTTCATCTTGTTTTTGGTTTTATAATTTATATTGCAATATTTCTCGACGTGATATCGTAGTATCTTAATCGTGAAGCTCTAAATATATATTAATCTATGTAATGAATTGTACCATACAGCACAAACAAGGTGGGGAAACAACATCTTCTCCAATCATGCCATATGCATGAACAGAGAAATACATAAAAAGTACTCTTACAACTACATTTTCAAAGCACCTGATATTATAGATATTTGTACAGCAAGATTATTTAATGTTTTCACTTTACTTACATGGTGACAACCCTCCTTCGACTGCATTTTCAATGATGTAGTCACCCAGAACTACAGCTAGGGATCAACTTAACAGTGTTTGTGAATGTTCGTTCGAACTATGGTTTTGAGAAACACTTATGTTGTTTAACAATGGATCGCACTATGTAAGTTCGCAACCTCGTTACCTCCATAGTTTGAACTATGGTTCGGAAAACTCCTGCATCATGTTCATTTACTTCCAAGTTGTTAATGTACAATACAGGCCAGAAGTTTAGACCCACCTCAAAAATTCAAAAATATAATTGGTACACTGCTTTTTCAAAAATTTCCTACAAGAGAATATTAGTTTCCCAAGGAAACTGTTGCTTCCTGTCAATCTTTTTCTCTGTAAACAGTAGGTCACTCCATGCTTAGAAATATTTAACTTTCTGGCTATTTGGCAATGAGATAACCCTTCTGCTCTCAAAATTTCAATTCGAGTCAGTTGTTAGCTGTGCATTTCTAGCCATTACAAGCATAAAAATAAATATTTATCAAAAAATCTGACATCAGTTGTAATACATTACATCAGAAGATTGAGAAGCATATCTGGGACAAGGCAAACAGGTGGCTATTATTTAGTTTATGTAAGATACAATCAAGAAAGGCCAAGAGCAAATCAAGCTCTGACATTAGAAAAAAGAATTTCAATGTACTAAAAATAGACATGATATGTCTTCTTCAAAACCAGTAATTTCAGCCTTTGTGGCTAAAATACAAGCTATAAAATACTGAAAACCAGTCAGTTACATTTGTTTTAAGTATTTATAATAGTTTATAATTTATTTATACTAAAAGTTTGACAAAGCAATGTATCGTTTATTATTATTATTTTTTTTAAACTGGGCCCAAACTTCTGGCCTGTAGTGTAGTTCACAACTATGCTTTTAGGAAACGCACCTCAGGTTGGAAGCGAATGAATCGCTATGAATCTGCTTTAAATACCCATATTGCCCTGCAAGAATAAACGAGTGACACTGAATGGTGACAGTGATGGTGCTTGGCAGAGCTCACCATTTGCTCTCTTTTTGGAAAGCTTAGAACTTTTGGTGTGGCTTGGCGACGATTCTCCACTCTCACTCATGGAGCTGTGGGTAGAGGAGGTGCTGCCCATGGCCTCGCTGTCCCGCATCATGCTTTCATAGCCGCTGCTGCCTGCACTGCCCCCGCTGTCCCTGCTGTGGTAGAAGAGAGCGGTGCGACCCATGGCTGGGGGCAGCTCCCCACTAAGTACACTGCTGTTGTCGCTGCAGTGACTGCTGCTGTAGCGCTGTGGTTGCCGTGGAGCCGTGATCTTGCTGTACGGGGACGGTGGTATAGAATTAACAGACTTCTTGTCGCTGAGGTTTGGAACACTTCTGTTGCCATCCCTGGAGCTCCAGAATTGTTTTCTAGGGCTTCCGAATACCAGCTCACTGACACGACTGTTAGCCGCCCGAACAGCCTGTTTGGTACCTGTTGCAGTAGCTCTTTCTTTCAGGCTATTGAAAGCCATTCCAGATGGAGGCACTGATGTCTCATTGGTGAGGAGTTTACCATTCTGGTTACTTGGACACACTAAGGATTTGACAGAAGAGCTCAGGGGCTTGAAACTACTAGGCATTGTCTGGATCTTGCGTCCATTGACGCCCACAGTCCTGGGATTGATGCTACCTCTCATTTGTTCTATTTTGCATTGACTTCCAAGTGTATCAGATTGACAGTCAGGGATATCTGTTGGGCCTGATGATGAGGTCGCGATTCCAGTCTTTTGAATCAAATGATTTGGCTTATTGTGGCTGCCCAAAGCACCACCATTATCTTTACAGAGTTCAGCTTTGCATCCCCTTGATGCTTGCTTATTAAATTTCTTTGAGGCAGTCTGAGTGGTATGGTATTGCTCAGATTCAGATGTGGGCTCCTGTGTTTTACGATTGCATGCTGTTTTATCTGGGTTGGATGATTTATAGCTACTTGAGTGCTCTTTGTACCATAAATCAGATTGTTTATCTGAAGCTGATACTTTGAATGCTGAAGATTTTCCTGCTTCCCTGCTTACAGATGTTAAGGCACTTGCAGGCATTAAGATCTGTGTTGGCTGCTCAAAGTTGTTAACCATTGGAGCAATAACAGGGATGTAACCCAGCTTTGAAGGCATATTGTTTTTTTGTCCATTTGCACTCTTCTCAAAGAACGAGAACCTCAGACTTCCACTTCTCGACGAGTTGTCTTGATTCTCTTTGGAATGAGATTTGTAAATGATGGGAACTGTGCCGAGTGGGTGAAGAATGGGAATCCTGCCTCCAACTTTACTTTTCTTACTTCGTGACCTCTCAGAGCCATCAATCACCCTTTGTGATGCAGATGACGCTTGCCCTCTTCGTGCTCGATTTGCGCTACCGCCTATACTTTGTTTCCTGGAGGAACTGCCATTCATACTATTCCGGAAGAACTTCCTACCAGAATCTCTTTTTGAATCTGTCACATTGTCCAGTAATAGCCAGGAGCCACTCTCATGCATCTGTAGCCCATAGTCACTATTGTTGCTGCCTTGGGCAAGTAGTGAGGTAGGTTTCATTTTCCTAGGCAGGCCAGCTTGAAGGTTATTTGAGTGCTGCGTAGAGTGGATAATGTTTGCCTTAGTTACAAGAGGTCCTTTGGCAGACAGTTTGGTAGACTCGGGCACTTGCATATAGTGACATTTAGTCATGCCTATGGAAGGCTTGCAGGAGACAGTACTGTGCTTATTAGGCTCTATTAAGTACAAATCCCTGTCATTCAGTGAGATTTTGACTTCTTGTTGGAAAAGTGAATCTAAGCTAAAAGCATCATCTGGGATAACATAGTGTGGTTGGGGCAAGGCGATAAATGAGGCGTGAACTTCTTTGTTCTTTAACTTGAGTTCACTGTCTTTATTGATCCTGCCAGAGGAATGTTTACTGCTTGATTTTGCCTGGAAATTTGGGACAGCATTAGTCTTAGGTCCACAAGCAACCACCTGAGAGATGTAATTGTCGTATTCATCGTTGATACTTGTGATAATACTGACTGGGCGGGAGTGGAAGGCTAAGGCCTGCCAGGAACAATCACTTTGAAGACTCATGAAGCCAGATGGATGTCCCTGCTCCACCATGCCTCTAAGGGGCACTTCCTCCACCAGAGTGAACACAAGCTCATCCTCGCCGTTCAGCTCAACTGGCTGCTGTAGCGTTACCGTTGTCCTGAACATGTCCCTGTCAAAGCACCTACTTACCTCCACAGGTCTGTGGCTCGCTTGATGATCTACATTCAGCATCAGGGAGCTTCTGGGCTCAGTCTTCTGAGATGGATGACTCATGCCTACTGGGGGAGGCCTTGTGGACTTTATGGGGCTTTTCTGTTTGGATGGAGTCTGGCGCCTTTTATTAGAGTGGACCTTCTCACGCACCACTGGCTCAGGGTCATGTGACACTATCCTATGTTTAAACATAACAGACTGACTGTCAGAAGCCTGTAGCCTATCCTTGTCTGTATTAACTAGTCTAAAACCAAAAGGTAATCCTCTGTCAGCTCCATCACAGGTTAGTATCGGCCGTGCATGCTGTTCCATGAGGGGGAAGCCTCTGGCTGCTACAGAGTCTCCTGGTGGCCGGGAATTGCTCATCAATAAGGAAGCTTTATTGGCTCTAAGAGAAGGAGCTGCCACCCCGACAGGTTTAGTCGTCCTGCTCTCTGTCCCAGGGGCTACCTGGGAGCCGCTGTTCCCTCCACAGCCTGTGGGCCTGTCTCTTCCATCCATATAATCAAGATGCTCCTGCAGCTCTGCAAAAGTGCTGCATTTGAAGCGGTCTCCTTCCACTAGTGGCAACTCTCTGACCTGCTTCCGGTTCAGAGAGGGGATGATGGGGACGAAGGCAGGGGGGCCCTCGTTTTCGCAAAGCTCCCGGTCTGAGATAACAGCTCCCCCGGGCCCCACATAGATCACAGTGTCATAGGCCTGCTGTCTGCTGGAGGTGTGGTCCCTGTCATACAGCGGCATACTGGCAAACTTTGCATCCAGGGTCACATTCGGCAGGTGAAAGGCTCTCATTTTGGCAGGGTGGAGGATTATACTCTCTTCATATGAGCCTTCCCCAGTCAAGGAGGAGTACTATGGAAATACAGAAGTAATAAAACAAGCAAATAAAAAACAATTAAATACAAGTATTTTTTACATGTTGTCTTGTCATCAGGATTTCATGTTTCAAGAGCACTTATGTTCAAAAACAATCCTGCCCCAGTCAATATCATTGAATCTAATAAGTCCACATGTTAAGATATTCTCTATGTATATATTGCATTTGTGCTACCGAGTTTGGACTAAGGCTTACAGTAATGATTGTAGACTGTATACACTGCTTTATTATCTGACTCAGCAATTAAGGGAAAAGTGGTGATCTATTGTGGAACAACACATAAGCACATTGTAAATTACAGCCAAAATAGAAGGAACTTATGTTCTAGGCTCAGATTTTTTTCTGTTTGACCAGCATAATATTGTGTTAAAGAAAATGCTTTTATTATTTGAATGGCTGTGGCTAACTTGGAGGATCAGGTTTCGAAGTGTTACCATAACAATATGAATAGGCTTGTCCCTCATGGCGCCCTGACGCACCTTTGGCTGCGTCCTGCCCACATGGTAGAGGCGGGAGGCCAGCTGTAGTGTGGACAGCGACTCGCTGTACTGCTCTGCATGGGCCGAGACGTGGGCGATCATGGTAGTGTGGCAGTTAACGTTCCCCAGTGATTCCCTCAGCAGCATTGTCAGCTTACTGTCCCTGAATTGCACATTAAGACACCCTTTAAATAGAGAGGCAGAGCAGCTATGCTGTAATGGAGCTTTCATAAAAACAGCAATGTGCATAAGAGATTGACAGCTAACCTACCTGTATGGTACATGCTTGGCCCCGCTAACCAAGGCGAGAATGACATTTCCCACTGCTGCCAGCGACAGGCACTGACTACCTTGGCGTTGGTTCAGGACCATCTCTCCACTTCCCAGGTCGATGATGTGCAGGCAGCTATGACCCCCTGACACTGATAAAAAGAACACCTAAAGAACTAAAAATATTCATCCTTTACATCAGCTCCCCAGATTACAGCCTGGGGAAAACTGGGCAATCCTTCCACTATGCAACATAGTATATGATCATTGCACAACTTTTCCTGATTAGACAGAAGTAATAACTTCACACCCAAATAATGTTTTAGAAGTTCCAGTGTTTCCATCTGTAGGTATTACACACCTTTGGGTGTTCCACAAAGCAAGATTTCTCAGTTAGCTGTGTAAACCTAGGCTAGAAGTCATGATTGTCCAATAGGAATGCTCATTACCTAAACTTTTATTGGACGATAATGACTCACTAGTTTAAGTTAGTCCAGCTAACTCAGAAATCCTGCTTTGTGACTCAGGCATATGTGTCAGAAACAAAATAACAAAAGCTGGCTCATCATGTTTGTTAATGTGCTGCATACAATAACCTTCCCGCGAGTGGGGTCACCTGTAAGTACATGTGGGTATACACTGCACATTATGCTATCTGAGGCAATGTGTGGCCACATGGTCAAAAGTTGGTAGTATCTATTTTTGGTATATTTTTAGGTAAAATCTCAAGAATTTCAGGGTCATTATCATAAAAAATGAGCAATATCCAAGCAATACAACAATTGTTTTGCATTAATTGTTTTGTAGGCAGCTGTGTCTAAAAAGTTATTTGAGACTGAAAAATTACACCATTCTCTAAAGCAAATGAATCTGTGGCTAATCTTGTATGTTTCAAAATATTCAAATTGATTTTCTTTACTAGACAAGAATTTATTGGCTTATATGCAATTCAAAAAACCCCAGAGAAACATTAGGAGAGATAATCAAAGCAAATTGGGACATAAATTTAAATCAAAGGAAGATATAGGATGTCCAATCCTTCGGAATACCACTAATGCACTGTGGGCATCTTTTTGAATGATGCACTTTACCATTGAATCCCACCACCAATGTCAATCTATATGAGAATGCATTACGCTTAGAAATCCTGGGGTTTGACAATATAAGTTTGCATTAAAATTTCTTGTGTCCATCTGTGGAAGCAGGAATAGGGACATTATGGAGTTAATGCCACCATTTTAATGATCCCATCACCCCTAATCTCTGTAAAGTGCAAACCTTTTTTGCAATTTAGTCATAATTTTTGGAGGAACAACAGGGGAAAGTCAGTTTTTGCTTTAAACACTCTCTCTCTCTCTCTCTCTCTCTCTCTCACACACACACACATACACACACGTTGGCGTACCTACCTGTATCTAAATGGAGACTTTCCATTCATTTCTATGGGAAAAGCCATAATCCCAATCATAATACCCTTAAACTCCACCAGCCCTATCCTTTTGCCTAAGACTTTTGGCATTCTTACTTTTTAGTTTGCATTCACAAATTTTTATAAAATCCAAACGGGGACCTGAAAAATATCCCCAAAAGTAAAGATGTTTCAGGTTTTACCACACTTTGGGGACATTTTGGTCCCAAAATGTGATCTATGCAAACCCACGCACATAAACACACACACACACAAAGGGCCTCACTTAGAGCCTTCCTGCCCTAAGCACATAAGTCGACACACAGTGGGTGGGGCAGCCTCACTTCCTGCCATGGTGGCCTGATCCAGGTGGTGCTGCTGGATGTACAGGGTGAACAGCAGGTGAGAGTTGTGGCGTTTGTCCCCGTTGCGTGCCGCCAGCGCCGAATCCAAGAAGAGAGCAGCTCGGTCAGCACTGGGGGCCTGCAGCTTGCTCTGGTTCAACAGCTGCATAAAATCATATTGCAAATGTACATTAAGTGCTCCTCAGGAATGGTTATGTCATCCAGGACCAATCAAAGAAGCAGTTTAATGCATAAGAACCACTGATGAGACAAGAGGCACAGAGATTGATGGATGAATTTAAATGTTAATACTGCTGATGAAAAGCAGATGCTGCTAATCCCAGGGGTCTGAGGAACATTCCATTAAATCAAGCAGTACCTGTGAGCCACAGACAGGGTCTTCCTTAAGATGGACCCCCTTAGAGGAGACGTCAGCCTGGCCCTCACAGACCATGTGAGATAGCAGGTCTGTGAGAATCTCCTCATCGCCGCTGATCTCCACAGCAGACACGTGGACAGAGAAGTGCGTGCCCAGTTTCTCTTGCCGCCTGGCAATGAGCGTGAACAGCCAAGAGATGCTGCATGGCATTATTCCCAGACCCTGTGTGGAACTATCCCCACCCACCATGGTGTAGGTTTTGCCTGAGGAGGGTCAACAGAAACATCTAGATGACTCCAGGTCTAATTCTCAGCTAAAAATAGCTGTCAGCTCAGTTAGATTTTCAGGTGCTTCAGGTAAGCAACAATCAGTCAAGGTCATACAGTACAGGACAAACTGCGTATTTTAGTAGGTCATAGCATTTTATTTTCTGATGCTGGACGATCACATAATACAGGCAGTCCCCAGGTTATGAACGTCTTTAAGTCAGAAAAATAAAAATACAATACATAATAGTAATAATTATATGGTAATATTAAAAGTAACTACATCCTTTACTGTACCTCAAGCTGACGAATCACTGAAGCTGTGTAATCACAAAGTAGTGCTTGCATTTGTTATTACAAACCAATGCATTTAAATAAAATTTTTAATGTAATAGACTTTATGGCAGTCCATTCCTAAGTATGAGTTCTTAATCTCGGGACTGCCTGCATACGGGGGTGGATGGCCACAGGCCGGGGGCTAGGAACCTCTGATCTTTTTGTCCATCTATGGGATAAATGTTGGATGACCATTTGAATGGCAAGATTATACTGATTTTAGATAACAGGCAAATATAGTTCACAGTCACAGCAACATACATGTAAAAAGTACTTATGTATTGCTTGCAAGTTGTGTTCCAGCAATCCACGTGCATTGCTTAGCAGATTTATTCTAAAATGAAATTGAAATATTGAATGGCTCACCTAGGTTAGAATGACCAAAGCAAAAGATACATCCATCAGCACCACTCAGCACAGCTTGTATAATGTCTGTCAGAGTCTCGGAGCAGAGATCAGCCTGTGAAGACAACCATCACAATTCAGTCTGTGAGCTCAGTCTGTGAGAAAGAAGACATATCTGATCTCTTCAGTATACTTGTCTCTCCCAAGCCACACACTGGATTGTGAAGAGCAGTGCTTATTCAGCCTAGGACTTTCTTTGAAGAGATGAACCCTGTCATGTTGAATTTCTGAAATGTCACAGCTACAAATACTGCATGATAACCATCAGGACATCAGCCAAAAATGGCAAACTGTCTTGCTTACACACACACGCATGTGCGCGCGCACACACACACACACACACACCTGTGTGAGCAGCTATATGAAGAGGATTAGAGATACCTGCATATCTAATTTTTCATACTAACATTATACTGAGGTATATGGTATTTAACTTTAAAACTGCTCATGAAAGTTTACCCGTATCACTACACTGTTTGTATTTGTGTTTGTTGCCCTCTCCTGGTCTGATAGAATATCACTGCTGTATGCACCAGCCGAAACCATCCTCGTCCACAGCAAAATGTAGTATGAACACAAGCCGCCAGGCAGACGAACGTCCCCAGCCATAAAACGTACAAATGCACACATGGACTGTTAAGTATGAACTAGGCTTTAGATGCCTTTAAATAGTGTTTCTTCAATTTTGGAGCAATTTGTCTCTGTTTATTTAGTTCCTTTCCGGCCTTCCAACAATGCTTCCGCAAAGTTTGAAGAAGGTCCATAAGAAACTTTTTGAGTTATTGCCTTAATAATTTAATTGAATAATTTAAATGCCACGGCCAAGCAGAATGTTGTTGCTAACCATGTTCATCCTTTACGGCCACAATTTGCCCATCTTCTAATGGCTACTTTAAGATAATGAGTTCAGTGCACTTCAATGGCCTCTCCAGTCACCAGATTTGAGTCTGATAAAGAACTTCTCGGGTGTGGTGTGTTGTGGCAAAATGGGAGATTCACAGCATGCATATGTGGCCAACAAATCTGCAGCAATCTGTAACCAGTCAAAATGGACCAGAATGCTACTAGCATACTTTGCTGAGTCCAAGCCAGAAAGAATTCAGGCTGTTCTGAAAGCAATGGGGGGTCCAAACACACACACACACACACACACACACACACACATAGACACACACACAGACGCACATGTTTGTACTCATATCCTTGCGATTAATTTATATAGGCACCTTCACACCATAGTTCCAGAACCTGGTCCCAGTTTACAAGTTCCTGGCTGCTTCAACCTGAAACTTTTGTAACTCCTGGCCATTTTTGTATGTCGCTTTCACACCACAGAACAGGAACTGAGACCTTCATGCTAAATAAGCACTGGAGATGTTCACACATAATTTCAGATTCATCTTTCATTCTCCACGGAATAAAAAACTATGTAACATTATTCCATTAATAAGTGCTGACAAGTTTCACCACCAGCACTAGTGATATTAGACTAAAGTATATTGGTTAGTGATCGAATTTTCCCATGCAGAAATATGAAGACAAAAAAGCAAGCAAAAGGTATTAATTGATGCCTTAAATGTAATTGAGGGTACAAAAATAATTCCATCTGCTCAATTGCTCCACTAAATCTCTCTTTCTGCACTTCCACGTAACTTCCAAGTTAGTGCCAGTGCTTGTGGTCAACCAATCAGCAAGCTATGGCTATAAACGCTTCCCCAGTAGTTCAAATGAAAAGTACCTACTCTAGAGTAGTTACTAGGAATTACTAAAAAAGGGTTCTGGAACTGCCTCTGAAGAACTACAATTGGGCCAAATTCCTGCAGTGTGAACATGACAAAACTCCCTGGTTCTGAAAAAAGGTTCTGGTTCCAGATAAAAGAAAAAGCACCTGATGGGAAAAACCTCAGTCCCAACAATGACAACTTTACCCCTTGCTTAGCAGAAGAGTTGATTCCCACTCACTGTGACAAAAGCTCTGCTCAATGCAATGTGCAAACCGGAATCCATCTTAAAAGACTTACCTGGGACATGTCCTGAGTAAAAATGGCATCAAAGTTGAACATGGTGGCACCCAGCACCGAGTACCCATGTCTAGCATGTGCCCCCATGGAAGGCTCATAAAGAGTCAACTGCTTCCTGTGGGAGTCCACCTGAAGGATGCATGAGGACTCAAAGGCATCATGGACACCCTGGAAAGGACTGATGCGGACCGTTACTTTCACCTGTATGGGACAAAAGGTGCTGTTCTAGTTGGGAAACTAAGCGATTCAGCAGGAAAGAGTCAATAGTCCTAGGTATTATTTTAAAATACACATGTAAAACAAGCAAAGGTGGATTGTTCAGGTCCAGAAAGTAAAAATCCAGACCAACATTTTGTTTCAAACAACCAGCTCAGTATAAAGAGTTTTTACTTTCTAGACCTGAACTTTATTGCTGATAAAAATACAGTAAGAAATCCAATGGGAAATATAATCAATACTTCCAGCACACCGAGGTCACATTTATTGTCACATAATTACACTGATGATGAATATTGTAATGAGCTGTAGCTGTAAAGGGGCACTGACTGCTGGTGTGTGGTTCAGTGGGTTAGAATGCTGTGCTTATGTCTAGATGGTCACTGGTTCAAGTTATGTGGGAGGCAGAATATCAATATCACTCTTGGACCCTTAATTCCAAGAACTGCTCCAGGGGTGCCAGGTAATTGGCTGACCCTGTTCTCTCTTTCTGTGATCTCACCTGTATGTGTGTGTCTAACAGGACAGTATGATCAGATATGAAAACATTGAATTTTAGGGCAGATTGTAATGTGTTAGGTTAGTGAACTGTGCCCAGGAGGTCATAAGTTCAAATTCCATGGCCAGCAGAATAATGATATCACTGTAGTTCCTTTCAGCAAACTGTCCTAGCAGCAAACTGTCTCATCTGCCTTGGACCTGAAGAATTGATTTTCCTACTATTGCTGTTATATGTACCAATCAGCATTCTTATGAGGCATGAAGAATAGATAATACTGCTTGTTACCACGAACAGATTTCACTCATAAAAGTGCCATTTGCTTTGACTTCCTGTAAAACTCGCTAATGTGGCTAACATGAAGGCTAAAGGTAGCTAAAGCGATAGCTAACACTCGGTGATGGGCAGTTGTCTAATGACTAATGAATACTAACAGTGAAGTTATCTACAGGTTTGTAACAGGATGGCTCAAATGAAGTAACATGTTGATGAAGCTATATCATAATGTGAATAACTGGATAAGTATTAGGGCTGAATAGCAAAGCAGGCTAAAATTAAGATTACTGTGACTATTATAAAATTAAGCAACTGGAATACTGTGTACAACTCATGAATTTTTACTTGTTTTAACATTTATCTACAGGGTTTCCAGCTGTCACACTTCTGGTGTGATACTCATATTTTCAGATTCTTATACTCACGCAAGAAATCTTACACTAAATCTATTTTATTCCATCATAAATTTAAAATTAATCATATCAAAAGTGTTGAGGTGGTCTGCAAACCCTACAGACTATGTACAATGTAATAATACCACCAACCAGCTGACCAAAGCTGGCCACCCTGTATCCATTTGGTTTTCCTCTACATCTCTATTTCGTTGCCCATGAACCAATTAATCAAATGTGGATCAGAAAATAATTGTCAGGTACTATTGATATTAGGAGAGTAACAATACCGTCTACTCATGATTTGGTTCAATGGACAATTTGGAGGTCACGGTTCAATACATTCACAATGTATTCAACAACATAAGACTGAAAACAAACTAAGATGTCACAGTCCTCATTTCTTCCTTTTGAAGCATGTACACTTACAAAAAGCTGGTTTCAAACCATTACTTTTTTTTCTTATGCTGCAGACTCCAGTGCAAAATGCAAAAATAAAATCTCAAGGTGTCCTCTTGTGTTACCATTAATAAATGATTTTGTGCCATAGTGCATCGCTAAACCCCTACAGTGCATATCATCATGTTTTTCAATTGCGAAATATTGTGCCACGGTGCATAGTTACACCCATAATTGACAGACACAGCTTGTTTAAAGACACAGGAGCATCTGTAGAGTAACTGTGGAGCAGCATAAGGTTATCTACTCCCACCCCTCCAGCTTTGGTCTGCTGGCCCTTATCCCATTCAGTGCCAGGAAGTAATGACTGTGTGACATACAGGAACTCAAACAACATGAATCAGGCCCTTTGGCAGATGGTGCCGCCAGCTCGTACACTGTGATGCTGTCAGGTGGCACTATGGGAAATGGATGCAGGAAGCAGTAGAGCAGAATGAGCATCATAGCTTTTTTTGTGATTTCCTTCAGTAAGAACAGGATAAAACCTCAGATCTATAGTGAAGTGTTTAAGCGACATCCTGAAGGCCTGTGGGTTGTGCCTTAGTCACATGGTCCTTCTCAGATCTCTGAGAGAAGCACAGTTCATCCTTCTTCTTCGGAGATACATTTCCAATGTACTCAATTTACCTCAAATGTATTTCATTTATTCCCTCATGAGGCCGTATCAAGGCCCACTAGAAATTATTTGTACATCAATTATTCATGAATGAATGAAATATCAGCACTTTGCGATTTAAAATGTTAAAGAAAAATCTCCATCACTGTCGAAATTATGTAAAACAATTTTGTCTCATTTTGTATATATGAAAGAGTACACAATGCAGCTACTCTGGTATATGTTTGAGTCTGATTATGCTACAGATTCTTCTAAGCATGATTTAAACCCAGCACAGTGGCAAGGTATTTGTGTGTTTCATTTATCAATTGTATGTGCTGGTGCAAAAGCAGCCAGAGACAGCTTAGTACAGCCTGCTCAGCCCAAGCGCTGCATCAACTCTAATAAAAGCATGTGTGGGGCCAACAGACTGTAGGGTCTGGTGGTGGCACATGATACTATACACACTGTCATTACTGATACAGCCCTGTGGTGGGTTTGTGTGTGTACTGTTCCTTTTGGCCTGCAGAGGGAGCATAGGCTGCTCCTGTCTTGGGAGAGGAAATTACCTGCACCTGGCTGTACATTCAGTAACGAGGTGCACCTGGCTGTGAAGAGGTGCATAAAATAAAAATGACCTGAAGATCCACAGGAACAAAGACCTGTGTTCTTTGGGGCATGGCTTGGTTTTTGCTGAGTTCTTTTGTGGATTAAGTGTACCAGCCACTGGCTAGGCTTAGACTTGCTGCTTATGATTGATTTATTGATCATGCAGCTTTCAATCAACCGGTTACAATCTGTTAGGTTCCTGGACCATCTAGTACACTAGGCTTACGGTGGTCACCACTCCTTCTTCTTTTCTTTTTTTTTCTACCCCCGTTTGAGAGTAGGTAGGAAAGACTTTGTTGTCCTTGTGTTGTGTGTGTGTTGTTTGTCATTTTATTTGGTGCTGCTGCTGACCCCAGACCTGGTAAGAGTATTTATTGGTTGTTCAATTCTCTGTTCTTGGTGCTGCCACTCCGTAACAACTTGCATTATTGTTTTGCTTTTGTATTAAAACTGTGCTGGATCATTAAACTTCTTGTTTCTTGACAGCACTAGTTGGGTGTCTTTGTAAGGAGTTCATAACAAGTTTTCATTTTTAGGTATTTTCAAGCCATCTTGTGTAACACATGTCTTAGCAATGAGTATGTGTGAGAGTATGAGGTGTGTCTTCCTCACCTTTCCTAGACTTGGTCCATTCTTGTCCTTGACTAATGACCTGAGGAGGTGTGGGGGAACAGCAGGCGGTGCGTGCTGCAGGATTCCCCGGAAATTAGTTGGGTAGAGGGAAGGCCCCTGGATGTGGGGGCAGGGAGGGTGGCTCTTCTTCCTCTTGGAAGAGAGGTTGAGTTTTTGGGCTGCTCTGCAGGGAATGCATGAAGCGACGGTGAGGAAGATGTGCTGGTGTCAAGCCAGAGGTCAATCACTAATATTCTACAGCAACGTTTCCTTATCTGGTCCTTGGGAAACCACAGACAGTCCATGTTTTTGCTCCCTCATCAAAACGTGGACCATCTGTGGATCCCTGAGGAGCGGATTGGGAAACACTGATCTAGAGTATTTGACAAATGCATAGCAGAGATGGGAAAACCACATACCCCAGCTATTCAGCGGCAATGTGAAGGGAATTATCCCCTATAAAAATGAGCTAGATGTTCAAAAGGGACATTGAACTGCCAGCAAACCACTTCATTCATATCTACACTGAGATTCCTCTTTAATAGAAGATAACTATTTACTTTATTTATTATTATTGATTTCTGTAGCTTTACTGTATCTGGCCTTGTTTCTACTTATCTATAATTTCTTTATGTGATTGCTAATATATACAGACAGTCCCCAGGTTATGAATGAGAGCTGTTCCCTAAATCTGTATTTAAGTCAGAAAAATTATAATACAGTACATAATAATGATGATGCAGTAATAATACTGTAAATAAAATAAAGTAACTACATATGGTACTGTACCGTACTTTGAGCCAATGAACTACTGAGGCCGTGCAGTGTTTCCACAAGAGTCACAAAGTAGTGTGGGTTCGTTATTATGAACCATTGTATTTATCCTGAATTTTTAATATAATAGGCTTTATAGCAGTTTTTAAGCATGAGTTGCCCATAGATCAGATGTTCTTATATGGCTGTGATGCATTTTGAATAAACCTCCTAAAACAATGGGAACCCAAAACAGCAGTAATAAAGAACAGATCATTATATTCCTGTTTGGATGTAATGCACCTGTTGGGTCATTGTGTTTTGGAGGTGTTATCTGAGGAGGGGGGAGGGGCTGTGGTCTGTTCTCTCACTATTGGGGACAGGGTAAAATGTAGGTGACTGGAAAGGAGGAATTGAAGCCAGCGTGGTAGTCAGCCATTAGGCCATCATCCTGCACATTTTAATCTGTATGTCTCATGAAGGGCCTACTAATAAGATAAACCCCCCCCCCAACTCCCACCCCATGGTTCATCAATCATGGTACACTTAGCAAGTGGACATGCATTAAGAGATGCAGTTAGGGACTGAGCATTGGGTCCATAACTAGAGATCTAACCAAAAAGAGAAGAACAGCACATTTTGTTCAGCTTGTTTTTCTCCTCGGATTATCTTATGATTTTCAGAATTATTATCTGGCAATATTTCTGGAGCCACATACTATAAATATAGAAACTAAAGCAGAAACTATCAAATGTCATTGTTTGGGATCAAAAAACATTACACATTACATTACAAAACATGATTTCCAAAATACAGAATATAACACTGCAACTATTTGAAACTATGATGAAATCACAGATTTTAGCACCAGTCATATAACTGAGCAGTGAGCAAACAAGATTGTTTCATTAATAAAAAATCTGATGCTTGGTTTTGCATTACTAATGTGATTGGCGGCACTATATGACAGTTAGTGCTGTTCCCTCGAAGGCCCAGCTGCCTCCTTTGGAGCTTGTGCATTAACCCCCTTTTTCACACATGCATTACTTCCCCCCCTCTGAGTTTCTTAAAACATGATTGCTCCCTCCTCTTTTCAGTGATGCCCCCTGCCTCTCTTATGGGACTGAGTAAATCTGACAAAAAACAAACCATTATTACCCTGTTCTTCCTTTAACTGATGTCTGTGATTACATGATCAATTTAAAGGTCTGTAACAGTGCCACCTTTTCATTATAGCATGCATGAGTGATGCAGTGCTTCATTATAATTTGTACAACTAATGCTTCTCTTGCAAACAGCTATTATTAACCTTAAAATATAATGCATATGTCAGGAGAATGATCATAATTTCCATATCTGATATATTTCTATGGTCTATTTTTATTAGACAGAGAAATCTTGATCAAACGAAGTTGGGATTTTCTCTGCATGAGAACAAGCTTAAGCAGACTGCAGGGGATTGTCTGCAGTTTGTAGCCATCCTTAAGATGAAGAGAAACTCTCAGCCCTGCTACCGATGGAACACACGCCCCAGACAATTCAGTGCGTCACCAAGGCTAACAGTGAGCTGGCAGCTCACTGTTAGCACAGAGAACAGCGCATCCAGCATTGGCAGCTCCTGATTATGGAAATGATATGTATGAGAGAAAGAGAGGTTTACTCACAGTTCCTTCCAATCCATTAGCCAGTCAGCACTCATCAGCGTTGCAGGCTAAGAGCAGAACGGCATGTTCGTCTGCGTCTCGAGGCTGGAAATGGGGCGAGGTCCGCGTGTGACAGGAGAGACACCGTGCCGGCAGCATGATGTGCGCTTGGGGGCGTGTTCCCGTGCCAGACAGGGCTCCCTGGCAGCTCAGAGTGCGGTCGTCCTGCGTAAGGGCCACTGGGACAACCCCCCCCACATGCTGATAGAGTGCTGCATACGGGAGATGCCTCCGGTGACCATGCTGCTGTCCGCGGTGTTGTGCACCCAGCAGTGGAGGTGCTGGGATGCGACCCACCCTCTGGGCTTTCACCCAGCCTTTAAATGTCAGCTGGGTTCCAGTTAGTTAGCAGATATCCATATATCTGTCCGATTCCTTCCTTACTGCCCAAGGGATCCAGCCTTCCCTGCCTGAACACTCTCCTCTCTCTCTCTCTCTCTCTCAACCTGTCTAAAACTGCTCTTTCTCTCTCTCCATTAAGCCCTCCCTCTCTTTGTCCGCTGTGAGACTGCAGTTATACTCTCTCTCTCTCCTTCTCTCTCTCTCTCTCTCTCTCCTCCTCTCTCAGCCAGAGCCAGTGGAGAGGCCAGCTATCTGTCATTCCCAGCAGAATATCATATCTCCATGGGCGTGGTGGGTGGGCGGTTCACATTCTCAACAGCTATCAAACTAACAAGTGGGCCAGCTGTCTCTTTCTGTATGAGTGTGTGTGTTTGTTTATGTACTGTGTGTTTATATTATATTATATTATGACACTGTCATTTCCCATTTCTCTTCCTTTCCTTTCCCGTCTTTTCCTTTCCTTTCCTGTACATTCCTTTTCTTTTCTGTCCTCTCCATCCCTTCCTTTAATTTCCTTCCCCCTCCCTTTCCCCTCAATTTCCTTTCCCCTTCTTTCTCTTCCCTTTCTTTCTTTCTTTCTTTCTTTCAGTGCTGTGTATTGTGGGCTGAACTATTCTTCCTCCTGACTCACCAGTAAATATGCTGATTGGCCGCAATGGTGCTTGACTATAAATAGGAGATGTGATGGTGACGTTACCACTGAAGGAACCTGGCTTTGCCTGCATTCTGCATATTCACACCTTCTACCTCCATATTGCCATGGATGACCATCTGATACTGAATGCTATGAAGATAAGACTATCTTTAAATTGTAAGTTCACTTCCTTGTAATAGTTGTCTGGCCCCAGTTTTGATGAGAGTTAAGCCCATAGTGCACTTTGATGTAATACAATAAAACCAAGTCTGCCTGCTCTCAACTGATTTTCTCAGAAACTTGTGTCAAACACAGTAATTCCAAGGTTACATGAACAATACTTTCTCAAATCACTTAAAAAACACAAATGTTTCAGTTGTTATTGCTCTGACTGCAGTGTTTTACAGGTTTTAGAGAACCTTGGTTTTATTCATTCTTAATATGGCATTATTCAATAAACAGTTATTCAGAGTTTTCTTCCCAAAAGTAACCATCCTTAAACACCTTACATTTAGGTGTTTTTAGGGAACAGTGTTTCACCATTTTGATATTATGCTGGTGCAACTCCATTTTCCTAGTATTTGAAATAACCAACAGGTTACAACACCAGCCAGCTGCCACCCTCCCTATGTTAACGCCAAAATGATCATGCGATTTAAAGCAGCACAAGCAGGAGGGTTAAGTAGCTGCTGGACCTGGCAAGGTGTCACTGATTCTCTCAAACTTTAACCATCTCCATGTCTAGAAAGATGTTAATCTCCTTTTAGCTTGCTTGGAACAATATTTCTGTCCATTCATGATTTCCAAGAAATGTTTGAGTTGGTTGCTATTTTACCATCTTGGTACTGCACTCTTTTCTCAGGCAATGTTCAAAGCATCTCATCATGTGATCTTGAATTTTGCTTAGTGATGAACTAACCTTATGCCTAAAAAATACACGCCACCCTTTCTACATTGTGATTAGAATCAACCAGATCACAGAACACCGATGAATTGCTAGAATATTACTCTACGCATGGAACAGTTTATAAATCTTAATAACTAACTTAATAAAGATAAACAAAACATTCTTCAAAAAAGAAAAAAGAAAGATCCATCCATCTTCTGTAACGGCTCATCCTGTTGAGAGTTGTGGAGTGTCCAGAGTCTATCCTGGAGGCATTGCAGGGCACCCTCACACATCATTCATTCACACATGCACAATTTCATAACTGGGGTACCCAGAGGAAACTCCACGATGATACGAGAACATGCAAACTCCACACACTGAGCCATGGCAGAGACTTCAACCCTGGTCCCAGAGGTTTGAGGCAACAGTGCTAACCACTGTGCCACCCCAGAGAAAAACATCATTCTACCAAAATCATGTTCCAGCTATGTTAGTAATACATTTAGTGGTAGAAGTAGTATCCATAGTTTTCTTTAACACATCCAACACTGCTGTTATATCGAGGGATAAAAGAAGACTGTAACTAGATCCAGTGCTAGGTTTGTGTAGGGCACACCCAAGTCCAATTCTTAAAGGAGATGCTGACATCAAAGAAAAAACTCAAGCATTTCCATTTACTCAATTTGTATTTTAGCACATATTACTTAGTAGTTAGATGTCTAATCTGTTACAAATTGAATAAAAACAACTTAAATGCATGTTATGCAATACAAACAGTGATTGTGTGTGTGTGTGTGTGTGTGTGTTCGGCCTTTTCTCTGCACTCACACTCAGGTCTGTCATCACTAAGTTGTTCACTAACAGGTCATGACATTCCTCATTGGCCAGTGTATGACGTGTGCACATTGCACCCAGGAACCTGATATTAACACCAAGCCCACGAGAGGAAGACCCCCACAGGCTGAGCTGTGCTTTCCACCGCAGAGGCTGGTATAGGCTCAGACACCAATAAATAAATGAAAGGCGACACCACACAGGAGACCCCTGACGATGATGTCACCCTCCACTGCCAAGGTGGGTGGAGCTGTAGTCACAAGGTCAAGCTGCCAAGTCATCAACAATGAAAATGAGGTGACGATTTAGGCTTTCTTCTCATCACAAGACTATTCATTTTCATGCATATTCTCATTTGTTCTCTTGTGTTCTTCTCAAATATTTTGATCAGTTTGTTTACTCTGACTTTCTCAGTAGAAATTTAACCCCAGTATCAATGGCCAAAAGAGAATGTATTACTCTGTATATATTATGTACACCTAGCCTTATGTATTGTTCATTAACACTTGTCAAACTTGGGTATAGGTAATTACACATTTGATATTATTGTCTTATATCCAGAGAAAGGAGTAATGTTGCTATAATTTGAAAGAGGTATATTAGACATTAATTATATCTTAATTAGTTCTAAAAAAACACCATTCCCAGTTCCAGGATTTGGAAATTAACAATTTGTTTGTAAATGGCAGCAGCAAATTAAAGTTTTGACAATATTTTGTAAATGATCATTTTCAAGTATTACAGTGCCAATAAAATCTGGGCCATGACCATAGTCTTATGGTAAGTAGCATTATCATATAGCATTTATGTTTATGGACCTATAATCAGTAGGTGATCGACTCTGTGAGAGAACTGTATTGTTCATATGTTTTTCTACACATCACCATTTATAAATACAGTTGACCCTTCTACATCACAGGGGCTAGGGGCACAGGCCCTATGCGATCTGGATAAACCACATACAATTATTTGGTCCCCTTGGTGAGCAAATTAAAAAAACGACAAACGTGAGATACAAACATCACTGCAAGATCACTGCGAGATAGCACATAAGAGGCTGCCGTAAACACATAGTGCAGGAGCTAGGTGACATTTATTCAACATGAAAGGTGCGGAAGGTCTGTAGTATCAGAAATGCTTATGAGGCTAAAATGTGCCAGGA
>JAODJU010000090.1:274484-285903 GCA_026776725.1 Gnathonemus echidnorhynchus
TAAGTTCTCCCCAAGCGAGCTTGATGGGCCGAATGGCCTCCTCTCGTTTGTATAGTTCTTATGTTCTTATGAACATTAGTTTGGAAAGGAAGACTGATGATGCAGCTCAGAATAAAGAATGATTCTGACAACCTGCCACAAATAATGTTATTAGCCATGTCTGGTGAGAAGAAGCAGACAGAGCCAAAGAAACACTCATGAACAAAGAATGTTTTGCAAACAGAAAGAGACTAAAACCTGCTCTTGACGAACTAATTTGCTTTTAGTAATACTTTATTAATCCTTGTGAGAAAATGTTCATTTCGCTTTACCTCCACACAGGTGAGAACAAGCTTGGGGTCACAGTGAAGGGTCAGCCACCTTGCAGCGTTCAGAGGGTTGGGGATGAAGGGCTTGCTCTAGGGCCCAAGCATGTGTGACTATTCTGCCGAGGCTGGGCTGAAGCCGACAGCCCTCCAATCACAGACACAGACTACCCCCTAAACCTGTAACATTAAACACCATCACTGTCATATTTTACCATGGTGGGGGGGGGGTTTCTAGGTTGGTGTGCAGTGTTTGATTTGTGCCATAAATGCAGCTGCTTACACACCAATCAGCTCTACTTTAGGACTCTAGATGACATGTAGCAAATTCTCTATGGGCAAGGATGTGTTTGGTTTGGAAGGTCTCTCAGGTGCTGTAGGATCTTTCAGGAGCGGAGTATCTGCCAAAAATTACAATAGGTGATTTGCTAATTTATTACAAAGATGTAGTAAATGACTTTTATTGCATTGGGACAAGTTTGCAGTTGATGGTACAGGGATACTTTTTAAATGTACTCTTTTTCTGTTTTTTTTTTTATTTTTAGCAAATTATCTTTTCAGCTTGTTATTTTACAACAAAACAAATGTAGGGCCTGAGTATTTTTTCAAGGTGCAGTATGTGAATAATATGAAAAATATTTAAAAATATGTATAATAAATTGGGTAGTGTGGTAATCACTGTCACCCTGAGTTTCTCTTACCATTCCCCAGACACATGCAGCTAAGTCAGAGGGTGTCTATAGACTGTGTGTACTCCTGGACGATGGGCGCCCATGGGGCATGACCTACTTTATGGAATCTACACAAAGGGAAACAGACAGTGTGTAAATTTGACTGCTGAATATCATTAAGAATGTACAGTCATGTGAAAAAGAAAGTACACCCTCTGTCAATTCTAAGGTTTTATGTATCAAGGCATAATAAAAAAATCATCGTGTTCTTAGCAGGTCTTAAAATTAGGTAAATACAACCTCATATGAACAACAACACATGACAAATTACAGTGTCATTATTTATTTAATAAAAAAGCAAGCCAAAATGCAGAAGCAGTGTGTGTGTGTGTGTGTGAAAAATTGAGTACTGCTTCCATAGGAATAGGGTAAGTAGCATCCATGTGCTGCTAATCAAATGCACTTAATTAATTGATCATCAGCAAGTGTGACCAGCTCTATAAAAGCAGAAATATTGGCAGTTTGCTGGTCTGGAGCGTTCAATCATGTGTTACCACAATGGGAAGGAAGATAGACATCAGCAGCTGTATTAGAGAAGCAATTGTTGCTGCCCATCAATCCAGGAAGTATTATAAGGCCATTTTCAAAAAATTTGAAGTCCATCATTCTACCCTGAGAAAGATTATTCACTAGTGGAAAACATTCAAGACAGTTGCTGATCTTCCCAGGAGTGGTCATCCCAGCAAATTCACCCCAAGGTCAGACCGTGCAATGCTCAGAGAAATTGTGAAAAACCCAAGAGTTGTAACTCAGATTCTACAGGGTTCAGTTAGCATGTTAAATGTTAAAGTTCATAATAGTACAATTAGATAAAGACTAATTAAGTATAGCTTTGTTGGAAGGGTTGCCAGGAGAGAGCCCCTTCTCTCTAAAAAGTATATGGCAGCACGGCATAGGTTTGCAAAGTTGCATCTGAACAAACCACAAGGTTTCTGGAACAATGTCCTTTGGACAGATGAGACAAAAGTGGATATATCTGGCTATAATTCACTTTGATATGAAAGACTTAAAGTCATACAGAAAACGATTACTGCAAGCTAGCATTGCTAAAGGTGGTTCTACGGGCTATTGAATCATCGGGTATACTTAGTTTTTCACACATGGCTTCTACATTTTGGCTTCATGTTTGTTAAATATTGACATGGAGGAATCTTGTGTGTTTTACACCTGAAGTAAGATTTAAATAATTTTAGAACCTGGTATATAGCACATGATTTGTTATGTCCTGATACGTAAAACCATAGAACTGAAAGAGGGTGTACTTTATTTTTCACATGACTGTATAGCTTATGCTGTTTGTTCATTTACAGTTTTGAAATAACAGAAGGACAGGATTGTGTTATATTAATTCTAACTTGTTCTGAGATTGTGACATGGCTGATTGGAGGAAGAGATGAGAGTGTAATGAATGCTGGGAATTTGGAGTACTCATGCTCTAAGTAGCCCCAGAAATGTGCCAGAACCGGTCAGAGGACCTGTTCGACAAAGACTGTTTGCTCACTGCAATGGAATTTGAAGGAGGTAATTCTGTTGGGTAATGCAAGACCTGCACCTTGTACTCCTGGGAGCAGACAAATATCCAAATAAGGGTGGACGCACATACTCACTCAATAGACTCAATAGTCTTAGTTATATGCCAATAATTATATCATGTATACACATTGATTGAAAAAATTTTGCTTAGATAAGGTCAGTGAACTGAAATCTGAATCCCAGGAGACTACCAATCAAATTCCACCTGTAAGTGTTAAAATGTAATGCTAGCATTACACCAAACAACTTTTTCAAATGATTTCACTGTCGCAGACAAATTTCCAGTACTGGAATAAAATCATGTTTTGCTGGAGTTGTGGCATGCTTCTGGTATCTGTGTAAGGGGTTTTAAGTCAGTCTTTTTCTCATCTTGACATTCTGATAAAATGAACCATGTTTAATTCATAGGCATTTTTGGCTCATGCAAGTAGTGACATGACAACCAAAGCAACCAACCAAAAGGTGCCCCCAGTTAGCGATCCCACAAGACCCCCAGCCTCTGCAAAATCATAATCGGTGATGAAAAAGATGTGACTAATGACATATTGTCTTTGGGTGTGAGAGGGTGTCAGACTTTTTTTTTCTCATGCATGGGTAGAATAAGTCATTCATCAGGTAAGGAACTAAATGTAATTAAGTCCAATTTTTAGAGTATCAAAATTTTAGACTTAAAAAAGGAATACAACATACACCATCCGAAAGTTGCTTGTAGTGTGAATACAATAAATAGTTTTGTGCCACCATGTTTGTTTATTAAAAACATACTGTTTAGCCTTATTTTTTCATTAAAAAATTCATAAATGTCCATGTCATTACACTGCCAGTTCTTACACATTTGTGGCTGGCAGTCCTTAGAAAGTGAGAAAACTGTGAACATGACAAGGAGGCAGCTGACCAAATGATACACCAGTTGCTAGCTTTTAAACCAGCATTTCTAGTGAACATGTTACTGGACCATGTCTGTTTTATTCTCCAAGCACCTTCTGATTCTGAATTTGTTTTACTAAGGTTTCTTAAGGGTTATTAGGCAACTTTCACACAAACACGAACCAGTTACAAGGCTATCGTTGGCAATATGCTACATCAGGGAAAACTGTACAGAACATTCTGTGTTGTTCCATTGGATCTAAGTAGCAACAATACCATAACAGCAAAAATAAAAAGCAAATTTCTTGGAGGAAATTATTATAAAGTATAATAAGTCAAACATTTATCCATATACAAACAAACATTTGTTTCTCATATAGCCCCCTGTTTTTAATTCCAAAATGGTCTAAGGTTTTACAAGGAAGGCCTAGGGCCATCATCCTTCCGTCTGTCCCAAATGAATGCATCAGGGTTTCCTTTCCTATCCAGTCCTTACACTGGACTGTGTTTCACTCACAAGTGAATAAAGGCCTATTACGTCCTCATGTCACATGACTCTGTTTGCCTTCCCCCTGGGACACGTGCTGTAGTAACCCAGATAACATATGTCACTTATGCGTTTTACCAAATCATGAAGGGATTTCGGATACAGGGAGCATACATGATTCAAAAGATACATGATTAATTGCTGATATATAAATGCCTGACAAACAAAAAGAGCAGCATACAGGAATTTCACTAGAATTGTACTGAGATCCATGGAGATTCTACACAAGAGCATAATCCTGATGTTCCTGTCCTTCTGCATGCCATCCCTGGGTGTCATCACATTACAGTGGCTACCAGTGCAACTGACACAAAGGGTGAAACCAGCAGTCTCTGTGCTTTTACATCAGATGGGGAAGCAATGACTGTGCTCATTCTGTGGCACAGCCTAAAGGCATTTTCCACTATACTTGGGCAGGCAAGCATGTGCAACCAGTGCACAGAGCTTTTCCTTGTTTTGAGGTTTTTCTTTTGTGTGGGGAGGGCGTCTCAGTTGCATACAGTGTGTATGCTTGGTTTTTCAAATAGTATTTCCCCTTCTGTTAGCTCTCAGCAGCACCTTAG
Organism: Gnathonemus echidnorhynchus; assembly: GCA_026776725.1. Lineage (NCBI taxonomy): Eukaryota > Metazoa > Chordata > Actinopteri > Osteoglossiformes > Mormyridae > Gnathonemus > Gnathonemus echidnorhynchus. The sequence continues at coordinate 279,031 of JAODJU010000090.1, forward strand.
AGTCATAATGCCACCTACTGGACAAATGAATTATGGCTATAGCAGATCAATGGTGCTGGTAAAAAAAAAGTGGCATGTCATGTCATGGATTATCTAGCACAGGATTTGAAAACTACTGTATAAATTAAAAGTACCTGGATTTCACTTAGGAGTTCTTTTCATTTACACATGTGCCCACACAATGTGTGTTACTGACAATAAAAATTGAATTGAATTGAACTGAATTTGAATTGAATTGTAGTGTGCTGACTGGTCAGTCTCCTATAATCCTTCATGTGTCAGTAATGTTAATGGAAACCAGTTGGATGAGTCTTTCAAGCAAGAAAACAAACCAGTCGAAGCACTTGAAGAACTGAAACTCTTAGCCAAGGACAGGAGCTGTTCACTTTTAAAGTAGTTTATAAAACCTGAAGTAGCTCAAAGTGTTCTTCCTGACACAAATTATCTGGTCACCCTAGAAAAAAGAAACACTCAGAAAACTGTGAGAACGAAGAAAAAAACTGACTCACTGTGCGATGTATCTAATGAACACTGACTCACTGTCTATGGCACTGTGGCAGGGAATCCCATCCGGCATAATGGGCAGTACAACAAAGATAACACAAAGTTACACAAAGTAGCTACTAATAAACAATGCTGTGCAAGTTACTGAAAATGAGTAATTAGTTACAGTTCCTAGTTAAGTCAAAAGTAAGTTGATTACTTTACAAATTACTGCATATGAAAGTAATTGGTTACTATGGAAAGTAACTTTTGTGTTACTTAAATTTTCTTACCAAGTCAGCACACATACGTCGTGGGGAAGAAGTTCTTAAAACATTTTATAACATTTTTTGATAGGGACACTTGCAGCAGCAGTAAAGGTGAACTTGAAAATGACGGGGCACATTGAAACTGCATCATCGACTAGTCAGTTGAGCGACATGTCACAGGGGGATAGTATTTGGACAATGACATACAGTGGGGCAGTCGCCATATAAACATATATATAAATTGACATTCTGTATATTATATATATATATGTGCATATAAATTAGAGCAAGACAAAAAAAAATTCAATGGCACAAACACAGCAGAAACGATAGAGACCAGTTTGGTTAAAATCTGAAACGTATTGGGCCAACTTCATTCTGCGCTGATATCTACCAGTTGCTAACAGCCAGACGACATCCTTAATTTAGGATGCTTTTTTTGGGTGACTTTGTTTATTAATTTAATGGAGAGCATAAAGATTCTTTAAAACCACATCTATAACTACTGTTTTAAGCACCTTTGTAATGGGTAAAACATGTTCATCTTTAATCAAATGCCCTGTGGTGGTTCAAGCTTCCCCATCCAGCAACCTAGCTTAAACCAGTAAAGTGAATTCCCCAGCAATCAATACATGTCATCATGGGGTTTCCCCGCACAGTGCAAAAACATGCTGAACAGTATTTTGTTTTCCCCACATGAACTATCCTGTATCATAAGAGATGAATGGTAACTACTACTACTACTGTAATAATAATAATAATAATAATAATAATAATAATAAACGTTAAACTCCACTAGTATTGGGCCCAGACAAAGCCGCAAATCCACTAACATTGGGTCCAGACAAACTCCACTAGCATCAGGGCTCTGCTAGCGCTAGGCTCAGGAAAATCCATGGCTCCGCTTGTTTCTTGCCTTTCTTTGGGAGTCCCTGCTGTGCTTTGCTCACTGCCAGAGGGCCCTGCCGAGCTCTGCCCATTTGCCAAGGTGCTCCGTCCCTTTTCTGAGGTGTCTGAGCTCTGCCTGACTCCAGGAGCATCTGAGCTCCACCCATCCCCACTCTGCCCGTCTCCAGAGTGTTCAAGCTCCACCCTTCTCGTCAGGTGCTCTGCCCATCCCCAGGGGGGTCCAGGCTCTGCCTGTCTCCGAAGGTACCCATAGAACCCAAACCACCGTCGGAATTGCCCACCATGCCCTGCCCAAGTCTGGGTTCATCTGCTTGCCTGTGGCCGTCATCCAGACGACTCCTGCCTGCCTGCAGCTGTCGCCCACCAGCTCCTGCCTGCTCACCCGCCTGCTCACCTGTAGTCGTCACCCAGACGGCTCTTGCCTGTTTGCCTGCCTGCTCACTTGTCGGCTTACCTGTAGCCTTTGCCTCATTTTTTCAGTTAGGGTTTGCAGACGTTACATTGGAGCAAAAAAGAAATACAAAAAAGTGATGCAAGAATGAGAAAACATAAAATTTACATCCACATTATCATCATTTTTCATCATCGTCTTATGTGCTAAAACCTTTGGATAAATCTGTCTCCTACATAGTTTTTGGTCCTGTTGATTTTTTTTATAAATGTTCCATCATTAACTGTTGTCAACCCTGTTACTTGTATAAAATTCTAATATAATTGTAAAAATTATAAAAAAGACAACTGTACAATCAACTTATTTTCTATGTTAAGTAAAAGTTATACACTGTAAGAAACTGGGGAATTTCCTTTTCATAACCTTTTCTTAGAAGATGTGGTGAAAATGTCAATTGTATATCAGCATATTTATCCATGAAAAAAGTGAATTCCTTAATATTCTCATTTTAAAACCAAACTTAATGTAACAAGGGAGATTTTATCTTTTATGATATAACAGATTTGTTCTAAATATGGATTTTAAACCTTTTCAAACAGTACCTCATATGTCAGTAACAGGGTTGATGAAACAATATTGATCATTTGTAAAAATTCATTTAAAAATAAGATTTGAGATCTGAGATGGCACAGGACTTCTTTCTCAGAGGTAAGGATCTATGAATCCAAATAGGGACTTAAAGTATTTTAAAACAGTAAAAATCAAACATTACTTTACACTTTTATTCTGCAGTGATTTTGCGGGAGAAATTTTTCACACTGGTTGATCAATATATCGATATGATTCATGAATCATTATTTTCATTAATGCGATGGGCTGGCCCCCCATCCTAGATTGTTCCCCGCCTTGTGCCCGTAGTTTCCAGGATAGGCTCCGGACCCCCCACGACCCAGAAGGATAAGCGGTTTGGAAAATGGATGGATGGATGGATTTAACCCATATAAAACATTGTGACATAGCAGTGGGCAGCTATTCTTTAGCACTCTTTTTCAGTAAATCCCCTGTTCGTTTTTTTATGGCTGTGCCTGTCTTTGTGCGCCATTGCCGGTCCAGACAAGCAGTCACCATCTATCCATATTCTGTAACCGTTTGTGCAATTCAGGGTCGAGGGGGGCAAAAAACAAGGAACAACCCAGGACGGGGCATCAACCCATGGCAGAGCACACTCAAATAGGCATTTTGGTAACTCCAATTAACCTCGGCATGTCTTTGGACTGTGGTGGGAAACTGGAGTACCCAGAGAAAAAGCCACGACAACATGGGAAGCACATGCAAACTCCAAACACATGGAGCCATGGTAGAGACTCAAACACTGCACCTAGAGGTGTGAAGCAACAATGCGAATCACTGCACCACCATGGTTTCCTCAGGTATTTGCTATACATTTAAATCCGGAGGCCAATGAGCATTGATAGATGATTCCATGTACTTGGACCTCCATAGCTGATGTCCTACTTATTAAATGTTAGCAGCAGACCTGCAAGGTGCAGTGACTCAGTGAGTCAGACCCATGCTGCCTGGGACGGATCACCCCCCCCCCCCCAAAAAAAAATAAATAAATAAATAAATATAATAATAATTAAATCGGACTGGATTTATTGAAGGAGTTAAATGGAATGTTCTAGAAATTCAGTGGAATGGTGGGGTTGTGGTTTGCATAGTCATCTCACACCAGGGGTTTGATCCCCTGAGGGGTTTGCTTGTTCTTCCTGTGTGGGATTTCCTCCCTGTTCTCCAAAAGACATGCTCAGGTGAACTGGCATGGAAGATAAATGAATTATAGAAATGTTGCTATATCTCATCTTGTGCTTGGGGCAGGGCATGCTAGCCTGGAGTTAAGTGTAGAGTGATCCTGAAGAATCAGAAGCAGCTTTATAGGAAGCGTGAACCAGGAATCAAGAACTGGGAAGAGACCTCCTTTCGTTAGAAACTCTGTAGGTGTAAGTTGGCCATGAAGGGCAGACACCCATATCTACACCTAGAAACAAAGTTTTCTAAATACTCTGCAAAACTTCAGAAAACATGATAAGATAATGGTGGAAACCTCCCCAGCTGTACCAATAAACCTGTATCAGTGTGTTATGCAATGTCTGGAGGCAGGAACTTTCCATCTCCCAATAGAAACATTCACACACATCTAACAAAACTTGTATTCCTATACAAGAACACCACAACACCACCTGCTAACTGCTGTTCACTGGTTACTCTTTTTTGTAAAGCGGGCTATAGAAGCTGTGCTGTCCTCAGCTGTCTAGCTATGGTTTACCTCACTCTCTGGAGGTTGTGGCGAGTTTCAGGCTGCTGCAGAAGCCAGCGGTCCATGGCAGTGGTGCTCTCAGGACAGAAGGCCTCCCTGTAAGTTTGAGGGACACTGTGCCCTGCAATAAACGCTGCAAGCTCTGATAATGTCTCCAAGTTGCTGAAAAGCCTGACACTGTGTCTCCAGGGAGATACGGCAGAGACTGAGGAAGGATGTGGACCAGATGAAGATTCAGTACTCGGGGTTCAGGCCTGGACTGGTGGTGCTACAGGTTAGTCAATTTGGGCTATATCTAGTGTCAGTCAATTCATTAGGCATCTTCTGAGTGGATGGTGACTTAGCACTAGGGGAGGGAGCCTAGGGTTTCACATGGGATTTGACCAGCACTGGCTATATCCTCTGAAATATGGTGCTCATCATTTCATATTCCCTGTGACCCTGACCATGATAAGCAGTTAAAATGCAATTGCAATTGGATGGGTGGATGGATTATTTCACAGTTTCCGGCTTTGTTTTTCTGTGCAAGTGTCTACATAGCACTCCAGAAGGGATATTTAGTAGACATGGTCCGAAATACTGCAGACTGATATTCCCTGAATATGAGTTGGTCCAGAGGTAGCTAGGTTATTATTTACTACACATGGGTTACAGGTGGGTGATAGGGAAGACTCCAACCTCTACATCAGGATGAAGCTGAAGGCTGCAGCAGAGGTATTTCCCAGTGACTGATAGGGGCATTAACTTCAAGAGTTTGTTATTTGTGTTTTTTCTGCACTTTAATTTTCTTAATTCTTCCAAAGATTGGAATCAGTGCAAACCATTTGAGGCTGCCAAAGACTGCCACAGAAGATGATGTGGGTATAAATGACTTGCCGTTGCACATTTACCACTTGTTCATAGTCTTCATACTGCATTGCACTTTATATAAACCTGCTCTGCCATCAACTGATAGGGCCCTGCTTTTATATAAACCTGCTCTGCCATCAACTGATAGGGCCCTGCTTTTATATAAACCTGCTCTGCCATTAAATTATAGAGCCTTGCTTTTATATAAACCTACTCTGCCGTTAACTTATAGGGCCTCACTCTATAAAAACCTGCTCTGCCATTATCTTATAAGGCCCTGCTTTATATGAATCTGGTTTGCTCTGATTTTGGTTAAGTTGAATTGGGGGATGAGGCAAAATCATGCCCCCGAAAAAAAGATTGTTGATGCCTATGCATCTGGGAAGGGTTATATATTTATAATCACATGCAGTTATCTAATACAAATGGAGAAAATTTCCAACCAGTAATACTCCATCAATGCCAGGTTATTCCAACAAATGTCAATGGGCAGGAATTTGCCCTACATGGCAGAACTGCAAGAAGGATGCCTCTACTGTGTAAAAAGAATATAAATGCATGGCAGAAGGTTGTTAGACAACTATGTGAAAAAATAGGACTACTGGAACAAGGTGCTTTGGACAGATAAGTTAAAGGTTAGGGATGTTTCATCATAATACTGTCAGGGTCAGCCCCTGTTGTGTCACTGTGTCCCTTCCCCGTTTGGCCAGCAGGCGTTGCTGGTCATCCCGTCCTTCATGTGTGTCTTTGAGTTTTCCCCAGTTCTGTTGGCCTCATGGCTCAACTCCTTGAGCGTCCAGGTGTCTGTGTACTCTGTCCTGTGTTCAAATCCCACCCCCTCTGTTTTTTGTATTTTTGATCCCTAGTGTTTCATTTGAGTTTTTCTAGTTCTTGTGCCTGATTTTGTAGTTGGCTTCTGTTTTGTTCCTTGTGCCCCTGCTTGTGTCTTTACCTGTTTAATTCCCTAGTGTTGGTTTCTGTTTCCCTGTTTCTTTGGTTAGTTCTTAGTTTCCCTGTCTTGCGCCTTTAAGTTTATTAGTTTCACCTGCGCCCTGTTGTCCTGGTCTCTGTTAATTAGTCTCACCTGTCCTGTGTTAGTCATTTCCTAGTTTGGTTTCTGTATTTAAGTCCCTGTTTCTGTTCTGTTCCTGAGTGGCTCTTTGATTGTGATTAGTACTGTTGTTGCTATTCTGATGTGCTTGTGTTTGCTGTGTATCTGGTTTCCGTTATTTAGTCTTTGTTAATCCCCTTTTAGTTTTTGACCCCTTGTGGTCTTTTTGGTTTTGTTTTGTTGGTAGTGTTTTCTGTTTTTGTTTAATAAACCCCCATTTTTGTTCTTTGAGCTGCAAGTGGGTCATCCACCCTTTTTTTGTGCCCTGGTCATGCCCCGTTCCCGCTCCCGAGCCGCCCGGATCCGTGACAAATACGAAAAATAGCCAAAAAAGGTACCCATTTGCATTTAAATAAGAAAATATTTATGAGCCAATGATTTGATCGTTACTACAGTTCAACAATATTATACAACAATAAAATGAAGTCAGCTGAGTACCAGAATCTACTGAATGATGAGGTCATCATTTTAAGTCAAGGGAGGTAATGCTAAGATTATACAATTCCTTGGTGAGACCTCACCTAGAATATTGTGTGCAGGTTTG
>JAODJU010000090.1:292676-302977 GCA_026776725.1 Gnathonemus echidnorhynchus
TGAATTCCGATCTGAGCGTTCACATTCAGGTCGCATGGCCGCGAATCAGATACGTATCAGATTTAGTACCACATATGTAAGTGACACAAATCTGATTTTAAGTCACTTCAGCATGGCAGTGTGAACGTAGCCTCAGGCATTTGTCAAAACTCTGAAACATAATTAGATCTGGCCACATGACAAGCAAATCCACAAAACAGAAAACTGATGTTTATGTAAGCCAAAGCCCAGGACCTAATCCGATAGAAATCGTGTGAGGGTGATTGAAGTGCATCATACAAGCCCTCAAACATTACACAAGAATTCTTTAACTTATTGTTTTTCCATAGAGAAAAATATCATTGAATCATTAAATTATTATGAAAAAGTATAAAATTCATTGTCAGTTGAACTATCACAGTGTCTGTTATAAAAATGTATAAAAAGCGTTTTCATTGCTCTGTCATCCCTTGTTACATGACATTTGTTCATTGCTCTATCATCTCTTGAGAATTAGACTAAAATATCATAATCTCATTCAAGAATACAGTACTCTACAGTACAATATAATGTACAATGTATGTTTTTATTACTGTATTTAATGTTCGTAATGTCTAACTGTGTGTAATGCATCAACCATATGTAAGTACATGAAAATAACATTATGTATGGGGTGTGTGGATTGTTCGCTGTTATCAGCAGTTTCGGTTATCTGTGGTACTGTAGGTCTTGGAACATGTCACAAGCGGATACACGGGGAATACTGTGCTGTTAAAATAAAAATGAAATAGCTATGTCCAAATATTTTAAATAAGCTAAAACAATTCATGGAGCATACCAGCTCTTCCTATGAGCATGTCACAGGCACTACAGCACACTGCCCAAACCATGCGTACTGTGTCTGCTCTGTTTGGCAGCTCTCTTTAAATCTCCTCATAGTAACCGGCCTCTATGGCTTTTGCTGATACTGCAGTGCTCTGGCTGACTCCACTAGGAATGGTTGTCTCAGTCTCCTTCACGTCCTTACTGACTCCTTTTCTCCTCCCCCAGGTCCTCCGTGGCATCTCTGCTGTCAACAGAAACCCCTTAGTCCATGGCTTGATCGTGCAGCTGCCCCTAGACTCTATTAATCCCATAGATACTGAGAAGGTCATTAATGCTGTTAACCCGGAGAAAGACGTAGATGGGTGAGCATCTCCCACCTTCACCAGAACATCCTATCTTCTGATTTTTAATATGCTTGTCAATAGAAAGCCACTCCATTTTGATTTACACATCCACATCTCTGAATATGACAAGGCATGAGGCTAAAAGGAAACAGTATCCCTATGGGTAGCAGCATAGGGAATCATTACCTTATTAGAAATGTGCACGTAGCATGTATTTTCACAAGCCCATGTTATGCTACGACTTTCCTCTGACATGATGCCAGCCTCATACTTGGGTGTATGTGCCTGTCTATTGTGTATTTGTGCTCTGTGTGTATGTATGTGAGCCTGACCCATATCAATGCTGGGAAACTGTCCCGTGGAGACCTAAGAAGCTGCTTCATCCCCTGCACTCCGAGTGGTTGTATGGAGCTCATCAGACAGGCAGGTGGGTGAGGACAGTGATAACACACTGTTTGCTGCGTTCATGGGTGCGAAGTAGGGCTGCATGATTATTTGTTTTTGCATTGCAATCTAGATTTATTCCCCTATGCAATCTCATTCTAGGGCTGAATGTCAGTCTCGATTCATTCTCCCATGTAATCTCATTCTAGAGCAAAATCTCGATCTAAATCTTGATTTAAAGTCAAAGTTTCACATCGATCTCGTTTTTCCAAGACATGACCTCTGCCTTGTTTCCATTAGTAGGGAGATTGATCAGAGGCTGAGATCAAGATGGCACCAGGAATGGCTGGTGTGGTGTGTTGCTCCCATGTGTGTGCTGTTTTTGTTAATTTATGTTGCGAGTGTCAAGTCCGATCTCATTACCTGGATCAGAGAACAACTGCTGACCTTCAAAGACAATAACCCGCCATTTTTCATTACTGAATTCCTTCCTGAACCCTTGAATTTTACGGAGATCATCACAGCAGGTCCCCAATCTGCGTTGAAGTTAATCCAAAGGCCGGTGCTCAGGATCGCTTGTGTGCCTTATGTGCAGAGGATTCCGGATATAATCTCTCCGGTGTGTCCTGGGTCTGCCGCGGTGCCTTCATCTGGTTGGACAAGCCTGAAACAACTCCCCAGGGAGCCGTCCAGGAGAGATCCTAGATGCCCGAACCACTTCAACTGGTTCCTTTTGATGCAGAGGAGCAGCAGCTCTACTTTGAGCCCCTCCTGAATGTCCGAGCTCCTTACCCTATTTCTAAGGTTGTGCCCAGACACCCTATGGAGGACACTCATTCCTGCCACTTGTATTTGCGATCTCATCCTTTCAGTTACTACCCAGAGCTCATGAACATATGCGAGGGAAGGAACGTAGATCGACTGCTTTCAGCTCAGCTATCACTTCTACATAACAGAATGCTACAGGGTCTGCATTACTGCTGATGATGCACAGATCCACCTGTCAATCTCCCACTGCCTTTTTCACTCTTTCGTGAACAAGACCCTGAGATACTTAAATTCCTCCACTTGGGGCAGCAACTCATTCCCCACCAGGAGAGGGCAATTCACCCTTTTCTGGCCAAGAACAATGGCCTCAGATTGGAGGTGCTGATCCTCATCCCAGGTCACCAGCTGATGACACCATCAGGACCACATCATCCACAAAAAGCAAGATGCGATCCTGAGGCCCCCCAAACTGGACCCACTCTGCCTCTTGACTATGCCTAGATATTCTGTCCACAAAAATTATGAACAGAATTGGTGACAAAGGGCAGTCCTGATGGAGTACAATACCCACCAGGAATGAGTCTGACTTATTTGTACAGGGACCTGATGGCCCATAACAACAGACCCAGTACCCCATACTCCTGAAGCACCCCCCACAGGACCAACTGAGGGACACGATCATATGCCTTTTCCAAGTCCACAAAGCACAAAGTTATTTTCCATAGCCTCACCAAACTCCTCCCACACCCGAATTTTTGCCTCAGCAACCGCCAAAACCACTTTCTTTATCTGTCAGCTGCTACAGGAGTCCCACAAGCTAACCAAGCTCGGAAGGACTCCTTCTTCAGCCTGACAGCTCCCTTTACCGCTGGTGTCCACCACCAAGTTTGGCGATTGCCACCACGACAGGCACCAACTACCTTACGGCCACAGCTCCACACTTCCACCTCAGCAATGGTATCCCAGAACATAGCCCATTCAGGTTCCATGCCCCCCACTCCCTCTGGAGCGAATAGAAGTTCTGTTGCAGGTGTGAGTTAAAGATCTCATGGACAGGGGCCTCTACCAGATGCTCCCTAATACGGGTGTGGTAACATTCTTATGAATTTTCTTCGTAATAAGGGTCTTCATGAACCACACTTACTCTGACCACTCACCTAGGACCAATTTGCTTTGAGAGACCCTACCAGGAGTAATTGCCCCCAAAAACATAGCTCCTAGGATCACCATGATAAGGTGGTGATTCATGGAGGGGGCAATTAAAGATGCTTATCACATTGTGGTGTGAGCATGTCTTGGGAATTCTGATCATAGATTCATTCATTTGATTCTAACTTAAAGACAGAAATTAAAAATCAACAAGCCCATGATTACAACAGTGAAATGGTGGACTAGTCAAGCCATCGAGGACTTATGGAGTTGCTTTGACATCACAGACTGGGATGTATTCAAGGAAGAATCTGATGTGCTGAATGAAAATATCAATACGTCATTGTACGTCAGCTTTTGTGGGGTGAGGTACAGTAATGACAAGCTATGGTTTTAGAGACGGGAATTAAAGCAGCTAAATAAAGGCACTCAGATAAGCGGAAGAACCAACCAGATGCTGACGACCCAACATCAATCTGTAAAACCATACAGGAATCACTAAGCATAGGCAAGAAATCCCACCCATCTCACAGACAACAGCCAGCTCTCCAATGAACTGAATGAGTTCTGTTGAAAATTTCAGATTACACAGGACAATTCCCAGCCTTTTTTTGCCGACCATTCTCCCCTTCAAACTCAATACAGTTCATCTGCAACTGCAGGAAGACAACTCCACTTCTCTGCTTTCAATCCCCCTCTGTCCCACACAACCCCCTTCGCTATCTGTGAACAGGATGTCTGCAGGCTCTTTATAAAACAAAAAGTGAGAAGTTCAGCTGGCCCTGCCAGGTATTACTATTTACCCCGATGCACTGGCCTGACCAACTGGCTCCTGTCTTTACTGACATTTCTAATAAATCACAGAATTTATGCTCTGTTCCCACGTTTCAAGTCCTCAATTATCATCCCTATCCCCAAAAAGGCTATCAGTGTCCTAAACAACTGCAGGCCTATTGCCTTGACATCTGCAGTTTTGAAAGTCTTTGAGTGCCTTGTCTTGATCAACCTGAAAGCCAAAACAAACCGTCTGCTTGACCCCTTGCAGACTGCATACAGGGCTACCAGGTCTGTGGATGATGTTGTTTTCCTGGCCCTGTGCTCTGTACTTGGGCATCTTGAAACCTCAGGGACCTATATGAGAGTACTATATATGGACCTCAGCTCAGCTTTTAATACCATTGATCCTGAGCTGCTACAGGTTAAACTCTCCCAGCTGTCTGTGGACATGTGACAGGACATGCGGCAGGAAGAGAGGGCAGAAATATATATAATAAAGAACAGACAAGGTTTAAGTTCATGTTTAGCATTTCTTGCACTTCGAAATGGGTTGTTAAAAATCAGGAGTGAGTCCTTTCTGTTCAGCTATGGAAAACGAAAGATCAATCTTTGGGCATGATTTAGTAATGAGTTACCCGTTGTGAGGTGATACTTTGAGAATTCTTCCAAGTGGTGAATGAGACTCCTCTTCCACTATGGAATATGGGTGGTCATCCAATGCAATTGTCTCCATTATTTCAACTGTGAATATTGGCAGGCAAGACTGACACATCAGACTGGTGCCAATATCTTGATTTTTAATGAGTATTGCCTATTAACTGATATATCGTGCATAACAACAACAACAAGAAATTTATTATGAATATGTTTTTACATCTATTATTATGTTTATGCATTTGAGGTTATACCTTTCATACATTTCTAAAACTAAAATGACTAAAAATGAACAATTTTATAATAAAACATTAAAATTATTCAAGACAGTATGATATGTTCAATATTAAACATCAGTAAACCAAATGGAAATGTACCTGAGAGCATATGTGTGTGACTATGTTACAGCTGTGCCGGTAGTCGGTAAGAATGCGCTGGTGGTGGGGCGCAGTAAGATCGTGGGCGCACCCATGCATGACCTGCTGCTGTGGAACCATGCGACCGTGACAACGTGTCACTCCCAAACGGCTGACCTCGCAACTGAGGTGAGAATTCACAGAACATTGCAGTAATGACCTCCTGACCTCAGTAAGACGGAAATCTATCTGCCCTTATTTTGTGCATGACTGGCAAACGTTTCGCTTATTGGAGTTACTCACACGCAGAGTGTCCTCTCAGGTGAGCAGAGCTGACATCCTCGTGGTGGCGGCAGGGAAGCCAGAGATAGTGAAGGGCGAGTGGGTCAAGGTCGGGGGGTTGGTCATCGACTGTGGCATCAACCACATTCCAGGTGCGTACGTGACTGTGGGACAGTCAAAAATCAGCACCAATTTACTGTCTCACAGACAAGCCTGAAATATAGAATGGGTATAAAGCTGCCCTATCTCTTTAAGCATAATTTTGTTTGGAGTGCCACTGATGAGGAAAAAATATCGGGGATATCATCAGTCAAAAGAAAATTTTAATACAGCCAGTCCCACGATTAAGAAAATCTGACTAACAGACAACTCCTACTTATGAGCAGACTGCCATAAAACCTATTATATAAAAAATTTGGGTTAAATACAGTGGTTCGTGATAACAAACACACACACTACTTTGTGACGCTCGTGAAAATATTGCACAATTTCAGCAGTTCATTGGCTCAAGGTTCAGTACAGTACCATATCTAGTTACTTTTATCATTACTGTATAAAAATGATCTACTGTATTATTTTAAATATGTTTTGCGTATTTCAAAGTATTTTATATGGGTAGAATGGTGTAATATAAACTATACACTAAGACAAATTTTTGACTGACGCTAAATAAGAACCATATGTACTTGTTCCAACTTACCTATAAATTTGACTTAAAGTCAGACCTAGGGAACTCATCTTATTTGGATGTGGGGGACTGCCTGTATAGTAATTTTACATTTTTTTAGGTTTGTATAATTTGAATATTAATATTTTCTCTGTAATACTGTTTTCCTAGGAATGCAAAATTAAAATATTGTATGATAGGTAACTTGAACATTTGTGTAAGTAAGTTTGGGATTTTTAAAGCAGAGAATCTCAGGGGTTTTCCAGCCCAGCTGTGCTGCTCTCTGGGAGTTTGGCTGCATGCTGTCTCGCTAACCTCTCACCTGTCACATGGACCTTTCAGATAACAGAAACAGTAAAGGCAAGCGCCTGCTTGGAGATGTTCACCAACCCTCTGCCCTGGAGAGGGCAGCGTTCATCACTCCTGTGCCTGGTGGAGTGGGCCCCATGACTGTAGCCATGCTCATGGAGGTATTTCTACATTCAGTCACTGTGCACACGTCTACTTATAACTCAGACAGGCTTTGGAGATCTTTAGGAAGCCATCAAGAGAATGGCTATATCATGGGCTGTAAAATCTTGCTCTCCTATAACCAACACTCTTATGCACCCATGCATAGTTACAGATACACATATGAAATTGACCCCAGAGGGCTCCTGTCCTGGGTAAGTGGTTAAAAGACATTTTATACATTTTTTAAAAGAGTTTGAAGAGTAGATGGATGGATGGATGTACGGAGGGATGGATGGATGGACGGATGGATATAAATGACTGTAAAGTACTGGTCATGCATAGTCCATCCATCCATGCATCCATCCATCATCCACCGCTTATCCAAGGTCGGATCGCAGGGGCAGCAGTCTAAGCAGGGAAACCCAGACTTCTCTCTCCCCAGCCACTTCATCCAGCTCCTCCAGGGGAATCCCGAGACATTCCCAGGCCAGCTGAGACGTAGTCTCTCCAGCATGTCCTGGGTCTTCCCCGGGGCCTCCTCCCAGTGGGACATGCCCAGAACACTTCACCGGGGAGGAGTCCAGGAGGCATCCTAAGCAGATGCCCGAGCCACCTCATCTGACTCCTCTCGATGTGGAGGAGCAGCGGCTCTACTCTTAGTCTCTCCCAAATGATGGAGCTCCTCACCCTATCTCTAAGGGAGACCCCAGCCACCCTGCGGAGGAAACTCATTTCGGCCGCTTATATTCGCAATCTCATTTTTTCGGTTACTACCCATAGCTCATGACCATAGGTGAGGGTAGGAATGAGATTTGACTGGTAAATCGAGAGCTTTGCCTTTTGGCTCAGCTCTTTCTTCACTAATGCAGCGCCTGAATCACTGCTGATGCCGCACCAATCCGGCTGTCAATCTCCTGTTCCATCCTTCCCTCACTCGTGTCATGTATAGTCATTTCCAAATTATTATTTCCATCTTCTAACCATTGATCCTGGTCAGAGGCATAGGGGAGCCCATTTCTAGGGGTATACTCTAGAGAGAAAGCCAGTCCATCACAGGGCACATACATGCACACACACACAGTCATGCACTACATGCAGTTTTGTGGACACCAATCAATTGCACTGCATGTCCTTGGAATCCAAGTGGAAGCTCATGTGACAGATTCTCTCTATACATACAGAGCAAAGGGGGGTTCAAACCCCCAACTCTGCGCCACCATGGTGCCCCAAGTCCCTGGCTTGGTTTATAATATGTACAGTACTTAATATATAGTTCCCACAATGAAATGTATACATAACCCACACAGTCACACATACACAAACAGATTTAATCATTGAATGATTGTCTGTTAAGGCCATGGTGTTGTTTCCTGTGTCACTTCCTGAACAGAACACAGTGCAGAGCGCCAAACGCTTCCTGCAGGTGAACCATCCAGGACAGGGGAGCTTAAATCATCTGAGGATAAGCAGACAGACCCCTGTACCAAGGTATGCGGGGGAACGCAACCTTCATCAGGCATTTACCAGCCCACTTTATCTGTATATAGATCACCTAGTTACATCAAAATGGATTACACCCAGGCAACCCTGAGCAGTTAGTACAGACATTTATTATTTAAGCTAAAATCATTTGAAAACAATGTTAGGAAAACTGGCTGTGCAGAACACTAGCAGGCGACACTAGCTGCATGCTAGAAGAAATTGGCACACAGTAAAATAATAATAATAATAATAATACTAACAACAACAACAACAATAATAGATTGCATATATTAAATCATCGTGTACACCATGCAAACAGTATAAACAATAAGCACCTGCTTGGTTTTATGTCACCATCACTCTCCAAACTTATATAGAATATGCTGTTTATTCCTTCAGATAAGTATTTGATGGATCTTATTTCCGCTTCACAAAAACATTATATGGATTGAGATCTGCACTTGGTTTCATTTTCAGAAAAAAAATCCCCAAAAATGAAAAGTGGCTGTATAAGAAGGAAACGATATCTGTAGAAGACACTTGGCCTTGTGAACACAGTAACTTTAGAAGTATTATATAGATCTATTTCAAACTTTTTGTGCATTATTGAAAGAGTAACAAACTGGAATTAATCAAATTTTGAAACTAATTGCCCAAAACTGAAATAGTGCCACACTGTGATACCAAATAAAAGGGTAGTTTCGAACATTTGATTCTGTCAGCTAATTCAGAAAGTTTTGAAAACTTAAAAAGTATTTGACAGATCTTTTTCAACCCTTGCAGATATATTCTAAGAGTGAATATCTGGAACTTATCAAATTTAGAAATTGCACTAAAATTAATTCAGCGCCACAAAGTGATAACAACAACAACAACAACAAATTTATTTTTGTATAGCACATTATCACAACATTACATTGTCTCAAAGCGCTTTATAGCATCCCCACTCAAAGCCCCCAGTGAGTAAGCCATAGGCGACAGTGGCAAGGAAAAACTCCCGAGAAGGAAGAAACCTTGGGAGGGACCAGACTCAAAGGGGGAGCCCATCCTCCAGGGGCTGGCAGGGAGAACCAAAATGCATGATAGTAAAGAGATGGCCACTTGATTTTGTCGGCATGATAACCCAATGAAAATTAGTTATCTGATCTATTCCAAAATTTGCAAGCACATTGTATAGGTAAGGATCTGGACCTGTTCAAATTTTACAACAAATCACACTAAAACTGAAGTAACGGCACTCAGCGACAGCAAACAGAAGGATGAGATGATTAAAGGCTTATCCTTATGAACAGTCTGTTTGTTATTATGTTATTTACTCTATTTGATCTCTGAAAATCTACATGCATAGTGTGCACTTCACTAGACCCAAAATCATCTCAAATTGTAAAATAGGACTTGCAATTACAGAGAAAGATACAGGCATCTGCCATCTACAATGGGTATAAAAGGTGTACGCACCCCTGTTAAAAATGCCAGGTGCCGGTTGCACAAACCACATTAAGTTAAGAATTCCTTAAGTTTATGGCGATAAATGAAGAAAATTAATGAATCCTGTGAAGAGTGTCCTGCGAGTGGGAGTACCCAATGAATACAATTAATGTTGATCAATTGATTTTACCTGACTGACAGTCAGTATATTATTTCAATTATATGGCCCACAATATGTGTTGTGACTGTGCTCGAGCACAGAGTGGGGAAGCAGCAGCCAGAGCCGAGGAATTTATTAAATGGGTGACAAAACAGGAACATTGAACAGACATCAGACTTCAATGACCAGACTGGGGAAACAAACTTAACACGGACTTAAATACATTGAACAATTGACAGCAACAAGAAACAGCTGGTAACGTGGATTCCACACGGGGTAAATGAGGGGGTGTAGTACATGAAAATACAGTGGCACCTCAGTTCTCGAACTCATTAGAACTGGAATTTCTTAAAAGTCGAACCAACTAGTTCGGGAAAAAAATTACCTAGAACTCGATCTGAATCTCAGAAGTCAAACCATGAATGCCGACCTAAGATAATTTGTACGCGCAGGGAAATGAGTCACGCAGCACGTCTCTCAGCAGAAACAAAGGGTAATGCTTCAGTCTCAGCCTCACATTCGCTGTGATAGCATCCTGCATGTTTACACTAGCTGAATACATATATTTAGACAGTAAAAATACATTTAGACAA
>JAODJU010000092.1:7276-17344 GCA_026776725.1 Gnathonemus echidnorhynchus
AGCTGCCGGCCGCGTGAGTGTTGCCCCGTGTGTCTGTATGACAGTTTCCGCCCCAACTGCCGGCCGCGTGAGCTTTCCAGCGAGATGCTCATTCATCTCGTGCTCAGGCTGCTGTTCGCGGCGCTCACAGTACAGTACGCATTAATATCCATTTGTGTCTTAGCAGCTTAAGTGGTGATAAATAGGTTATAACAACAATGAACTAAGAAAACTGAGATAAAACGTTTAAAAACACAAAATATGATTTAAAGATGATGTAATTTTATTATACAGTATAATATACACGTTTCAATTTTTTTATTATTAAAATGCTTTAAGAGTATCCTACAGCACAAACATTAATTATTACCATATGAAATGCTTCGATGTACTTTTTCTCTGTGGCTTCTAGTGTAGCTTACTACTGTATTAAAACAGTAGCTTGGCTGTAACTACTTTTAATCATAAGTAGCTTGTAACTTGAAAAAAGTAGCTTCCCAAACATTGGTAATGACTGTCTGCCCTGATAAAGGCCAGGTCACTCCAACAAGACCAGATATTGTGTCCAAATGGTTGCCATGGTTGCACAGAAAAGGTATCTCAAAGTTCTTGCCATAAAACAGCACTGACTAGAATGTGACTTAAACCCATAATGTACCTGCCTCACTAATCCTGTATTTAACTCTCCTTCTCCAAACCTCACTGATACACACATGAGCACTGTATAGTAACCATGACAACCTCCATGTGACCACTGTACGTTATACTGTAGCCACGATGGGGGGCAGGAGTCAAAAATAAAGTTCTAGTTTATACTATGTCATGTCGGGATCACTCTGGGTGTCTCACTGGTGCCACCTTGTGTTGGGACACACCAGCCTGAAAATTCATTTCAGAAAATGTTATTGTTGCACAGATTATGGAGATAAAGGGGGTTATGAAATATGTGGGGGGTGATGTTTTTATCAGACTGCTGGTTTTACACTGTTCACAGTTGAGTTTTCACCTAAATGGCCTCCATATGACTTTTGGAAATATCCACCTGTGTGAGGTTCACACAGATGCTGAGATAACGTGAGGAAGAATGACACCCCCCCCCCCCTGCCCCCTGGCCAGGCACTCAGTGTGGCATTAACCAAGACAGGCTTCATTAAGACCCCCTGCGAGGTGCAAGCTATGCCCAGGGCCATTTAAGCGTTATTCATTTAAGCAGTTTAAAGAGCAAAACCAGGCTAGACCAGGCCGTTTCAGTCCTGCAGTTTGAAATGGGAGCTTTTAAAATAACTTCTCTAAAGAATACAAAAATATAGCATGGGCTTCCGAGGTCATTCAGTAAATTAATTTCTTATTAATGTTTATTAATTTTGGAATCTACAAATAACATATGCCTTATCAGTATTTAATTTATATGATGTTTAATTCTGTGTTTCACGAGTGGTCAACAGAAATATCAATAGAAATGTTTCCAAAGTGTGTGTTTGACTCTTTCATTAATCAAACTTGACCTGCTAATATCAATTAGTTCTGATGTTAATTAGCAGAGCACAAACACTTCTGATCAGTGTGACGCTTTGCTCAAGGGTCTGCACTCCACAGAGCTAAGGCCAGCCACCTGAGTGTGGAATTCAGGCTTCTCAAAAGTCCAGACCTATGGCTAAACAAAAGGATCCTACCTTTGGGGTCTACCATCGGCATGGAGCTGGTAAATGCCCAGGTGCTAAACTAAATGCTTGGTAGTAACAGTTTCATTCTACAGAAATCCTATACAGTATATTGTGGTGGGGCGTGTTCTGTCATTATCCAAGCAGGTGCTAAAATATCAGTGGGACCAGCTTGTTTCTTCTTGCAGGCCTCTTTCATTTCAGTCTTTAATCTGAATCAGCCAACATCCTGTTGCCCTGCAAATCATGAACAGTATCCACTCTGTCACTCACTGCTCTGTGTGGGTCTTCCTGGCCCCACCAGGCAGGACCAAGGCCCCTTTCATGTGGCACCTGCCCTGCAGGCATGTGGGTGGGCTCCTTCTGCCTCCTGATAGGCCCCCGGACTCGCTTTGCTGGGTGGGCTCCTTCTGCCTCCTGATAGGCCCCCGGACTCGCTTTGCTGGGTGGGCTCCTTCTGCCTCCTGAAAGTCCCCCGGACTCGCTTTGCTCACACACCTTGCCTCATGTCACTGCCTCACCAGCTGTAACTGATTCCATTCTCTAAACTTCCAGATCTTTCTTTTGCTGATTTCTCAGAGACTAACAGTTCACATTATATTCTCAACTGGTCTTGAACTTAAATAAACCTGGACTTCCTTTTGTCAAGTTCTGTCAAAAATGTTACCCATTTTATTCGTTTAGATTGTACTGGGACCATTAACCTGGATTGAACTACAACCAGCACAACTCAGTATTAATTAGTTAAGTGCAAACTTGTGGGAAAAACGTTGTTGGACCAGCAGCCTGGTCCTCCACCATTTCACATTCATTCAAGTTGCATGTTGCATGAAAAATGGAGCTCATGCATATTAATGCACACAGTCCAAAGCAGACTTTCTCAATCTACAAACATTAGACATTCAAACTGAAGGTTGGAGATTTAAACTGAAACAGACCAGTGCATCTCCTTTCCACCAAGTCAAGACAAGTTCAGAGACGTGCTCATGTGACTGAGAGGCCAGAGGCGGCACCATAATGCCTGATGCCAGACCATGTTTTTGGCACCTAGACGAAATGAGTTTTGACTTCTCTCTAAAATACTGAACTAAGACCTCACCATCATCTTTGCTACTCTTTTTTTCAAGAAAAAGAGCTATCTTGAAGTTTAATATTTTCATGTATTAGTTTTGCAGATAAATATAAAATTATGTTTTTCCTCTGTAATTAGAGACAGACAATATGAGAAGAATTATTGAATGAAGGCAGTTTCTGACTGCTACTCGGGTCTGCTGTGTTTTTCATTCAAGTTATTGAGCTTAACAGTAGGGTGTCTGATGAACAAGGACGCCACTGTTCGGATCGGGCTGGAAGATGCTGGGGTTCAGGACTCTAGGAAGTGCAGAAACTGGGCCCTGGAAAACCCAGAGGATCTGGATCATATTGAATGAGCCTGAAGGCATGTGAAAATGGCAAAGATCTTGACAACATCCTGTGACATTAATCTTGTGGTGCCAAAGTAATGGATTTCATTGAGGACGGCATGCTGGTAGATCCTGCTTTGTGTTTACTTCCAATGCCTCCACAAAAACACACAGACTCTCCTTTGTCTGAGAGAGCGAATCATTTCTAGCCAAGACCCAATGAAGAAAATCAGCTAGTAAAATGAGATGGCTATATTTTACATATGTGAATGCAAAATAAGTGTGTTGCTATCGTGCTGTATAAATGTTTATGAAAACATATAGATGCAGATCAGTTTTTTAGCAATGAGGAGACTACTGTATGATTTAAATCATCACTCTTTGAAAAGTGAATTTATTAGTACTCGATGTGCAAACAAGTTAAGGCAAGTAAACAGTAAATATTACATTTTTATAATATAATCAAAAGAAATATGCCTGCCCAGCTTTCTTATTTATGGTAAATGCAATCTTTATTTTGCGTTTGTAATGTTATGTAAATGACAGTGAGGGAGACCCAAATGTCTGGAACTGCTTAAAACATGTTCAATCCCATAATGCACTCTGCCACATCTGCTTTGCCAGTCTGCACACTGAAAACATTTTCTAATCAAATGATCTCTGCTTCAGCTTTAGAGGAAGTCAAGAAATGCACACACCCACTTTAAATTCTCATCTTCTTTTAAGCGGTCCAGACAGAGCAGGGCTATAATGAAAAGCACTCTTACAAGCGGAAAGGGTGGCAATTTGACGGGCCTTTCATTTCCAGCGTTTGTACCATTGATTGGGCTCCACTCCATGACTGTTCCCTAGCAGCACAGAGTGGTGTGCTTTCGCATGGAATGTTTACTCTGCCTTTGCAAGGCCCTCTGATTGGCTGGCAAGCCAAAGATGGCATGGAAACGAGATGCAGGAGGTGCAGGCCCCTCCACAGGAAAGCTGAATGAAATCGCTGCAGATGTGTTGATGGTCCAGAAATCTTTGAAACTGGATAAATATATCTGTCGTGGCCTTCAAAGGCTTACTTATAAACATTTTAATGACACTTGTAAGTGTTCTAATTCTGTTTAATAATTCTGTTATGGGCTTTAATTTTCCTTTGTTCTTATTGTTATTTATTTTCTTATTTATTTAATTTTTCTTTTTGTTTTACAAGTGAATTCTGTCCAGGCTGTCATTATAAATAAACAGCTCTTATTGCTTTGCCTGGTAAAATAAAGGTTAATGAATGAATGGATCCCTTATCTCACAGAAGGTACGGAGGGACCCCTTATCTCACAGAAGGTACGGAGGGACCCCTTATCTCACAGAAGGTACAGAGGGATCCCTTATCTCACAGAAGGTACAGAGGGACCCGCATCCGAAGTCAGCCACAGGCTAAACTGTCCACACAAACTCTTTCATGAGTAGCGGTTTGTCCTGTTATTTTCCCTGTTTCTAAGATATAAATTATCTACCATTTTTTAAAGTTTTATTTTGATATGATACAGATATGAAATTTGTTCGTTGAAGCACCCCGGTCAGGGAATTATGAGGTCCTTAAACTTAGACGTTTACTGCTTTTAAATCTCCTGCCGTCATTGAACTATGTGACCTGATCAGAAGTTTAGGGACCTATTTAGCAAGATTATGTAAAAAAAATAAATAAAAAAATAATATATATATATATATATATATATATTTTTTTTTTTTCATATAGATTATTAATGTTAATTTTTAATGATTAATTTGTCATCCATAAACAAATTACTTGCCAGAGGACAATTTTTGGTTCAAATACAACAATTTACTGTTTTTAGAATAAAACTGAATAGAAAATGTGACCAAAATGAATTACTTAGTACGTTTACGTATTATTGGTGTTTTTATGGAGTGGTCAAAGTTTTAATTGACCGAATAACTGTGAAATTGAAACATACCACACCCTCATGCAGGAAAATATCCTGCAAATATTACATTTCAATCAGTCAGTACTTGCAGCCTGCATGAGAGGCAAAGAGAAACTCTGAACATTCAGAAGGACTTGCAGCCTGCATGAGAGGCAAAGAGAAACTGAACATTCAGAAGGACTTGCAGCCTGCATGAGAGGCAAAGAGAAACTGAACATTCAGAAGGACTTGCAGCCTGCATGAGAGGCAAAGAGAAACTCTGAACATTCAGAAGCACAGGGTCCTTCTGCTGACAGTATCACTGTAATCCTAATGTAATGTAAGAATGTACAGTCCTCCGGTTTCTGGGGGTTTAAAGGCAGGGGGGGGCATTTCCTGCATGGTCTCTGCTGATTGGTGTATTGGGACATCCAAGCACATACAGCTGTAAACCCTGTAAGGATTTGGTATCCCCACAAAACCACTCCATTCTGTTTGAACACATTCCTCAACTCAACTCAATGAATAACATGTGCTTCTAACCTTGAACCTTGGTCTATCTCATGCAATGTAACAGCTCAGTTTCTGTCATACTTCTGAAACAGTCTGAACACGCACTTTATGGATAAACATATTGGGACACCTGGCCATTACACCTACAGGAACGTTTATGGCATCCCATTCTAAATCTATAGGCATCAATATGAAGTTGGTCACCCCTTTGCAGCTATAACAGCTGCCAATCTTCCGGGAAATCTTTCCACAAGTTTTTGGAGTGTGTGTCTGTGGGAATTTTTGCCTATTCATCCAGAAGAGCATTTGTGAGATCAGGCACTGATGTTGGACATGAAGGCCTGGCTCGCAATCTCCAGTCTAGGGTTAGAGTTAGGTAACCCTAACCCCAATCTCCAATCTAGTTCATCCCAGAGGTGTTTGATGGGCTTTAGGTCACATTCTTCCACACCAAACTCACCCAAGAAAAGGGCCTTCCCTAAATTCTTCCCACAAAGTTGGAAGTATAGAATCGTCCAAAATGCCTTGGTACACTGAAGCAATAAGAATTCCCTTCACTGGAACTAATAAGCCTAGCCCAACCCCTGAAAAACAACCCCATATCATTATGAACTCCCTACCTCAATGACTGACCTCATCGCCCCTTCTTTTCCTGTTGTGCTGGTACTGTTATTGCACTGCTCTGTTTTTAAACTTTCTCTCATTCATTGATAGGTCTTATATATACATTTTTAAGTAGTAGTTATTTCTAGCTTTTATTAAGGTAATGAGTTTTTAATTTATTACTGTCACTTTAATATACACTGCTGAAGTCACAAATTTTGTTCTTTTCATGTGTCAACATGTTAAGAATAATAAATGAATGAACCTTGAACCTCCTTCAACAAACTTTACAACGCAGTCAGGCATGTAGCATTTTCCTAGTATCTGCTAAACCCAGACTCGCCCATCAGACGGCCAGGCAGAGAAGCCTGATTCCTCACTCCACAGGACATGTTTCCACTGCTGCAGAGTCCAGTAGCAGTGTGCTTTACACCACTCCATCTGACGCTTGGCATTGCGCTTGGTGATGTGAGCCTTGCATGCAGCTGTTCGGCCATGGAAGCCCATTCCATGAAGCTCCCAGCACACAGCTTTTCTACTGGAGTTAACGGCAGAGGAATTTGGAACTCTGCAGATATTGAGTCAGAGTGTTGGCAACTTATACCCACTATGCGCCTCAGCACTCGGCGACCCCGCCCTGGTACTTTACATCATCTACCACTTTGGGACTGAGTTTCTGTAGTTACTAAACACTTCTACTTTGCAATAATACCACTTACAGTTAAATTTAGAATATCTAGCAGGGAAGAAAGTTCACAAACTGACTTATTGCACAGATAGTATCCTATGACAGTACCACACTTGAATTCACTGAGCTCATCAGAATGACCCATCCTTTTACAACAGTTTGTAAACCTGACTGCATGGCTAGGTGCTTGATTTTGTACATCTCTGAAAGAAACACCTGAATTGAGTGTGTGCCAAAACCTTTGTCCATATAGTGTAGCTGGTCAGGGATTATGCTTCTTATAGACTTCAGGTTACCAGACTTAGAGAGGAAGCACAGGGTTGGACAAAATCATATAAACAGAGACTATGAAATACAATGTGTTTCAGCGCATGGCTTCATTTTAACCTTGCTCTGAACCATCATCAATGTGTTTCTTTTACCCTTGCTCTGAACCATTATCAATGTGTTTCTTATATAAACCAAGATTCATATGTAAGCCATATCTGTTTTGGCCACACTCAAGATTTAGTAGAAACCTGACAAGTTAAAACATCTTCAGCCCCTCTAGGTAGTCAAATGATCCGAGGGTTTATAAATCTGATGCTGATATGTGTTACGTATTATGTGGTGTGTGGAAGATCTAGGAAGATCAGCAGCAGCTTACAGACCTGAGGCTGGGAGTTACCTTCAGCAAGCTCACCAGTCTACATCCAAACTTTTCTCATTTGCCCATTCCATCAGCGCTAGGTAGTCTTCTTTATAAATTATAATGTTTTATATTTGGTTCTTAATGAAATGATGGTACTTTATTGGTCCTTGTGGATAAATTCTCTTTTCACTTACCCCATCTTGCTCTACATGACACACATGTAGGTGAGAGCAAGCATGGCAGCACCCATGGAGCTGGGGCTTAAGGGTCTTGTGCGAGGGCCCATAGACAAGTGATTCTGCTGCCAAGGCCAGAATTGAACCAACAACCACCTGATCATAGGCAGAGAGACTTAGCCCACTGAGCCACACACTGCACCCAAATAGCACACTGGTAAGAACTTCAGTTCAAGATGATTTTCTGATGTCTAATTTCTGCAAGGCTGTGGGCTGACTGACAATGCATCACCAAAAGTGTGCTTTTAAAGCCACCAGATCACATGCTGTAATTGCCAGTCAAATGAACTGGGTCCAAAGCCACTTCATTAGAGGTGCCTTTTGATTATACATCTCTCCAGCCCTTGTCCAACTGTGCCAGTTGTAATATTATATCCTAGTACTTCTTGTGTTGATGCTGCCAATCACGGAACCTCTTAATGGTGCTTTGGGAGACCAGGAAATAAGTACATAATAAATGTAGCTTTTCTAGTCAAATTCTGGACAAGATGAAGTTTGCTACCTTGAAGGATGACGCTTTCTTCCCAGAAGTGCTGACCTCTTTCTGGATGGGAGATTAGTGGCTCAGGATTTCTATTATTTATTGACAATTTCCTGTCCTTTATTAATTTCATTTTAAGGTAATAACTTGCCAAGATCAAATAAAAAATGTTTAATAGGAATGTTATACTCAAATAAATGAGTAGAGAATAAACATGAAACAGCATCCACTACTATCTCTTGTTGCCCCCAGCAAGCCTCCCACTGAAAACCGATGAAGACTGTTAGCAAGTTGCCCCCCCCCCCCCCAAAAACAAAGCACCCTGAGGCATGGACTGCATGAGCACACAATGGCTGGACTCGGAAGGGGTCGTGGGCTGACTCTCGTGCCACTTCTAAGCTAGCGTTGTTTTCCTAACGAAGGCAGAAAACCACAAAATATAAACGGTTGATTACACTGAACGAAATTAACTTTCTAAAAATAACTGCCGTTATTGTTATCACCCAAAAAATTCTGCCTGAAATCAAGAAGTGATGCAAGGCTCTTTATTTTCAAATCCTTTGGATACGTCTGAATTATTTCATCTATTCATTATTCATTATTTCTCGTTAGACAACATCACTGCGCTTGGAGCATTTCTCCTGTCAGGATCACTTTACATCTAACAAAGGAGAAACATTTTATACACTCAGCCTCACCTGTTGCAGGTATAATCCGATAGGGCACATTGTATTCAGGGATCAAGCAGGAGCAGGAGCATGATTGTTCCTGTATTTCTGCGCCCTGGAGCTCAGCAGTGTCTTAGTATCTTAGTAACAATGACCCATTTGTACCTTTACCTGAGCCTGCTGTGCCCCCCCCCCCCCCCCCCCCCCCCCCCCCCCCCCCCCCCCCCCCCCCCCCCCCCNNNNGTCTGTTCATGCCCACGTATGCTCTGATATATTCTACACGTGAGGTCTGTTCATGCCCACGTATGCTCTGATATACTCTACACGTGGGGTCTGTTCATGCCCACGTATGCTCTGATATATTCTACACGTGAGGTCTGTTCATGCCCACGTATGCTCTGATATACTGTACACGTAGGGTCTGTTCATGCCCACGTATGATCTGATATATTCTACACGTAGGGTCTGTTCATGCCCACTTATGCTCTGATATACTGTACACGTAGGGTCTGTTCATGCCCACGTATGCTCTGATATACTCTACACGTAGGGTCTGTTCATGCCCACGTATGATCTGATATATTCTACACGTGGGGTCTGTTCATGCCCACGTATGCTCTGATATATGTGGGGTCTGTTTGTAGATGCTGAGGTCCACTTCAGAGCCCACAGCGCAGATCCAATTGTCAGCTGGTAAGCAGTGTATCGCCCAGCTGCTAATCAAAAATGAACTCATCGAAGAAAGAGCCTCTATATGATGTACAAGTGAAAATGTGAATAGTGCAGTTAGGAGAATGGTAATGAGCAACATCATTTATCCCAGAGCAGAAAGCCAGCAGATGAAATAGAGCCGTCCATCCTACCAAATGGAAGTTATTACATCTGCATTCATCCGGTCCAGCTAGCTTCACCTTCATTTGGAGTGACTATTTGAAGGTTCTCTTTGAACACTTTGTTTCAGGGTCTGGCTGTAATTTAAAGGTCAGGGTGTGACCGAGGACATGGTAAACGAGCCTGCTTGGTGCTACAGATGCCAGCCAGCCAGCCTCTGTGTTTCCATCTGCCCCTGTAAATGTCCAACGCTGGAGATTCAGCCTTCCTGTAGAGCACAGGAGAGGCTCAATTTGAAGTAGCAAAGGAGGGCTGAGTGTTCTGTGATGGTGGCCCGAAAGGTGAAGGCACAGCAATCCCAGAAGGGCCCCACATCAAGCTGGGCCAGGTAACAATGGACATGTGTTTGAGGGCGGCGGGTGTATGTGCAGGATGGTGCCAGGCATGGGGGGGGGGGGGGGGGCCCA
>JAODJU010000092.1:31822-45073 GCA_026776725.1 Gnathonemus echidnorhynchus
CCCCCCCCCCCCCCCCCCCCCACCCCGGGCATGCTAACATTATTGAAAAAGAAAAAATGGCCTTGATTGCTAAAAGCAAAGTGTAAACTGCATCATGTCAAGCCAAAGTCTGTCAATAAGTCAGTTCCCCACGCCAATGATCGTTTGCCGGCTCTTGGCAAACAGTTCTAACTAATGTATCTCTCCAAAACCTTAGGGATTCCACTCAAAGACCAGAGTTTAATTTTTGAAACATGGTCATTCAAAAGCAATTATGGGTCTCATTATGAAAGATGCTGTGATCTCTCTGCAGACCATAGTCACATCTGCTGATGGGGACCTTTATGTGCAGATCAGTGGTCATGTTGTTTCCGATGGATCTGCATGAAAGGAGGAGACATTCTGGATTTTCTTAGATCACAGAGCTTGTACAGACAAGACTGTCACAGCCCGGTGTTACCTGGGTAGGGAGGGGATCTGGTGGAGAATTATCCTTGATGGGAATGTGAGCACTTTCCACCCACCCCCACAAACGTGGCACTGATTTATAAGCTCAAGTTATCGGACAATACAGAACAACAGAAGACACAGATTAATACAATGCCTGCTTTTTAGAGAGACTTTTCTTTTGCCACAATGAGTGTATAGCCAACAAATGGCCTGTCTCATTGCAACTCAATGAAACAAGCATAGTCCATTAGCTCTGGGTTCTGCTCATATCATGTTTAATTTTCAGTTAATTCACCCAGTTCTTAATTCCAAAACTGGGGAAATAAAAGTGTAAAGTTTGAAATAAAATGTTTTATACCACAAGTAGTACGGATATAACACACTGTTATTCTAGCATGAGGGCAGAAGCAGCAGTTTCTGACTGATCAGCTTGCAGTGTCGTAGAACTTGGAAAATGAGGTACATGCACCAGAAGGCATCTAAACACAAAACTGATACATCTTTATATAGTAACCAAAAATGATATTTCAGGTTCCAGGTTAGATTTGGCTTTTTGGGTTTTAATGGCTGAATTCCACGCTCCTTACTTCAGAGGCAAACTTCCTTATACTACAAAAGAAATCATGTTTTATTTGCCATTTGTAAAGGAAAGTCTTAGTTTTCAAATATCCTGATGTTCTCCTTGATAAGGCACACAAACAAACAGAGGTGAGAGCAAGACTTGGGGTCCGAGCACAGAGAGAGCCACTCATCCAATGCCCCTAGAGCACGGGATGCAAACCAGCAACCTTCTGGTCACAGACACACAGGTTCACTCCACTGAGCCACAGTACCCCCAGCAGCAGCCACATAGGGGATTAGGGGGTGGCAGCTATACGGAGTTCAGGAGGATTAAAAGAGGAGGCTGGGTAGCCTTTACGCCAGGGTGGGTTTGGACCGGCGTTGTCGTGTGACCAGAGGAAAGCTCTCAATGGCAGCCACCATGTTTATGTGGTCAGGCTACAGACAGAGACTAATGGCTGTGTGGAGAAAG
Source organism: Gnathonemus echidnorhynchus (assembly GCA_026776725.1). NCBI lineage: Eukaryota > Metazoa > Chordata > Actinopteri > Osteoglossiformes > Mormyridae > Gnathonemus > Gnathonemus echidnorhynchus. The sequence goes on from JAODJU010000092.1 coordinate 33,285, forward strand.
GCATACGCCACAGTGCTGTGGGAGGTCCGTGTATCAGACAATAAGGAGGTTTACAAAAATGCCAGCTGGCATTTGGAAATTATATTAAAGGGTCTGAAAAAAACATGGAAAATAAAGACTTAAACAGCTACACTGAGTCTGTCGTGGTGTCATCTACCATGAATGATAGACACTGAAACAGGAAGACAGGATCTTAAACATATATCCAAATGTTCTTTCTTAGCTTTGTGAAAAAAACACAAAAACTAAGCTGTTCAAAAATGCAGAATCAGTACAAAAATTCATCCATTCATCAATCCTTCCATCTATTCATCCATTCATCTTCTAATTGCTGACCTAGCGCAGGATTCCTATGAGCTTGGTGCCCATCTCAAGAAGCACAGGGCACACCCAGGAAGGGGACACCCTGGACTGGACTCCAGTTTGTCATTCATGGTAGACACCCAGGATGGGACTTCAGTTTGTCACAGGGCACAAGGAAGGGGACACCCTGGACGGTACTCCAGTCCATCACAGGACACAAGGAAGGGGACACCCTGGACGGTACTCCAGTCCATCACAGGACACAAGGAAGGGGACAACCTGGACGGTACTCCAGTCCATCACAGGGTACAGGGCAGGGGACACCCTGGAGTGCTATTAAGAGATTCACAGTAGGAATCTTGAGCAATTTCACTAATAGGTTTACTTATTTAAAGCTTTGTGTTCCTTATATCACTTATTTGTATTATACAGTCTGAGTCTGAATTCGTTGTAAACAGCACATAAATGCTGTATGGTACTGAGAGACAGTCCCAAATCCCAGAACAGAAACAGTAAGGACCTGCTCTGCTCTGTTCACCAGAGCCAGTAGGACCTGAGAACCATGATGGCTGTCCCTGGAGGTGGTCCATCAAGCATCATGGTAAAAGGAACATACTTATCAATCATAAGTATATACATCAGCCTGTCACTTTAAGCAGCCAGAAGAAAGGACCCAATGGTCTGAAATGCTCTGAGAGGTTCAGCAGTGTCTGAAACCTTCACCCCGCCCTTTTCTTTGTTATAGTGGGACGTTCCAGGACTGGTGATATTGGTACATGCCTTAAGAGACTCTACGTATTCACAGGGCATGTTTACAGCGAATGGCAGCTCTCACTTGTGAGCCATGGTGGTATGGAGGCTGTTCCCGGGCCCTTATTTATACACCCCCCCACCACATGAGGGGCTGGCCACCATCTGTTTCTCCTTGGAGCTGTGGTCCCGATCCCAGAGTCCCACATCAAAGCCCCGCATGTCTCATCCAGAGGAGGGAGAGGAGCAGTGATTTGGGAGACATTCTCCCATGTTCCCGCAAGCCTGGCCCCCTACTCATGGAGGGAAAAACAAGGGAGGCCACCATTCCAATGCACTGAGAAACCATCAATCCCTGGAGTGGCCAGTATGCACATCCCAGGCAGGGTGTCCCTTTAATTAGAAATATGTAACTATGCCAAAGTTCCCTTTACTGAGAAACCAACAGACCTGGTGTAAATTCATGCAATACTGAGGTCCTTATTGGAAAGTAGTAGCTGATTGACATACAAGTATTTTACAAAGCAGGTAACATTAGCTAACTGGAGCTGTGTGTCCTCCTTGTGTTGTGCAGGACTCCTCCTGCAATTGCATGTGTATATGAGTACTGTGATGCCCTGGAATCCCTTCCTGGGTGTCCCCCACCTTGTGGCCAAGTTGTCCCCTGTTTTGTGATAGACTGGCATCCTGCCCAGGATGTCTCCAGCCTTGTGCCCTGTGCTGGTAGAGGCTCCGGGTGCCCCAGTTGAGGATAGGCACTTGGAAGATGACAAGCAGACATTTTCAGAATATAAAGCCTCTTTAACTGTTGCTTGTCTTCTCTATTGGCTTTGATGGCTACATTATTGTTGAGTCCAGTGTGTCTTTGGTGGACAGTGGTGTTCTCTTGTACCTCCTAGCTCTGGCCACAGCCCATCAGTTCCATCTCCCCTCCTCCTCCTCCTCCTCCTGTGGGCCACCAGCTCCATCTCCCCTCTCCTCCTCCTTAACCCGCCAGCTCCTTCTCTCCTATCCACCTTCTCCGCAGCTAATCAGTTCCATCTCCCCTCCTCCTCCTCCTCCTGTGGGCCACCAGCTCCATCTCCTCTCCTCCTCCTCCTCCTCCTGTGGGCTACCAGCTCCATCTCTCCTCTCCTCCTCCTTAAGCCGCCAGCTCCTTCTCTCCTCTCCACCTTCTCCACAGCTAATCAGTTCCATCTCTCCTCTCCTCCTCTACCATGAATATTACATATTCATACATAAATGTTACATATTTAAATCACCCCCCATCTACATTTAATGGTAGCACCTTATTTCTGAGGACTCACTACTTAGTTCAGTTGAGGCTCTTTAGGTTAAACCATCAAACGCTATGTGACGAACAATCATTTTTTACACAGGTGAGAAAGACAAATACTGACTCACGGATGATAAGAACAATATTTATACTGTGTAAACCTTAATGCAATGAAAAAATGTCATAAACAAGGGCTTTTCGTCCTGTGAATACTATCTATCATTTGTGCAATATTTCTCCTTATTTACACTGCGTTTCTAGTGCATTACTTAACATGTGTGCTATATTTAATTCTATTATATTTTACTTCTATTTATTGTTATTTTTCTTAAAATTTTATATCTATATTTTTCCATTCTAATACTTTTTCCTAAACTATTTTTTTCTTTTTTTTTTCTTTCTTCCCAGTAAATTAATCAGCAACTGTATAACCAAGACAAAGCAATTTCCCTCTGGGATTAATAAAGTTCTTTGAATCTTGAATCTTGAATCTATGAAATCTATCTATAACGACATAGATACCATATAAGTATATTAATTAAATAGTGTCAATGCTTGTATAGTTAATGACAGGCATGTTTGCATGATTATGAAATAGTGTAAGGCCACATTCAACCAAAAGTGTTATTACAAGTCAAAATCAAGTTAACCTGCTTGACATCAGAAATTCTGAGAAGTCCAGCAGAAGGGAACGTCAGTGGAGAGTCAGCTAAGAAAAGTCGGTGATGGAAAATCCTGCATAGCCCCATCGCAGCCTGGAAGCCCACTGTAACCCCAAAGCCTCTCTTACCTATCATGCTGGAATTATGGGTGAGTCTGAGGTGAAGCTCTGGAAGGTACTGGGGGCTCAATGGGACTGAATCAGGAAAGCCTGCAGCTCTGCTCACCTCACTTCTAAGGGTGTGTGTGTGTGTGTATGGGGGGGGGGGGGGGGCATGCTGATGATTCCAGCCCTAAATTTCCCCACCATTGTTTTTACTCATGCAGCAAAAATTTCCTGCATCTCTCCCTTCCAGAAGGAGTCTGGAAAATCTTTAGGGGCTGTGTTGCACACAGAAATGCATTCAGGGGGGGTTTCTAAAGAGGCACAAAGACAACAGCCAAAAACACTCCCCCCACCAACGCCGTACTGGAATGCCCCTCTGGCAGTGACATCAGTCGCCCAGCTCTCAGTACATTTCTGGTGGTTTCTGAGCCTGGCTTACTGGTCGACCTTTTCCAGGGGTGGCAAACCAGTAAGAACCTGGCATTTAAGACTTCATCAGTAGACCAAACTTTAAAATTTGCTATATTTTAGTTTTTTACAATCGCTTTGGCACTAGTTTCAGAACCTTAATGTCATTTTTCAAAACTTTAAACACAAAATTCAAAATGGTGACCATTTGTAACACAGGTTGTCCAACGTTCAAAACATTGCATTTTGCATTCTTATTTTAAAGAAAGCTTGCACTTACAGAATCATGAAGACATTTCTTTAGATCACCCACACACAACATACCAATAGTTTCACTGTGTAGTTGGTTATACAACCATTAGTTATAGTACTACAGAATATGTGATAATGTTTCCTCATGGTGCTACACAATGTCACTGTAAAAGGACCAGCAAAGAGAAAACTAGACACAATGGAATCATTGAACAAATATGAAATTTATTGATGAAATGCACCACTGTAAATCACAACATGGGTTCCCCTTTAAACGAAAGCAATTACCTACAAAAGAAATCTGACTGCAGTGTTCCTCACCTGCCTTACAAAAAAGCAAAACAAAGAATTACAGGTCTCACTCATTACTATCAGCACTGTCATGTGGATTTGGCCACAGTTTCTCATCCGCATCAAAATGAATGTTTTCTCTTGCCAACCATCTTGAAATCCAGGCTTGACATTGGTCTGCTGTGTCGTCGTTGCATTTATGCCTCATTCATGGCCTGGAGAAGAGGCACTTATTGATACTGGTGCCTATCATACACTTTCCACCTCCATGTGGAGAAAAATTCACAATAGTATGGGCCAGGAGCGGGCTGCTCGCCGTACGCGCATCGCTGTTGAATGATTTCAGTTCTGCTTGACCAAACTGCTGAGTAACTAAAAATTTATATCAAAACTAGCACATACCACTTTATCATCAATTCCTCCCTTATCACTCACACACACGCACACATACACACACACATACACGTTACCATTATTACCAATTACCATTGCAAAACTAGTGCAAACTCCCACCTCCCAAAAAAAGAGAAACATGGTATCAGGTAGAAAACATGAAATCGTTTTACTTTTAATTCCCATCTTTACCCAGGCCTTCACATCCACTTCTAAGAAATAGTATAACAAGGCACATTTAAGCAATATGTACATTTACCCGCAATGTTCTCCCTCATGGAGTGACCCCACGAAAAAAAAAAAAACACAGGCAACTGATTTCCAAATGAAAAGAAACTAAACACTCAAGTTTTGTGCTGAGAGAGTCACACCCTTTATTCCGGTTAGTCGGCGCATGTTGGAGCTCTTAGTGGGCAGGAGTACTCACACATCCAGGATGATGAGAAAACCCAAGTCAAGCAAGCTGAATGACCCACTGCTCCAGGCAGGGTTTGGGTCCAAAGCCGGCCAAGGTCTCGCTAGCTTCCGCAGCTGGCACAGTTTAATTTCACTGAGCTTATCTCTGCTCCCCATGACTGTCCGAAAACCGAGCAAAACCCAGATGAAGCCAGGATTAACTAAGGCTACAGTCCAAACCCCAAATCAGACCAGTTTGTGGTGCTATCCAGCTTTCCTCTGCTTTGTCTTCAGAGAAGAATCCCACATGAGCTCTCCGCATCGATTCACCACCCGGCAGCCGACACCCACCCTGCGCTCTCTCCTTCTTCCCCGCTCTTTTTCCCTCAGGGCAATACAATTCATCAACTCTAGTGAACAAAAATGCCACACTAATATATTCAGTGCATAATCAACTTGAAATAAATGAAAAAAAATCAACATCTAAAATACATTTAGCTGCTCTGTGTGACACATTGCAATGCAGTATACAGTCTTCTGACAACTAAGAATGGCCTACAGTACTGTACTGTTCACTGTAGTACATGCTGAAGACTTTTTGTTTCTCATTGTGGAAGGTTCTGATGACTGAGACCACAGTTGATCTTCTGAGGTTTGGTTGAATCATTGTAGCTTCTAGCTCATTCTAGGATCGCTAAGTTGCTGTGGCCACCACTTTTTCATACTCAAACAGTTTGTGTGTCAGTGGGTCTTGCTATCCTCAAACTTTCATGATGTGAACATGGGATATTGTTCCTCAGTTTTCATAAAACTATGCTTTAAGAGGAATGCAGCACATCATTTTGAGCAATTGTATTAATTGATAGCTAGTTCACTGTAAACAAATGGACAGACAGTCATCTCAAATGCAATGTCTGAACTCCATTTTGAAAAGGTTAATTCATTGATGTTAAGTTGTGTCATTTTCAACTGGTGATTTCAGGTCAATAAACAAATGATCTTTGGTTTTTGTGTGTTGTACCCAAGCAACTGGAAAAAGAGTTTAGAAAAATGTGCATTTTGCTTCTAGTATGAAAAATGACATCAAGGTTCTGAAACTAGTGCCAAAGTGATGGTAAAAAATTGTAATACATGTTTCAGTATTTAGTTTTATTCAGTTTCCTTGTCCTCTGTTTTAATAACACCATTCCACCTGCGTAGAGTGGACACACAGGTTCATGTTTACACATAAGCAAGTGCACAGGAGGCAGGCTAAAGGTTAACCAAAAGCAGAACCACCAACCTAAGATGCGGATCCGCACATGAGGCAGGCTAAAGGTTAACCAAAAGCAGAACCACCGAGCTAAGATCCGGATCTGCACAGGAGGCAGGCTAAAAGTTAACCAAAGGCAGAACCACCGAGCTAAGATCCGGATCTGCACAGGAGGCAGGCTAAAAGTTAACCAAAGGCAGAACCACCGAGCTAAGATCCAGATCTGCACAGGAGCAGATGCCACCATCCACACTCGTGTCACCTGAGGCGGTGGAGACTTTCATTGTGAGCAAGTTTGGCCAAGAACACAGCGAGTTTTTTATATCTGTTCCAGCCATTTGAGAAGACCAACTCCAATCATTTAACACTTTACATACAAGTAACTCAAGGGAAAATCAAAGGAAACTCATAGGAGCCATCTCACCATGTCCATGTTGTATTTAAAAATTATATTCTTGGTGGCATTAATTGAAATGCAAACCATTGTTTCTGGTCCTTTTGTGTAGTTTCCTGTATTGGTCCAGACAGAAGTTTTCTTAGGTATAAACTGTGTAAATTATAATTTAGTAATCTTTAAACATGTGTGAATGATAATGGTTTTAGATGTACATCAGAGAAGCGTAATGAAATGAGTACAAATGCAGTAATGCTGACCCTTATCTGCAGAGCAGGCAGTCAGGCAGAGTCTAGTACTAAAGGGTAGAAAACGTGAATGAATCAGGGCGGATTTCACTGCTCACTGGCCGGACAGATGTGACACAACATAACAAATCACCCAGCACTCCCCCCGCCTCCTCCCCCCAGCTCTTTGCATTTCCTTGGCCCACAAATTTTGCCCTTTGTAGGGTTTGTTTGCCTAGTAGATAACACTCTCTGAAAGAGACTGGTCACAGCTTCAAGGTTTCCACTGCAACAGAGGATGCTGGGAAAGCAAATACAAAAGATTGGATTGGATTTAAGATTCAAAATTTTTAGGTCTCACATGCATGAATGTACTAGAATAGTAGCAGGGAAATGAAATTATCACAGGCTGCAGACTGTGCGACAAACAAGGCAGGAGCATAACAGAATAAAAACAAACAAAATAAGTACTAAAAATATAGAAACATACAAAGTAAAAAATAAAAAGTTAAGATGCACTTACAGCTTATTTGAGTTTTTAATCATTTGTGTCACTGATATTAACAGCCTGGGGATAGAAGTTTCTCCTCAGCCCTTCAGTCTGGGCCATAAGGCTCCAGAGGTGCCTAACTGAGCCAAGCCACTAGAACATAGGTGCCGAGTGCCCCTGATAATGCTGGATGTAGACGTCTTGCAGGGCAGGTAGTTCTGTCCTGGTGCTTCTCTCAGCTTCCCCAAATGAAAGGTCTCCTCCAAACAACCCTTTTGTATATAGTGGAAATTATGGTGACCTTACATGTTCAGGATATCCCAGTTTCCCATAGGAAATAGCTCACTGGAAATCCTGAAAGTCTCATCAACCCTTTCATTCAATTTCTGTCACTTCGCAGAAGAGGAAGGTTACCTCACCATCGAAGCCGCTGGAAAACTTGCAGTGTCCCACCACAATTCCCCACCCTTCCGAGGAAGTGGGGTGCAATTCCCAGCCTCAGCTTTTCCAGCCCATCTTGGAGAGATTTAATGAGGAAAGGATATGTTTGGTTTATCGGTTCTTATTTCCTAGAGTTGAGATGCTTCGCTTGGTAAAGACTCAACATGAGCTTGACTGGCAGTATCCTGCACCAGTGATAATGGTAGTAACATGCCACCATCTGGTCCCACACAGGTATGACAACACATTCAAAAACAATTTCAGAATCATGGCAGCAAAGCATGAGAATCACAGCGTTCACATGAGTTAAATAAGGATTACTGTCATATCTGAGAAATTACTTTTTCTACATAGAGAATCCATATTGAAATACAAAGCAAAGTCATTTGAGGGAATTGGAGCCCCAGCAAGAGAGAACAGAGTTGTTCAGCTTCTATCAAACTCAGGATGATTCGTTCATGACTGAATTCATCACTGCTTCCAGCAAGCACCATCTCATCCAGTGTAGGCACGCGGTCACACGTCTCACCAGACCGGCACAAGCACCATCTCATCCAGTGTAGGCACGCGGTCACACGTCTCATCAGACCGGCACAAGCACCATCTCATCCAGTGTAGGCACGCGGTCACACGTCTCACAGGACCGGCACAAGCACCATCTCATCCAGTGTAGGCACGCAGTCACACGTCTCACCAGACCGGCACAAGCACCACGTCTGATTGATGTGGCACTTTCTATGGAAAACTGCAGGAATGGAAAATGAAAAGGACATTAAACACAGCAGAAGGGGAGAGTGCTTTCACACTTCAGAGTTAAGACAGACTTTTCACTGTAGCAGTAAGCTGGGGAGATCATTCTTGTGGATAATAGCCATTTTTCAGTAATGAATTTCTTCTGAACGCTTTATGCCACATTTTAAAATAATTTAAAATAATAGAAATAAGGACATTGTGGTTATGTAGCACAAGAATAATTTACGGAAATCTGAAAAAAGCAGCAAGACCAATTCCGTCATCTTTTGATCCTGGTCCACTAGATCAGTGGAGTCTCCTCCCACACGCCTCACTCTAAGCGGCACACAGGATACGTCGCTAACCTCGTGTCCTCGAGCAGGGAAATCCCCTGGCTGACGCGGCTGGCTGCAGTTACTTTGAGGTCAACCCGTAATGAAATAGCTGCTTGATCTCTGAGCAAAGACGTCTCCCTCTTATGTTAAAAAAAGTTAAAATCTGATATGAAGGTGTATGTGCCAGCGCGTTATGAGAAGCCGCCTGGCCTTAAAAACAGACCTGCTACGTCACCTGCTACAGCGGAGTCATTAATAAATCGGGTCCGATAATAGCCTAGAAACTTTTAACAGATGCCGCATGCTGATCTTAGCCTGCCGGAGTTTTGATGCTTTGTTCACTGTAATCTCTAAACATTTTAATCTCAAGCATTTATCTAGTCTTATGTTGTGTATAATTGCATGTACGAGTTCATACTAGCTGGCAGTAAATCTCTGCGGTCCAATTTCTTAGATTTACGTGTCAGCAAGTTAAAGGACAACATGCACGCACAACGTTAGGTGATTATTCTGTCTGTTATTCTCAACAATACTCAGTAGTTTGGGTAGAGTTAATTTGTTCAATTAACTATCGAATTCCACTGATTTGTAGATGTATACATCTAACAAGACAGTTATATGCACATGCGATCATATTATATCACAAGAAATAATTTCCATCACATTTAAAGTGGAGCCTGCAAACTTTGCGAAGAGGATTCCAGATGTATCAACATGTTATTTGAGGCTCAAGCACTACGATTTCCTTCCCCTTTTGATGTGAAGCTAATCCCTCGTTGAAGGTTTAGATTCAGGTTTCAATAACAGGAACTCTCTTCCATCAGTTTGATGGAGGGCTTTGAGTCCACACCCCCGACGCCCCTCCTCAACCTCCAGCGCAGCAGTTCGGAGCGCCCGGAGCGGTCAATGAAGCGCAGAGGCGCGGCGGGGGCATCACGTCTACGGGACTGCACTGCAAAAGTAATGTCACGTCAACGCGAAAGTTTTGCAGCCAAAGGAAGCTAAGATCCTCCTTAATAAAGAGAACTGCGCAGTTTCTGCCTCTGGGACGCGAAAACTAGACTCATCAACCTTTCCTATGGAATGCGAGTCGCACTTGGACTTCAGATACTCTGCAAGTGTGGTTTCTTTGTTAATCGGCATGACTAATATAAAAAGTGTGGAATAATCTAATTGTAATCAGAGAAGAACAGAAAATAAAGTCGTACCCAATAAGAGTCCATTTAGAATACTGCTTGCCTCCGCCAGCCGTCCTGTCTCGCTCTTTTCCCGTCCTGACGGAGTTTCGCGGATAAGAATGGTGCGCAGTTACACCGTTTTAAGCAACAAAAACGCGGAAAATACAAAAGTAAGGAAAAACGGGATGTTATTCTCCATCCTGAGGGCGACGCACGCTTTCGTGGTTTTGCTGCTTGTGATTGCTGGTGAGTTATCCTCATTTCAACTCCTGTACCAAGTGTTTTGCGTACTGTAATGCACACCCCTTGAGTTACATGAGATACATTACATTTCATTTTGTAAAGCTCTTTACAAGTTTCTTGTAAGGTAGAGAAATGAGATCTGGATTTTTCCTGAGACCATAGTAGTTGCGGACAGAAGAAAATGTCCGATAATGATATCTTGCCTCCTCGGCTCCCTGTTGGCTGTATCAGCGGGATCTTTTTATGAATATATACGTTCACTCATGTTTATGAATATATACTTTCAGTGGCTCAGTGTGCCGTAGCCAAAATTTTATTGGGTTTTAAAACTCACGACAGTTAATTTAGGTCTATTTTAATAACAGCTCCGGTAATAGTAATGTCACTACACCAACTAGTACAAATAATATTAACAATACACAGAAAGGAACATATCTGTTTGCCGAGATAATGTTTATAACAGTAAGGAATAGTACAGTACACACGTGATGGAGCGATGCCAGCGACGTTTTTTCATGTAAAGCGATAAAAACAGAAATACAGTTCAGAATAACTTCTGCTGTAACTTCAAATAAACTGCAAGATAGAAAAAGATATTTTAAAATCCACTTATTGCAAAGTGTGTTTATGAAACGTAACATTCAGTTAACTCGCCTGTTATTGCAGCCTGTCCTATGGGCGGTAAAAATTGAATGTCTTACCAGTTTACTGTGCGTCGTAAATTTAGATGGGAATAAACCTCGGTGGTCTTTGAAAGCAAACCAAAGCAGTTTAAAAATGGCCTTACATTGCGCCATTAGGGGTGTCCTGTTTCAAACTCAGCTAAATGCTAAACCAAGCGCGGTGGTTTAGTTTGCGAAAATTACTGCTTTTATAAGAAACCATGTAAATGAAATTAAAACATCAACAACAATAATATTTGTATATTTTCTCCAGACCTGGGACATCCTTTTTAACGTAGGTTGTAGTGTATAAAATGAATCTTTAGCATACCTTATTAATCATTCCTGGAAAATAATGTGTATTATTCTCACTGAAATAAGTTATAATATTGTGATTTTTTATTTGCAATAAAATAAATAGTACTCCAGATAAATGGCAACTAAATTTATGGACAGTTAACATAAACCAAAAAAAAAACAACCTGTTTCCTCATGCAAAACAAAGTTGACTATATCTTTAAAACAATCTCATTGCCTATATCACACTTCGAACTCTTTGTACTAAAAGCCAAATTCCTCCAGAAGTGTGACCTACTGCCAGTGAGAGTGGGGCTGACACTCTTCCTGGAAGTGCAGTTCAAAGGACAAGCTGGACCAGGGAACAGCAGGGCCAGACAAGCTGTGGCTGAGCCTGTTTGTAATGATCGGCCTGGCTCGCATTTGTCAGACGTCCCAGAGCTGTTACCTCACCAAAGGGGAGCTGCCAGCTGGAAATGCTTTTGGTGGTTAGGGTGCTGGGACTAGGGCCTCCGTTATAGAGAGGACAGGACTTCGAGCAGGGAGACAGACAGCATTTTCTGCTGCAATTTAAGTGAAGTATTTATTACAGAGTAAACAAGAGCAGCAAGATTTGTGAGCCTGACCATACACTCACCTAAAGGATTATTAGGAACACCTGTTCAATTTCTCATTAATGCAATTATCTAATCAACCAATCACA
>JAODJU010000092.1:58476-73152 GCA_026776725.1 Gnathonemus echidnorhynchus
CCACTGGCTGAGAACACAGCGGCACAGGTCCCATCTCCCATGCTAAATGCTAATACGGCAGCAGAGTGATGGCAGTGATGACCACTGGCTGAGAACACAGCGGCACAGGTCCCATCTCCCATGCTAAAATCGCTAATACACTATCAGAGGGATAGCAGTGAGAGTAATACAGCAGCAAATGATGTTTAAAAGGCAGCCCCTAGCCCAGCACTCCACTTTGAGGCTGCCTCCCTGCACAAACCTGCATTTTTCTGCCCTTCATCTCTGAGCCAGCGGTACTTGGGAATCACTGAGTATCATCGCAGTTACAGACACTGGCCAGGTGGAGCAGGAGCCAGCGGCCGAGGGCCGTCGGGTGAGCAGGCCGGGGTGGCAGACAGGCCCTGTGCCGGGACCGAAGGTCACCGCGGTGCGAGTCGCCCACGAGAGCCAGAACAGAGGGAGGAGAGACAGGGAGTGAAAGGGAACCAGAGCTGGGTGTGGCATCAAAGGCCGCTTGACCAAGAATCACCCGCCCTTTAAAACCTCAATAGCAGTACAGGTGCTCTAGGTGGTGTTCGACTAAGCCAGATTTCTCAGTTAGCTGGGTTAACTTAAGCTAGCGGGAAAACGGACTCCTGGCGCCAGCCGAGGCCCCAGGGCGCCGCCAGCTGAGCGGCCACCCAAGCACCCTCCCCTCCCCACCATCTCCGGCAGGGAGCAGGGGTGTAGGAAGACCCGCCCACTCACCTCCCCCATGCACCAGTGTGAGAGGTAGAGTGTTGGATGCGTGTGGTGATGTATGTGACTCTATGTAGTGTAGGGGGTGAGTATGACTGTTGAGAAACTAAGATGGACATAAAATTGATGGGGGAAGCGTGGAGGAGCGCTGCATGTGAACAGCTCTCCTCCACATCACACCCCCCCATCAAGACCCTCAATGTATATGGTGTGAGTAAAACTGAGGGGCGGCAGGATGTTGCACCGCATCACCTAAAATGCACAATGTGGGAGACGTTGGGATGAGACAGTTAAACCATACTGATAGATCTTCACATGTCCTCTGCCAGAACTTCTGCACCGGTGTGCAGGACCATATGGCATGCATGTAGCTCTCTACAAAGTTACCTGAGCAATGGGTGCATAAGTTTGAGTGTATAAGGCCCATTTGGAACATCCTTTGTCCTGTGAAGTGTATTCTATGTAGAGTTTTGTATTGTACAAGTTGTAAGTTGGGACTTTTAGTTATTTGGAAAGTGTTTAAATGTATTTGTTTCCAAAAGTTTTGCTCTGGATCAATGGATAGATCTTGCTCCCATTTTGAGGTTGGGAGGGAAATTGAGTCATCAATTTTTGATTTGATTTAGATTTAAAAATTGAAGTACCCATGGAGGTATTTCTAAATTAAGCTGATTAGGATTGAACCTTGCCTGAATAATGTTACAAATTTGTTTTTACTAGTTTGAGCGTTTAATGTCACTCCGAGCCTAGTACGCCTTTGAAGAGTAGGTAAGTTGAGATGGAGTTCAGATTTTATTTTTGAGTAGGTACCAGAGTTGATCTAAAATTTAAGCCGACAGGAAATTAACAGTGATGCTTCATGTTAGGCTGAGAGCGCATTGCGTGAATGGTGATTAATTACGCTGGTTGTGATACTGGCTTGTGTTTCTAGGGTTTTGTAGTACATGCATCGCGGCTTGTGGTAGGGTAAATAGCTAGCTGGTACAGAGCTTGGTAAATTCGGTTTGGTAATGCTACTCTGTAGCTTTTGCAGGCTTATGGTATTTTATGCTGGGTTTGTCTTAACGGAGATTGGGGTAGCCCTTCAGCCTATATTTGCAGATTACATTGGAAGTGCTCATTTTGTACAGCTTAGAAACCAAGTAATAGAGGTGTATGAATATGTCTTCCTGTGTGGAAGAATTTGGGGAGGATCCCTTGAAGTGTTTCCAGAAAGGCGCACTAAGGAAGTGATTATGCAGTTTGTGCATTATGAATCCGAAAATCGGATCCCGAGGCAAATGGAATTAAGCATACGGCCAGGAGGAAATGCGAGTGGGAATCACAGGCCCAGGTGGAGCACTTAGTGACCAATTAAAGGTGTTACAGGAACATAGAAGAGTCTGCTGCTGTAAACACCTCTGGCTCCTATCAAACCTTTCACAAGCGTAGGAAGAACAGTGCACCTGCAGAGATCATTTTACAACCCAGCAATCAATAACCAGCAGGTTTTAGTACAAAAAGGTCACGCTGATTCACACGGAGCTTACTCAAGCTTTTCTTACACTTAAACAATCAAACCAAGAACTAGCAGTGAATCACTGTAGCCCACGTCCAAAAAGAGGGGACAAGCACACACCTGCTGAAACTGCTCTTCAAGTATAAGGAATCAGAAACGTACTCAAGGAATTTCCTCAGCAACCCCTGATGGCGACCATCAGTCATGTTCTGACATGTGGAAGCGCGGCTCGCGCATTAGCACTACTCGCGCATCAGCACTACTCGCGCATCAGCACTACTAACATTCCGCCTGCCTGAAACATCCTAAATGTCCAGTTCGTCTCCTCATTTGCCCTGTCTGACTTGTCTCGCTTTACCCTCCTCACCCACCCCCCATGGTCTTTCTGAGCACAGAGGGGGTTCCTCCAGGACGGCAGCACAGCCAGACACCCAAGCAGGCCATTTCAGAGCGGAAGCTCTGAGGACTGTCATGGGAGCCTTCTTACGAAACGGGCATGGCGCTGACAGGTGGGCGTAGTCCCTGCCATCTCACCGCTTTGTCATTTTCTGTAGGCAGCTCGAAGACGCATCTCAGCTTGGAATCCATGAGGTCATCGGGTTTCGCATCCTTCCACTGCCAGGGCGGGACACAGCCGCGTCAGTCACCAGCTCATGGGTTTCACTCTTTCACAATACAACTCTGATTCTGGGATTTTTAAATGTAGATTTTTTTTCATTTTTAATCAAAAAAATTAACAAGAATACAGTACAACTAGAAAAATGAGTGTTGACTGTAAAATTTCTACTGACATCATCAAAAGTCATGGTGGCAACAAGATGCATCTATATCGTATACAAATAAAACCACCAAGAGGAAACTCAGCAGGACCTATGCTGCCCTCTAGTGTACACACACACTCATTCCAGGAGCTCAGTGTAATACAAAAGGATTAGACCATTAAAATCCAAATGTTACACAGCGAAAAGTAGATCACACCAACCAAGATTTTCAGAAACAGATTAACGCAAGAAGCCTTTATATGAAGCCATGGAGTCCTGCGATACAGTGAGACTAATCTTGTAAATATGCAAGATGACAACCAGAATGAGACAGACTTTGCTTACCATGGCTTCCATGTCTGAAACGTTAGGTGGCGCGAAAATGGTCTGTACCATAAATTTATGTTTACTTTTCTCGTTGGGGTCATAGTCAAACGGCTGAAGCATTACTGTGGAAGAAAAGTGAGAATACATCAAGTGACACAGCCAAAGTTTCTATAAGCAACAGCATGCGAGATGCATTCAGCACACGGCCAATTATACCCGTCCAGCTAAATATCAGGTCTGACAAGCAGAGCTGCAGCCTAAAGACACAGACAGCAAAGACAAGGATTGACCTCTTACCGGAAATAGTGATGGTGGCACCAGGATCGATGAGGCCGCTGTTGGGCCGTACGCAGTACCTGCGTGGCGCCGTTGTCTTCACTTTGAAGCATACTCGTCTGTCTGAAGGGTTGCGCAGCTTGAGGTTCGTGGTGACAACGTCTGTGAAGGGACCTGCAGCACAGCATAGGCAGGCAGTTAGACGTTAGGACAGGAGCTGCTGGAGCACTGACTGTTACCGACAAGGCCACAGTACAACAGAGACATGTCATCAGCTCACTGTCAATGCTGCATCAACACAAGGACTCATCAAGCAACTTTCTAAACCAAAACCCATTACGAAGCTCACACACAAAGACACCTCACAAGAAACCAGGCTGACTTATAAAAACACCACCAAGACTAATTAAGGGATTAAGGGACAATATCCCTTAATGGTACCCAGGAAACCTCATAGCACTGGAACTGTGCATTCAAATCTGGAACTGTGCAAGAGAAACACAAGAAGGGGTCCAGAAGCCTGCACCTTGCTACAGCTCTGGCTGCCCACACGCCCACAGCATGCAGACAGGATGGCCTTGGGATATGAGATCACCAGCTTGTGTTCACCACAGCCATTACCATTTTAGCACCCCTCCGGTCCGTTTTAGCCCTGCTGGTCCATCGCCCAGTAGAGGCACCCGCCTTCAGACAGGGCCAGGCGCTGCAGAGCGAAGCCACTGTTAGTGATTAAATGGGAGCCTGTCTGGCAGCTATGGCAGAACTAGAAAACAGCCAAGAATACACTTTGCAAACAGTCACAATCCATTCCTCTGGGTGCTGCTCTGTTCTGCCATAACCTGTATTTGCCCTTAGCCTAGTAAATAGGATTTGCCACGGTACTGCATTTGAGCCAAGGACTACATCCGGTCAAGTAAGTTTTGATGATATTACTGGGTCAAATGTATTTGATCTATGGTATTAAAGTTAAACTAGCAAATACTAAATCAATACGTGTTTATACAGTGGCTAGCTAGGCTGTAAATCAGATATGCTAAATGCAACCTAGCAAACACCATTTCATTGACAATGTAACCTTTGGGACGCGATTGTCACTCAATGCCTTGATTGCGTTTAAAAACAATAACTCACAAAACTTTTGACATACAGAAATCACAAGGCACCTAACTTGACATCATTAATAGTGATACTGTGTAACCAAGTGCTTGTGAGTAATTAAATGTGCATAAAACACCCCAAAATAAGCATCTCCATCAAAGCACACTGCTTATAAATCATATTCTGTGTTGTATTATTCATAGTTTGCTTTCATTGCTGTATCTGGCATATTATAGTAAGTGAGAGCAAGCTGCCCGCTTTATCGAGGGAGCTGGGGTTTACGGCCTTTGCTCAAGAAGTCGAACTCAAGTCAAGTCTGTTTCATAAATTTGCAAATCAAGTCATAAAAACTGAAACTATAGTCAAACTTGATTTGACCACCTCTGTTAATTACAAACTATTAATAAAATATAAAGAAATGAGAATCACAGAACTTCCGGCTTTCACGTAGGCTAACTAGTGGTACAGGAAGTCCCCAGGTTACAAATGAGATCCGGTCTCTAAATCTGTATGTAGGTTGAATTTGTAGGCAAGTTGGAAAAATAATACAATATAAAACAATAATTATTATACAGCAATAAAAGTGACTACTGTACTGCACTTTACCAATATGTTAATTGGACTGCAATAAAGCCTTAAGTGATTTCTTAAGTTATCCTTAAGTGGAACATTCTTATCCCGAGAACTGCCTTGTAAACCAATGTGGAAATTTTGACTGACACCGATATTTTTTGTCTAAAATCCCTGATAGCAAGTGTTGCTGAACTTGATATCAGGGGTTGTCTGTGGTGAAACTTGGTGAGCTTGATGGCGCTTATTAGTGGAATGAAGATATAAAATTGTCAGATCTCCCACCCCTACTGTGCATTCACACATCTACACACTTAACGAACCCGAAATGGTTTCTTCTACTGTGTCACAGTGCATCTCTACATATTGTTAGTTCCATCTCCATAAACACAATATGCAATGTAAAATAATAATAATAATAATAATAATAATAATAATAATAATAATAATGCTTTATTGATCCCTTTGGGAAAATCCTCTTCTCGCCAACCCCATCTCGCTCTCCATGACACACAGACACACATGTAGGTGAGAACAAGCTGGGTAGCCACTTGCAACAGTGCCATGGAGCTGGGGGTTAAAGGCTTTGCCCAAGGACCCACAGACGTGACTATTCCGGGGAAGCCAGGCATGAACTGCCAAACTTCCAATCACAGCCAAAGAAGCTCAGCCTGCTAAGCCCCCAAAAATCAATCCTGACCTTACAGATCTATGCAGCTGAATTGCCGCCTTACTAATCGACTTATTGCAATGCTTTTATGGATCTTCACACCCCTACTGCCTGCACATCATCACTCTACATTCTCCTCATTCTTAATACGTCATGTGTACTTTGAAAACTGACCCATCAATTAATAGAAGTAACTCAATCTTTAGTACTCAAGATCAGATCAAAGGACAGCACGTATGGTATTGGAAAATTTACAAGTATTGCAATGTGATTTTGTTGTAATAAATACTGCGGTATTTATTCAACAAAAAAAAAGGAGTTCAGCATAAATTTCTCACAAACCCGTCTAGGAGTGATTTAAACAGCAAGGATGAAAATGATTATGATTGTCTCAGAGAACGCATGCAGCACTCATGCAAAAGCAGCGGAGGTAAACTTTAAACTTATTTTTAAACATATTAGATCTATAAAAGGAATAATACTGCAAAACTTGAAAAGTTATTTTTTCCCCCTAAGACAGAGTAAAAATGTTTCCACGTTACCTAAACCCCTTGCGCTATAATGTCCATACAGAACTGAAGGTAAGAATAAGCCTGACAATAATCTAGCTGACTAGTAAAGTAAGACTCGCATATGCACAACATGCGATGTTGGTATTAATATCGCACATCGTCCAGCTTTATAATATACTACAGCCAATTTTCGAATTCAGTACAATATTATCCCAACCACTCGTGATGTCATTCAGAGCAAGTACCAGTTTTTAACGCCAGTAGAAAACAACCTTGAAATACCCAAAGTAAGGTACCTGCTGCAGTGAAAAAGTACTCTGTAAAGAGAATGCAGAATTATGGGATTAGGAGCGCTTGTTTTCATTTGGCTCATGTAACACAGTGTAGAAGAACTGTTGTAATTTAGAAATGAGATTGCATAGAAGTGTAAATTGCGTTTTTTTAGAATTAATTGTGCAGTTCTAGCTTTAACAGTATTAACAGGCAAGACTGGTTGGTCCAGTTAGGTATTTTCTATTTCACAGATAATAAAAATCTGTTTAGAAACACAAGCATGGCATTCTGAGTACCAAATGTTCAGAATTCACTTAAGTCCACATTAAAAAAATCTAGTGTGATTCTACACTGGCCTCAGTATTGTGATGCTTCAGTTTGGGCAATGACTTTCTTGTAAACGAAAAAAATGTTTACGAGTTCTTACTAAGCATCCCAACATGAGGAATTCCAGTCCCAATGTCATGCATCACAAGATATAGTTTATATTTTACAACATCAGTATGTTAGATTCAAAGACTTGAATATGGGACCTGTTTAAAAAAAAAAAAAACACTCAACCGCTTTGCAGCACTCCTTAATGGTGCCCTAATTTACCCCCGACCCCCCAGTCTAAACACAGCTGCCTCTGAAGCTGGAAGTCCAGTATCTTATCTCCTTCCCATGAGCATCTCTCTCCACTGGAATGGGGAGCATCTCCAGCCCATGTCCATTCACCTACTTACCGTTATTTCTGCTATAAATCTCCCCTCTCTGAGGCTACAGCAGCTTGTCTGTGTTCTTTGAACCTGTCAGCTGATATTCCTCAGAGTCCTGGCAAAGGTGCTACACCACAATGCTGAATTATGTCAGCAGAATTAAGGTGCAAACACGCTAATCACTGGGGGGGAAACAGGAACAGCTACACACAAAATTGTCAAGTTACTTCTAGAATGGTATGATGGGGGTGCTGATATCTGGCTTAAGGAAGCCTTTCCTTTTCATACTGCAAGTTAATAGAGCAACGAAGTAGAATCCAACTTAACCTATCCGACTTGACTTTAGTTCATACAATGAAGGGCACACTTCCAACTGGCTTTTATAAGAAAAAGTCTCAGACTAAGGATTTGGTACTTTAAATTTAATTTTTCAAAATTACAATAAGACTTTTTGACCATGAAAGCTAGTGCTTACTATTTCAAGGTCTTTCATTTAAACATGAACTATTTCAAAGACTAGATAGTTAAACTGTACTCAGAAAGTTAAATCATTGTTCCTCTGCTTCCAACAAAGCCATTATCTTGGCTCAACGAGTTTGTGCCAGCTTATGTTTGACATGCACCTGTGGCTGTTTGTGCTGTTATTATACAACACAGACAGACAGAGAGAGAGAGAAAGGTGTTTCCATGCATGTGACTCTATAAAATGTAAGCAAGCATAGCCTGTTACATTCCTGCCCCCACCCAAGATCTATGAATAAGCAGAACAGAGAAACTCCCTTGTTTTCCAGGTGAAGACAGGCAACCTGTCCTCCATAGGAAAGCAAGAGAGCCTGTGCTATTGTTGGACAGGGGAGGAAAGGGGGGAGTGTGTAGCCCCACTACACAGTACAGGCAGGAGGAGAGCAAACAGAGGGTACTGACACATTACACCATAACTCATTGAAAAATACAGAAAATGATATCATTTAGATAGCGGCAGGCTGTCACCTAGCAGGGTGCCAAACAAGTCATTACACCACTTAGTGTAACCAAGAACATCACTTTTATCAAGCAGCTTAAAATGAGTTTAATCTTAAATGTAATCAATTAATGACCAGGGTAGAAGTGAAGCATTTTCAGCATCTAACCCAAATGGGAAAAGGGGGACTGAAGAGTGGCTCTCTCTTCCTCAGGAATACGGTGGGTAATTACCATCCTCAGGAACCACATCCCTCCATTTACAGTCATTCACTCAAGCTGCTACTCAGAAACTGCTGCTCAACTGATCACTAGGTCCAGGCTGCATAGCCTGCAAGAGAAAGAAAGGGGACTAAGAATCCCCTTTGAAGACCTAGCATTTAGTATTACTAGTATATAAACCCAGCTTGACGGAGGGCTCACTTCCAGGTGTAAAGTCCCCTACTGTAAGCTCCCGCTTGAAAGCCCCCAGGATCCGCCTGGAACTCAGCCGTTCACGTTCATCCATCCATCCACCACCAGGATACAGGAAAGCTTGTTAAAAAATGCATGTTCAGCTGGATGAGCAATGTGTTCCAAGCTGACAGTGTGTAAAACCAACACTGTTTCTACTATAACTTAAGCTGTCAAGCTCTGAGTATCAGGGAAGCTGAAGGCCGTCCACTCTTGCACGCAGCTCTTACCACGGCATAAATGTTCATGCAAGCTCCACCTTCTGAGAGTGCGGATCCCACAGGCAACAGATCCAGGGCTGCCAGTGTAACTTTGCATAATCAGGTTCAGTCCAGAACAGAGCAACTTTACACCACAGGCATAAGGACACATTTATGGATTCCTTAAAGTAAAATGAAACGTGAAAAACAAGAAATTCAAAATAGCACCTATAGACTCTGCAGTGTGAAGTTCAAAGTAAGGGTGAGCTGTGTCATCTTTTGGAAAAAATAATGATGAAAACACAAGAATGAGTCAAAAGTTCAAACAATAGCTGAACGTAGGGTTGAATGGTTTGGGGAAATTATCTAATCATGATTATTCTGACCAATATTGCAACTTGCTTTCCAATAATTTTAAAAAGTCAAACTTTACTTCAATATACAGTGTGTAATAGATTTAAAACGCAGCATTATAACATGAGATTATGATATAGGTGCTCAAGACATATGATGGAGTTATTTTCTGATGAACTCATCGTAAGTGGAAAATATTTTAAGTCGAATGTGAATATGATATATAAGTAAATAACTACTGTCACTGAATAAGTAAATAATTACTGTAACTGACCATCAGTAATTGAAGAGTAAATGAGAGAAGGTTATTAGGATGAATACAGAAAAAATAACAGTAAAATATGTTGTTGTTAAATGATCGTTAGCGACTGGAAGCTGCAGGATGCTGCCATTGCCCGCTATTAGTAGAAAGTTTCGGATAGCATATCACTAGCCCAAGAACAGATTGGAATTTAAAGGTGATTACTGATTGTGCGATAGTGATGCACAATCGTTAAGTCAAAATATAATAAGTCGAACCATATAAAGCAAGGAGCATCTGTATTAACTGGTCAATATTCTAAAGCTAGGGTGAGAACAGAGTACAAGCATAAAACAATTATCACAAAAGCTGTGACTGGCAAGTTAAATAAACTAATAATAATAATAATCATAATAAAACAATTTCAGTAAGAAAACTAATACTACTTGTACCCTAACTAAGGTAGAATCACTTACAGCTCAGCAGCAGAATCAATATTTTTTTCACACCACGAACGTATCATCTTCCTTGGGTTTCGCGTATTTATTGTTTGTGGGCGTATATGCAGTCACCTTGGGCCACTTCTGATTGGTGAGCATGATTGTCACACGAGGAGGTTGGCATGAATTTGTAAAATAATTGTCATGAGTTTTCCCTGGGTCAGAAATGCTGGATGATACATATCCTAAATCGCAGCCTTTTCAATTTACTAAGTATATCATTTTAAATGACGATGTCAATTTGAAATCAATAAATCGTTCAGCCCTAGCTGAAAGAAACCCAGCTGGGCTGCCCCCATCGAGGCCCACGACCAGGCCCGATCAGTTCATTCAATGCACTCAACTTCACCTCTCTCGGTGAGGTTGGTGTGAAAGGAGATGCTCAACTCGACTTCCCTGGAAATTTAAAGCGCACCCTCTTGAGCAGCGAAGGGAAAGTACGTACAGTACTCCTGCTGGACACACAATGCATACATCACGAGCAAAATATTTACAATAAAAGCTGAAAATTAGAAGGTTTAATTGCTCGTCACAAAAATCTGACAACCAGTCTTTACAGACCAAAGTCAGAAAAAACTTAAGACGTGCCAGTAAAAAAAAATGAAGTACTTGTTCCGGGTAAAGGGATGTGAAGGCCTTGTACGCACAGGCCATGCTGGCACTGAGAGCTTAGGTCAGCACTGAGCGTCTTCTCAAAGTGAGCCGATCACTGCAACTCAAACTGACCTGGGAGCGGGCCAGGCCGAGAAGTCCCCAGTATCGGGACACTGCCTCGGTAACTGGAGCGTGTTTCACCAGGCAAGCCCTCAAAATCGGTATTGCCCCGTGGATTCTCCCTCACGTCACTTTCCTCCAGCAGACAGAAGTAAAAATCACTCCTGCAGAACTGCGAACATTGCAGCAGAAAAGCTCACCACGAACTTTTACCTGGCTAAAGATGCTGTAAAAAAAGCTCACCACGATCGGCTACCTGGCTTACAATGCTGTAAAAAAGCTCACCACGAACGGTTACCTGGTTTACGATGCTGTCACAGGCGCATAAGAAACGTAGGTACAGCAGAGCGGGCGCCTCCCCGGGTCAAAGCAACACCCAGGACCACGGCGGTCAGTAATTACACCGGGAAGTGCGGCCACGCCGAGCCGACGGCCCGCCATCATCTATGGCGCGATCAGCCGAACCGGGCAGGCGGGTTAAGATCCATGATCGCGGAACTGCGGCTGGCAGAGAGTGAGGGCTGGGGCGCCCGTGTTAGGGTTACGGTCCGTTCGACGAATGTCGCGTCTCACACCGTCACAGCGGCATTAAGGGAGAGTCGGTTCGCCTTTTGGTCTGAGTGACCGCCTGGTTAGTCCCCCCGATAGCTAACCAGCAGCCCGACACCAGTTCGGCACGGAGGTACGATACTGAGCGAAGGCCAGTGAAAGCCGAGGCCGAGACGACGGCTAATAGAAAGACCACCAGCTAAACACCAAAGAGGCCGGCGGCGGTTCTCCCGGCCAGAAGGACCCGCAGCGGCCCGCCGATCCTCGCCGCCTTTCTCAAAATGGCGGCGGCGGCGCAGCCCAAGTAACCGGAGGCAGAGTGGAAACTGTCCCCGGGCCTCGGAGTGTGCGCGCCGACATCCCTGACAGCCAGCGCCGTCCCCTTACCTTTGAATCGGAGGTCGTTGGGTGGGTCGAGGACGAGAATCTGCTCCAGTTTAGACATTTTCACCCGAAAGTGTCGCTGACGACGATGCCGAGGAGCTGCTGCAGACACGGAGAACGGGGAGCAGCACTGAGTCACTGAGAAACGTCAGAGAGGAGCGCGCGAGCGGGAGCGCGCCCCCGCCAGAGGTGAGGGGGCGCGCGCTGATTACAGCGCGTTGCCGCATCCACCACACGACAAACCACCTCAGGGACGAGAACCAGAGTGCAGCCATGTGGTTGGTGATACCTCAGCAGTACAGTTGGCCGAAAGGATCAGTGTGATTTTTTGCGGTGACTGGAATGACAAATTCCGCCACCAACCCTCAAATTTCCCTGTTAGTCGCTAGCATCTCTGATTGACATCCACGAACTGGAAATTCCACGTTAGATAACTAATATAATTGTCTGTCGGCATGTAACCTGTCAACTTTTATACGACGCATGGCATCATTTGCACCTAATGCCACATTTTAGAACAACATAGTTTAATTTAGAATTAAGTAATTAGTGTTGACACCCCACAATGCACAACGACAAAATGTGTCCCCTGCATTTAACATATATGTGACATAGCAGGGGACAGCTAATTCAGCAGCAGTACTTGGGGGTGGTGGCTTGTTCAGGGTTCCTCAGTGGTGCTTTGTTGGTTGGGGATTTGAACCAGCAATCTTTCAATTTCAAGCGCGACTCCCTAACCATCAGGCCACCACTGCCCACAGTTTATTATTCATAATTACTATTGTGAGGACTGATGACTATAAAATTTACTTTGGTTTATGAATCCAAAAGCATATTTGTTTTAAGCACTGTAGACAGGGAGGACAAATGGCTAAATGTTTACTGGAAATAGTTGGCATAATGTTTAAATGTCTAAATTAAGTTTGTAAAAATAAGCAAAATGTAAGAATAGGCACTGGTTCTGGTATCACTGTCACGAATACCAGTGCCAGTCATGCAAAAAATGCCTGTGGTGTTCAGCCTAAGTGCCTTGTTTGTGAGCGGTGGAGGAGACTCCCGCTCCGCGTTCGCCGAGCCCTGCGGAATGTCTTTCTATTCATGTCTTCTGTGCTATTTTGAGCAAAAGGCTGTTTTCAAAGATGAGTCCAAGCAAATAAAGAAAGTAAACTTGCTTAAGTACAATATAACTCTTTAAAATACAGAAACAGAGTGGTAATGCTTAGTGAATTAATAAAACTCCATTTGAAGACTAACTGAACAAGATACTAAAATCACACATATGACAAGCTTTAATAATATTAATGTTTATTGACATGAAGGTTAAAATATGCTAATCTGGTCAGCCTGGATTATAAAAAAGGGTTACAATTAAAATGACTGTCTCATGAAGATACAATATATTTATAGCCACGCGATTAATCTATGCAACTTTACGTTGGCGTCCAATCATTTTTCCAGACTGCATTTGAACAGGGCTGTGTGTAAGTGATATCACACAACATTACTGCTAGGGTTACGAATGTCTACACTGCCCAGGGACATTTTACACGTTACATGTGCAGTGCTTACAGTGGTAACATGTAACTACAGGAAAATTCAGAAAGAGTGGTTAGATGCAGCCAGTCCATCACCAAATGTTACCCTAATATCTATGCAGCACTGCAGCAAAGTTAGTTTGCATTTAGTATTTCATAAGTCAATATGAATGTCTTTCTAATATTATTTTACAAGCACTTCATAAATGCTGAACATGTAATTACAGCGCCTGTCCAAATAATGCAGCATAAAACATAAAAGAAAATTAAAAAAAAAAACTCAAAAGGGAGGAGGGAGGGACTGCTGAGATCATCATGAGGTCATCATGAGGCCTTGCGAGATACCGCCAGCCAGCCCACGGGATCCTCCCTGTCCCTCTGCTTTGTCAGGGGAGCCCAGTAGTGGAGGTACCTGGTATACATTCTGGTGTGTTCAAAATGAAAGGCCCCTTAGAAGCACGATGCATCAGAAATGTGTGATGCTTTAGGCAATAACTCCAGCATAGGGACACAGACAACAGTGTAAATACAAAGTATAGGCCAATAATTATGAAGATATATATATATATAGAAACAACAATAACATACAAACTGAAGATTACCCTCTTCAAATACTCAAGAAGGAAACTCCACAAAGTTACACTATGCATTTTTACAATCTTATTATTGACAATGCCATAAAAAACATTACATCATAGCAGGAGGAATCTCCACATTTTAGACTTTAGGTCTTCAGGCAAACAAAACTGGAAAAGTGGTCCTGATTTCTTGGAAAAGGCCCCCTCTTGGGCTGTAGTGTGCCGTGTCTTTCTACCAGCACACCCCTGCCATGGTCAGTCACATTTAGGGTAAAAGCATAGGCCTACTGTTTCAATTATATCCACTGATGCACCTTAAATTCCATTTTACCTAATAAATGATCAATTCTTTTACCTGTACAAAAGATTTTCTTTTCTGTTGTTAAGAAAATCTGATTGAATGATAGTACTCATCTATCAGCTGTTTTCTTCAAATTGTGTTCATCAAACTGTTATGAATGAGTTTAACTGGATGCCAGTCCTTTTACAATCTGACTAATGTAGCCTCAGAAGTATTTTAGAAATGTACCGCAACTCTGTCTAGGTCAAGTGGAAATAGAAAATGGACGGCACTGACATTAAAATCTGTATCTCTTCTAGTCCTTACTGACCTTGCTTGATATTATTTAACTCACCTTATAATAACTAAGTCATAATAAGGATTTACCTCACCTGGGTTAAAAAGTTTAACATATAGTTAGTTTAAAGGTTGCATTATTTAAGTTCTAGGGAGAACATTTTAAAACAAATTTGAGGAAGCACTTCTTTACACAGCGTGTAGTTAGAGTATAGAATAGTCTTCCTG
>JAODJU010000092.1:82267-101269 GCA_026776725.1 Gnathonemus echidnorhynchus
CCCCCCCCCCCCCCCCCCCCCCCCAGTGCTCATTTTGGCACATTATTGCCGCTTGTATCAGCATTGCCAACTTTGGTCAACTGGCTGGAGTGAGATCTTCAATTCGAGACATGTGATCTCACACATGTACACACATTTACGTGCATGTAACAGTTTAATAACCTTGTAAATAGTCTGTAGGGTTTGCAAACTGACCCAACATTATTGATATATCTGATTTTAGGGTTAGAGTTGAATAATATAGATTATTTGCCTTAAGATTATTTGCGTGAGTGTGAGAGTCTGAAGAGAGGTCACGCCAGATGACCAATCTTGTTGTATATTATTATTATTATTATTATTATTATAGAGGGAAAAAGAAAAGCATAACAACCTGGATGGCTTGGTACCCTTTGAGCAGACAGAACCCATTTTACTGTCAGATCTTGAGGAGCTTTTAGCCGTAATTGCCTTCGGTTCCCTGGGCCAGTCTGGGATGGCTAAAATTGAGTAGTGAGTGAAGCCACTTGCCAAGCGCCCCCCCCCCCCACACACACACACACACACAGACACAGAGACAAAAATCCGGTGGCACATTTTCTATTGAGGGGACCGGGGTGGCGGTTATGGCCCCCGTGCCTGAACTGGGGCGGTTACAGTTACTGAGAATCCCAGTTTCTCTGTCTGTTCATAGACGTCCCTTTGTACCGTGTCGGCTTTTAGGGGGAAACCTGAGGCGTGGGAAACACAAGCCCTCAACAGAGACACTAAGCTCTACCCCTTATTGCTGCACTCTGTTCATGTCCTCACTGATAGTCAGCAAACGAAATGGGGACACAACCATTCCTCCATGTTTTGTCTGGAAGCTTTTATGTTGCTGTAACATGTTATGGTTTTTTTTCCCAGTTGTGCTATACTGGATACTAAATTCTACACCCAATAATTGCAGCATTATCACATTGACATGCTGACAAATGGTATTTCTCCTCTGAATTATATCTTCAGTTGTGTGGTTTAGGCAAAGTAATGGCTCTTTCTAGTTTGCATCTTTTTGTGTTGAGGGTTTGCCTGCAGAGATGGAAAATGAAGGACAGGAAAAGGCCCTGCAGGTTAAGGACAGCCGTGCCCCAAAAAGCTAACAAAGAGAGCATTGATAAAGTAAATAAAACCACATAATCCCCAGAATGAGTCTGTAACCTCAGCTACTAATACTGAATGTAGGACGATGAAAGGAAACTTTTTAATTAAACTGTGTATGCTTCTGCAACACTGTGTATACTTAAGCAACGTAAATATTAATTTTATTTCATCAGGAAAGACGATTTTTCCTTATAGTATTCGTAGTTTACACAAAACAGGATGTTATGTCCTTGAAAGGATATCTGGAAAGTACATTTAAGTAAATATTTTCTAGTTTTAATTTAAAATCGAAAGCAATCCTAATTCTAAAATATTTTTCAATTAATTAATACACAGAAACAATCATTTCTGTGTCACCGTTCAGCAGATTTTGTCATCGGGAGTCCTGTCCCCACCAAACTCCACCCCAAATCTTAAAGACAATAAGCATTTCGATATTTTTGCTTGACTTGCAAAGAAGATTTAGATATAGACAATCAGAACTGTTGATTAAAAAAAAAAGATTTTGGCCTATTGAGGTCTCATAAATCTGCACATCTTTTAACGATTTATCCAGTATTGGGTCACCTGGATGTGTCCCAGTCCGTTTCATCAGGTAGCTGAGTCACCACCACCCTGCCTGGACTTTCCTAACTGCTTATCTGATGTGTTGGTAACACTCAATATTTTCGTCCTGGCCAGGACAACCCTGAGGCCCCAAGAAGAAACCGAACAGGAACATATGTAATGCATAAGTGAAACTGGGAACGAGGCTGTTATGGTAAGATCCATGTGATTTCGGTGAAGGATCAGTCCTTTGTGGTGTTCAGGGATCTGATGCCATGTGACATTAAAGCACACATAGCGAATGCCAAAAGAAACATGTCAGGTATTATAAATATTAATCAAATTGCTCAAATAGTATGTTTAAAGGTATGACTTTTTTTGGCATTAAACGGTATTGGGTAAACAATATAAATTCTAATTAGACTTTAGTAGCAATCAGTCTGATTCAGGACTTTTGAACTTCCCCATCATAAATCAGGTCGGATTATTCTCTTGCCAAAATAATCCCTTCATATTCTTCATAGATTAAGGGGGGGCCGATCTAGCTACACTCACAGACTATGGATTTTTATTTGTCGTCGCTTAAGTTGTGTTTGCATACACAAGAAAATCTACTAGCAGCATCCTACTAACTTAAATAACATGCATACATATGTGACTCATAAATCAACATAGTACAGACTGACCCGCATACAAAGTAACCCAACATGAACAAATACCGTGTGGGAGCTACTTCTATACAGGCAACCCTGTATTAAACATACAGCAAAGTGCAAAAGTCTTAAGCAGTCAAAGAAAATGCTTAAAACAGTTTATCTGGGTAGTAAATATATATTTGCCCAGAACATAAAAAAAACTATTTAATAAACAGAATATATGCATATCAAGAGTAACACAATAAAAACTAGCAGTCATTTCTTCCTTTCTCTGAAAAGTCACTGATATCTTGTTGGATGAACACTGCTTCAGTTCCCAAACCTCTCCTCAGGGGCACCTCAGCCATTCCATGTATTTATTACATTTTATCACAAGCTCACTCACTTAATGAATTTAAATTACGGTATTGATTAGCCATATGAGGTGCGCTAGTGGTTGAGTCAAAAAATGCATGGGTGTATTGAATGGCTGCTGCAAATCATATGGTGACTGTAGGTGAGGTTTTGAAATGGTTACTGTAAGCTGATACATTTTGACAGACATAATAACAAAGTTTTACACCAGCATGCAGCTCATTTAAACGTCTTTTTTCATGACTGCCTAAGACATTTCCACTGTACTGAATATGTGGGTTATTCACCGAGAAATAAATAATATTAAAAAGTAAGCTCTCTACACAGCTCAATTCGTAGCCTCAGGAATTAGGGCTACGCTCAGTAGATTTCATCGTCCTGATCCTTCTCTCATGCTTTCATCTTCATGTTGTCTGGTCATCATTTAAAAGCCAACACGACCTTGTCACACAATTCCACATAATGACGCCTCAGTGCAGCACCAAAGAATATGCTGTTCAAGCCTGTGGTTGGGACCTCTGGAAAAATCCAGAAATACTCAGAAGCAATGCAAACATTTGGATCTTCATATCTCCTTTCCATGTTTTTGGTCAACAGATTCATTTTCCTTTTCACCAGATGTTGAGGTGCTGAATGGAAAGTTATGAAGCCACACAGCAGGAGAGCAGGATTACATCTGCAGTGACACACACATGTATGGGACCCTGTGATTGGCTCAGTGCAAGTGACAACCACAAGGCCAAATCCGTTTCACATGTATTTTTTTTATTACCATCAAGTCCTTTTCCCTCAGCGCTGCATTTAACATACAACCAGAAAAATGCTCCTGTCCGTCATGTACAACCAATACTGTCGTTCTGTAACATACAACATCTGGTGGCAAAGGAGCGTCGATTGGTACCATTAAACTCCAAACATGTCACAGAACAACATGTATGGGTGAAGGTGATGTTTCAACATTGTGGAGCTTGGCTGAAGGTGCCAAAGACTTGTGTTCAATATTAATTATTTATTATATTGTCAGTGACTGTAGGACCCACATATTTCCTGGTCAGGAAGCGAATGTTCAGTAAATGGCATAGCTTACAGTACCTATGTAAATATAATTCAGCATGGAATATAATTTATGAATTGTAAATTGAAGCAATTTTACACTTATTAAGGTCATGGTGCACGTACACGTTTTTATTCTGTTTTCATAGTTTACGTAATTTTAAACATAATTAGCTTTTATCCATGTTCAAAGTAAATTGCAAATCACCCCTAAAATATTGTAATTGTTGTCCACTGTGTACGGTTGTTAATTTTCTTTTTTTCTAGATGTTTACTCAAAGCATTTAATCACAGGCAAGATCCTTTTCATGTATATTACTACATCATTTGGAATCTAAAATAAAGCAACATCGTTTTTAACTTTTAAATGGCTCTTAAGTTTGTGACAAATGCGAACCAGCCAGGGTGAAGTGGATTTTGAAGAGGGAGTTAATGTTCGGCTTTTGTTTGTTGATTGCTTCATTTTGGTTTTTTTGTATTTAGTGGTTTTGTTTGCCTCAAACACAACGCAGTCTCAGTGCAACCAGGCCTAGAAACGTAGGGGATGGAGTCGTAGCAGAACTGTGATGCGCTCGGTGGTACACGCTTATACAGTGCCACAGTCATGCAACTCCATCACAAATTGGCAACTATCGTGTTAAAATTTAACCTGAAACCAGACAACTTGGCAAAAAACAGCGTGGCATGGGGCCAGCATGGTGGTGCGGTGGTTAGCACTGTTGTCAGGTACTCCTGATTTCACCCCCACAGCCCAAAAACAGGTAAAAGTGAATTGGAGTTCCCAAGTTGCCGTATGTGTGAGTGTGTGTGTGTGTGTATTGGTCAGTGTATGTGTGAGTGTGTGTGTGAGTGTGTGTGTGTGTGTGTGTGTGTGAGTGTATGTGTGAGTGTGCCCTGCAATGGGTTGGCTATTAACTCCAAATAGTGGGGTGATTTGAGGAGAGATATCAAAATGATTAAGCTGACACACTCCCACAGACATGACATCATCTTTTCACCCATGCATACAGTGACTCAGTGTGGATCACACCCTCACAGTCCACTCCCTCTTGATAGGGCAGCTGAGCCTTCTAATTGACCGCTAACCACAAAAGGAAGAAACTAAGCACTCAACACCACCGGTTCCAGCTGCATTTCATCATATACATTTAACAATGTTGAATAAGGAAAAACTTTATAGAAATCATAACTTTGTGCCATAACGTTTTTTTTTAGTTTTTGCCAAGGAAAACATTGCTTGCTTGGCCGTCTGTAAAGGTGCCAGTGTGAAACAAAGGGAATCACTTAATTGGTATTATAAGAGAAATACATCCCCCCACAGACAAACAGGAAGTTTGTCATTGTACGTACGCCAGGCAACTGTCATTAATGTTGCCTTGACGACCAGCAGGCAGCCCCGAAAGGCCGTCCGTTCACTGGTCTCTCTGGTGTAAATTCAAACAATGTCCATAGCAACACACGCAGTCCAGCATCCCGGATGCAGCTTCTCATGTCTGCAGGGATCACGCCTTCGTGTGGCTCGAGCCGTTGGACTGAGGTTGATAAGGAATGATGACAAACAACAGTCTCTTAGTAACAGATTTGTGTCTGTTTGAACTCCTAGTGCTTTCTATGCCTTGTTTGCTTTTTATGACTTTTTGGTGTTGCTCCTTTTGTTGAAATTCAAATTGTCTAAATTCAGTTTAAAAAGCATATAAAAGCAATTAAAGCAGGGGCAGATTGACTTTTATGGGGGCCGTAGGTTGACATGAGCGTGGACCCCCAGGTGATTCTGAGTTAACTAGCCGTTCCACCTTTCCAGAGATGGGGTGGTGCCCTGATGTTTGCTGAGCCTCTAAGCTATAGCCAACGCATTAATCCACCACCAATAAACATGAGGAAAGAAGCTCCTCAGGATGATCTGCTCAACAAACCAACAGACATAAGAAATATATTTTAATTTCAGATTTGTCTGCCGACTCTAATGTGATGTGGGAGACCTTCCGCGATAAGACCCTGAAGGTTTCTGAGGGCTGTGTTGGTGTTGCCAGTGTTCCCAGAAGGAGGTGTTTCATCTCGCAGAGCACCCTGGATATTATCGAGAGGAGTCACAGCGCTCGACTTGGTGGCAACTCCAGTCTGTACCGGGAACTGAGAAGGATGGCCGTGAGGGCTCTGAGGGCAGATAAGGAGGCGTTTGTTAGACAAATCTGTGAGCAAGTGACACACCATCTGTGGTCTAGTGACCCACGTCCTGCTTACAGAGGAATCGTAGCATTACGCACATCTGAATCTGTTCCTTGGAGTTACTTGCAGTCAGGGCGGGTGATGGGACGGTCCTTACGGACGACACTGCAGTTGTGACCCACTGGGGCGGCTACTTTGGGCAGCTGTTTAAAGTTGACCCACCAGCTAGAATGTTGGACATCTCTGGGTCCACAGTTCTCGAAGCTGACTCTCCGATCAGCTGTGAACCACCCAGTCTCACTGAGATTGCACGGGTGGTGATTCAGTTGAGGATAGGGATGGCCGCAGGGATCTGTGGTATGTGAACTTCTCCTGACTGGTGGTAAGGCTGTCCTCCTGGTATTGCAAGCAATCTGTGCTTCCATTTAGGAGATGAGTATCATCCCAACTGACTGGAAAATGGGACTTGAATCTGGAATGGGAAGGGTGATCACCTGGATTGCGGAAACTACAGGGGGATAACACTGCTCTCAATGCCGGGTAAAGTCCTGGCTAGGGTTATCCTCAACAGGAACCGTGATCACTTGCTTGCCTGTCAACTACCACAGCAGTCTGGTTTTATGCCTAAGAAGTCTACCATCGACCGAATATCGCCAGAGGTTCTTTGCAGCATTTGTTGATTTTCGTAAAACATTTGACTCAGTTAATCGAGTTGCCCTGTGGGACTTTGCAGGATCCCCCCGAAGTTGCTGGACATCATGGCCGGCCTGTACACTGGTACAGTGAGTGCTGTGCAGACTGGAGGGAGAACCTCTGTGTTCTTCCCAGTTGATTCTGGGGTTCGCCAGGGGTGTGTTCTTGCTTCTAATCTGTTCAATGCTTGTATGAACTGGGTGTTGGGCAGGGTCGTGGAGTCCAGCAGCTGTGGGGCGTGAAGAAAGATTTACTGATCTTGACTTTGCCGACGATGCTGTGATCTTAGCGGAGTCAATAGAGGCTCTGACCAGGGCTCTCGAGAGACTGAGCAAGGAGTCTGATTGTCTGGGATTGTGGGTGTCCTGGAAAAAGACCAAGATCCAGGCATTTAATGACTTCTTGGGCACAGCGATCAGTAGTGTGTCTGTCTGCGGGGGAAAAGTCGACCTTGTCCAGAGATACACCAACCTCGGCTGTGACATTCATGTCTCTGGTGACTCTTCCTATGAAGTCAGCAGACGGGTTGGAAGAGCATGGGGGGTTGGAAAGGGGTGTGCGGCGTTCCCGATATCGGCAAGAGGACGAAGGTCTGAGTATTTAGAGTCCTGGTGCTCCCTGTCTTGCTGTATGGCTGTGAGACATGGATGCTATCCAGTGACCTGAGACGAAGACTGGACTCCTTCGGTACTGTGTCTCTTTGGAGAATCCTTGGGTACCGCTGGTTTGACTTTGTGTTGAATGAGCGGTTGCTAGAGGAGTCCTGAGTCCCGAATGAGGGACATTACCCGCATGGTGAGGGAGCGTCAGTTACGGCACTACGGCCATGTGGCACGTTTCCCTGAGGGTGATCCGGCTCACAGGATCCTCATTGCTGAGGACCCGAGCGGCTGGACCAGGCCGAGGGGATGCCCATGTAACACCTGGATGCGGCAGGTGGATGGCCATTTCCGGAATGTGGGACTGGACCATGTATCTGCCTGGGGGATCGCTGGCCGGGATCCCTAGGAGTTTCGCTGTGTGGTGGGTGCAGCAACGCACTGCATCAGCTCCCCAGCCTGACCTGATTACCATGATCTGTCATGATGACATCCATAAAATTTTCTTTGAATTTGTTTTATATTTATTTAAGCTAGCTTGGTGGGCAAATTTGGAATTTGCATTCTGAAAAAATAAAAGCTAAACGTATTTAACCATATTAACAACAGATCGGCTTATTGCTGATATGTACAACCAATCATCTCCATAAATCAATGATGAACTTGGTATATAGAAGTTGCAGCAGCCTCTCCAATCCTTTCTGTGATCTAGATTTTCTAGCAGCTAATCCAAATTGCACACTGGCAGACAATGGCATACCAATGAGTTTGATATTTTGCGGGACACAACTTAATAAGTCAAAAATGAGATGTTTCGAGTTGGACTCCCTCACATGTCAATGTTTTAACTGAGATTTCATTGTAAAAATTGGCCCTTAAATTGTTTCTTCATTTATTTGTTTTTATTTTGTTTTTGTATGTATGTACTGTTGTGATGTAATTTAGCTGCCTATCTTGGCCAGGTCTCCCTTGCAAAAGAGATTTTTAATCTCAATGGGCTTCTCCTGGTTAAATAAAGGTTAAATAAAAAAAAATAAATAAATAATATATTAAACGTAACGCTCTGGTTTTTGGAGGGATGAATGAAACCAAATTAAATATTGGGGAGGTACACACCCCCCCATACCTCTGGTTCCTACAGCTGTGTTGGCATAAAAGTTAGTTCCTCTTAGGACGGCAAAATTGACAGCAGTATAACTGAGTGCTTTGGGTGGCCACCTATTTTTGGCTCGTGCAGCAAGCGGTTCTCAGCAAAAATAGAAGGTTAAAAGATTTATTGATGGTCATACTGACATTATAACCTCAACATTACATAACTGACACCTTTCACTATAGTTTCAATGTCTAGGTTTATATCACAAAAATATATAAATATGAATTATTTTAACCATCTTGCCAATTGCATGTTATTAAAGGAGGAAGTGGAGGCTACATGTGTGTCAGAGCAGAAACCCAGTGCGGGTTATAATTACGTTGGTAAAATAACATTATAGGATATATATCAGGTGCGCTCTCTTGCTCTGAACGAGGTCAAACAAAGATAATGTGACTGCATGCTGGTTCAGATTTGTTAACTTGACGGTCTTTTCTAACTTTTTATTATCGATGGTCATTACCACTGGGCTCGTAGCAGCACCGCATACGCAGAACACGTCAGGCAGCTGCTGTGTTCTGGGTCTAAGACCCCAGGAAGCATAACTTCCCCCATAAAACAGCCAAAACAATCATTTTGTATGTCATATTTTGCCATTGCCCACTGTATTGTAAATATTATAATTAAATTTATCATTGAGTTTTGGTATGGAAACTGCCACACCTCACACCACAGAGCCCTTCCGAGGATTCTGCAGACAGTTGAGTGCATCATTGGTAGCTCTCTACCCAGGCTGCAGGACATTTACACCTCCCACTGCATCTGTAAGGCCACCAGCATCGCGGCCGACCCTTACTATCCCTCCCATGGACTGTTCACCCCCCTTCCATCTGAAGGAAGATTCTGTAGCATCTTGAGCAGGTCTGCTAGACTGTGCGATAGCTTCTTCCCCCAAGCAGTCCGGCTCCTGAACACCATGCTGCCCCCTTCCACACTGGACTGTCTCCTTAACTTCTCTTATACCGAACACGTTTTATTCTCATTGCATACTTGCAGAATCACTCATATTTTCACAAGAAAATTGCACAGCAGTGCACATCTACACTAACTATATTAGAACATTTGCACTGTTTCTCATAGCATATAGTTGTATAATGTATATTGTATTGTCACAGCCTCCCTCCTAAAGGTCATTGTCTCTGTCTGAGTGCTGTTATCCTGTTGTGTTGTACATTGCACCTTTGGTCCTGGAGAACGTTATTTCATCTCACTGTGTGCTTTAATGTATATGGTTGAGAATGACAGTGAAGCTCTACTACTACTACTTGCATGCAGTGGGGCTGACTGTGTACCTGTGCCCTGCAATAGACCGATATCCCGTCCCTGCTGCATGCAGTGGGGCTGACTGTGTACCTGTGCCCTGCAAAAGACAAGCTGAAAGCTAAGGGGTGTCAATGAATTTCATGTAGCACTCACTGACACTACTAGGTGGAGGCAATAGCATCTGATGATTTGTTTATGGTCTTGAATTCATGTTTCTATGGATTTATAGAAATTCCACGTTTCATGGATGCTCTTCACTGCAGCTTTTGTCCCAGTTCCCCCACCTTAGTGTGAATCAATCAAAGCAGCTTCCGTTCTGGAGCTGCTCACCCACGGTTCACTCTGGCGAGCTGCCCGTCACATTCACCCCCCCTGCAATTGGCTTTTCGCCTGTCACAGGCTACATAAAGGCTGCTCTTCACTGACACCTTTCAAAGGCACCCAGAGCCTCCCGAGTCAGTCATGGAAGCCATAACCATGCATGGCATCTCCTATACGTGCCGCTGCTGCTGACGAAGCCTGTGCAGCCAGCTGGCTGTGACTCACGGGAAAATGTCCCAGCACACGTTCTGGGCCACTGTGGTGCCTGGTGGCAGTGAGCCGGATAGGCAAGGCCAGCCACGCCGACACGACACCGTCCTGCAGGCATGAAGAACATGCAGATATTTACCTCTGGACTGATGGCTGCATGTCCTTGCCTGGGGTACCATCTCCGACGAAGCATAATGCTTTGATCCATTTCATCACCCTGCAGCTGTGGAAGAATGGTACTGAGGTAGGGGGAGTTATAGGATTAATGTTTTGTCTTAGGCTTTAGGCAAGAAAATGCTGTTGCATTCTGGGATTGCGCTTAGGCTTTAGGCAAGATGATGTTGTTACATTTGAGGATGTAGGAACACCACTTTGCAATAAGCTTTGGGCCAGAATATGTTGTTGTTGTTTTGGTGAAATTCAGGAGAGAAAGTATGCTGGAGAAGACATGCTGGTGCCAGTCAAGGAACTGTCCTAATTGGGAAGAGGGAATTTCTCTGTTGGGCTTGTGAGGGAAGGGTGTCACGATTGCAGTGAACAGCACATGAGCAGCTGGGAGGGGAGAATCCTGCTCTTATTCTGTTTCTGGTCATTTGAGCTAATAATATGAAGTATTTACCGTTATTATAGGATATCACAAGTACATTGTATAACCACTGTCAGTACAAGCAATATGATTAATTACTTAATATTTTATTGTTACAATCATGTAATCAGTATGTATGTATTTAGTAAGCAAGACTGGAGGTCGAAAGAGGAAATTCAAGGATAGACATGCTATACGGCCCCTCTATTCAAATCTGGCCCTCGATTCCAAATCCAGGCCTTGTTTTCAAGTCTCCCAGGTAGATAGCTTAATAATTTCTGGCTCTGATTGGCCAGAGGCTTCACAACTGGCTCTCAGGTAAAGGAAAGCTGGAAAAACAGCAGTGCTCGGCCCTTGAGGACCGTGATTTGAATAGCCCTGCTATACGGTGACCAATTGTGAAAGATGATCTTTTGGGCTTTTGGAAGTATATAATGGAGCACTTTTCTTTTGAGGGGTGTGCAAGCACCCGGATTATGCAGAGCACTCTGTCGCGCTAATTTGCATCATCTCACCAATAAAGAAGATTTTACCTTTCCAACCCCAAGTTATTTTTTTGTCCAGAGCTAAGACACCGGAGGGTCGTCTGGGGATAAATTTTTCGCTTCCACACGTTATGACAAAGCATTTAGGAAAAATTTGACTTTCTTTTTTTTGTTACACTAACAGGGTAAGGTTTTGC
This sequence comes from Gnathonemus echidnorhynchus, assembly GCA_026776725.1. Taxonomy (NCBI): domain Eukaryota; kingdom Metazoa; phylum Chordata; class Actinopteri; order Osteoglossiformes; family Mormyridae; genus Gnathonemus; species Gnathonemus echidnorhynchus. The sequence goes on from JAODJU010000092.1 coordinate 93,669, forward strand.
TGTTTTAATATTTGGCGAGTTAGGAAGTAAGCTCCAGTGGAGTCTGGTCTTCATTCCACTCTTAATGTGCAGGGTGGTGATCAGATATGTACCTGAATGACTCAAAGCATCATCCCAATTCAGACCATCAACACTTTATTCCTCTCAATATCACTCCATCTGCAAACAAGCTAGAAAACCTCTAAACATCACGAAAATAAACCTAATGATGAGCAAGCCCATCAGTAACCATTTCAAACACACCATCCAAATACACTTGTGTTAGCAATGGGTAGAATTTCCACAAATGGCCGGTCTGGACGACCTCCGGTCCAGCTGAGGGTGACATCCACCTGAGCGAAGAAGCCTGGAGGTGTGACCGTGTGACCAGTCAAAGAGACAGGGTCACTGAGAATTCACCCCCCACCACATGGCATGTATGGAGGAGCTCACACCCAAATCTGACAGTAGGACTTGGACCCACATGTAGCACCACAAGTCACCCTTAGAAACAGTGTTTCCTATGGGATTCTTACACCAATGGTGTCAAAAAAGTGGCATCTTTCATAATTTAAAAAGCCTCAAAACCATCTTTCAACACATAATGTCGAGATATTTTTTTCCTCATGTTTAAACCGGAAGGTCACATAAAAAAATAAAAGTGAACCATCAACAATAAAGCCATCACCTCTTTAACAAAGTTGCTACTATGTGGATGTTGGGGAATTTCTAAGAGGGACTGGATACCGTGGGGGGGTTTGTCTCTGTGGGACAGGCTGTCTTGTGCTGCACATTGCAGAGCTGCTGGCCCTCGTGCTTCAGTGTCTTGACATTATACCCAGCTCAGGAGTGTGGGCTTGGTGCTGAAGCCGAAGGGACTGACCCAAGCAGCTCAGGAGTGTGGGTCAGGTGCCGGAGCCGAAGGGACTGACCAAGCAGTTCGAAGGTGTGGGCCTGGTGCTAGTGCTGAAGAGACTGACCCAGCAGCTCGGAGGTGTGGGCCTGGTGCCGGCGCCAAAGGGACTGACCCAGCAACTCGGGACTGTGGGCCTGGTGCCTGAGCCAAAGGAACCAACCCAGCAGCTCAGGAGTATGGGCCTGGTGCAGGGGCTCTAGGGACTGACCCAGCAGCTTGGGAGTGTGGGCCTGGTGCCAGTGCCGAAGGGACTGACCAAGCAGTTCGGGAGTGTGGGCCTGGTGCTGGATTCACACACAGTTAAGCAACAACAATACTTCACAAAAATAAATGAGTAATATATTTATATATGTGTATGTATATCTATATATGCGCATATTCAATAAGTGAAATAATCCGAGCTTCCCCCCACATCCGGAAGTCACACAGACAGGACACTGACTGCAGTTTCCTGGCTGTACTCCAAGACACCCTTGCATGTCCCACTACAACCTGCAGTGCTAGGTAAGCTGGCACATCACTGTTTCCATGGTGCCCATCCTCTGCTGTGCTTTTCTTTGCTGGGTGGGGAATAGTGCATAAGTGCTCCTGGTCCGCTCTGTGTGCCTGTCCTGGTGCTTCGTGATGCCCCACCCCCACAGATGCAGGGCCAGGACAGCCCGGGGGAATGACTCACAGGTTAGTTTCCCAGCGGTCCTTGCTGGGCGAAGGTTTCAGGACTTCCTTGGTGACCTTGCCATTAGAGGGTGCTGGAGAGTCACCTGCGGGCACCGTGGGCTGCGTGGTGCTGCGCTTGCCAGGCTCCTCAGGCCGGGCCTCGGGGCTCGGCTGCGACGGCTGGCCTGCCTGCACTGACTGCGCCACCTGCTCCTGCTGCAGCTTATGTGACTGCAGGAGGCGGAGCTGCACACGCAGCTCAATGATAGCCTCCTGCTCCTCGTGGATGGCCTGATTCAGGTGTGTGTTCTTGTTCTGCAGGATGAGCAGATTGATCAAACGTAAAATTAGGTGAGGTTGGGAAGCATACATTGGTATAGCATGTTGCCGCAATCACCATACGACGAAATGCCTCGGGATCCCAGTTGGTGGATCCTGCGAGCTGGATCAGATTCAGGGAATCGGACCACATGGCCGTAGAGCCATAACTGACGCTCCCTCTCAACGCAGGTCATGTGCCTCATTCGGGACTCCCTTAGCAACTGCTTGTTCAATACAAAGTCAAACCAGCGATGCCCAAGGATTCTCCAAAGAGACACAGTACCGAAGGAGTCCAGTCCAGGGAGACTTGGACCATTGTCCTCTTACAAAGCTATCGGGAGCACCACACACCCCTTTCCAGCAACCTCATAACCCCCCCATGCTCTCCCAGTCCATCTACTTACTTCATAGGGAGACATGAACATCGCTGGACGAGGTTGACATTCTCTCCGTAGACAGACACGCACTGATAGCTATGCCTAACAGGTCACTAAAGGCCTGGATTTTGGTTTTTATCCAGGACACTTGCAAGTCCAGACACTCTGACTCAGTCTCTCAAGAGCCCTGATCAGAGCCTCCACTGACTCACAAAGATCACACAAGAGACTGAATAATGTCAGCCGAAAGAAGTATGTATAGGGAAAAAGGAGGGGCCCAAGGATAGATCCCTGAGGTACTCGCTATTCAGTGCTGCCGTATCAGAAAAGACTCCCCCCATCCAGACAGAAAAATACCTTTCTGATAAGCAAGATGAAAACCAATTTAATGCAGAACCAGAGATCCCAACCAAATTCTGCAACCAGTTCTATAATCAATTGTGTCAAACGCCACAGTAAGATCAAGGAGTACCAACACTGAACAGTCACCATTATCTGCAGCCATTAAAATATCATTAAAACTTTAAGAAGAGCTGTCTCAGTAGAATGCTTTTTACGAAACCCTGACTGAAATGATCAAGAAACTGACATTTCTCCAAATAGACACTGAGCTGCAGTTGAACAACTTTTCCAAGATTTCACTAAAAAGGTCATTTAGAAATTGGTCTGAAGCTGACAGGTGAAGAAGAGTTTAAGTTAATTTTTTTCAATATAGGGTGTACAGCCACCTGTTTAAAATACAAGGACACACCTTTGCAGCAAGGAGCAGTTTATAACTGATACTATAAAGGGAGCTACAGAATCAAAGGCAACAAGCAGAACAGAAGTGGGAAGAATTTCAGAAGAGAAATAAGAAGGTTTCATCTTAGGTAATAAATCAGAGAGATCAGCAAGCGAAATTGGATAGAAAGACACAAAAGACTGAGAACGATAAATAACAAAAGGATGGCTGACTGAATATGAAGCAGTCATTTAAAATATCAGTACAATAATCATTAAAAGACTGTGCTAGTGATTCCACGTTGTCCTCATCAGCTAATAGTTATTCAACCACTGGGTGCATCCTTCACTACTCGGCAAAAGGAGGACACATTCCTCGACAGCACGCCCCATGCCCGCTCTAGGCCCACGGTTGGCATGATAACCTGTCACGCCGGTCTCTCCTCTCACCTCAAGCTCCTCATTCTGTCGCTGCAGGTCCTCCAGGATGATCTGCAGTTCCTCCTCGTCCTCGCTCTCACTCTCACTGTCCGAGGAGTACTCCTCCGTCTCGCTGCGGGCCTGCTGCCGGCTACAGCAAGGAGGGCGGGACAATCAGAACCATGCAGGTGCTCTAGGTGGCCCCCATTCAGAATTCATTTACGACTTCAAAGTACATTTATGGAGTCTGGTGACTGTCAGAAATAACGGCTGAACGGTGGACTTTGCGTCTCCTCCGCCTGACCTCTGGATGTCGGCAATTTCCGCCCGCAGCCGCTCCACCTCCTCTTTCTCGGTGGCAATCTGCCGGCGAAGCACCTGCTCCAAAGCAATAAGCTCCTCCTGCTCCGTCAAGATCTCGTTCTCCTGTGGCGGGACAATGGAGCACAAAGCCATACAGGCGCATATTCAACAGTGTTGACATGACACTGCTGCTGTTCATCTGCAAAACATACTGATACACAAATCTGTTATCTGTTAACTAGCAGTGTAACAGCTGTAAGCTGATATGCTTTTTATCAACAATCCTGTCAGCCTAATTATGGGTCAGTCACGAGAAGGACCGACTAAAACAAAGAGCAGAGCACGGCCTCACCTGTGCCAGGAGGATGTTGATAACCTCCTCCTCGTTCTCCGTCATCTCCTCCTTAGACACGTCCTCCTTGGAGAGGCTGGCGATCTCCTGGGCAATCTTAGTCTCACACTCCTGTGGTCCCAGAGGAGACAGTCTTCAACCTCAACCTCAACTTTATTTGCATAGCACATTTAAAACTATAGTTGACCAAAGTGCTTCACAGGTTAGCCAGCAATAAAACAAGAAACAATAGAGACAACTGAACACACTAAAATGAAAATAAAATAAAATAAGGTACAATAACGCTGCACTTAGATGTCTGGGCTCAACCCTAACCAAAAGTCTATAGGTGGGTTTTAAGTAAGGACTTGAAAGTCTCTAAATTACGAACAGATCTGATGTTCTGAGGTAGGCGGTTCCACAGGACTGGGCCAACAGCCGAAAAGGCCCGATCCACTCTATTTTCAAGCCTTGTCGTGGGAACATCCAGAATCAACAGTATTAGAGGAAGCCCAAATAGCGGTGATATGAGGAAAGCTGGTGAGTCAGCACAGCATTGACCTGTCGCTTAGCCTCTCGCAGCTTGCGCTTCAGGGCGGTCAGGATGCGCTGCACCTCCCACAGACGCTCCTCCTTGGACAGATCCTTCACACCCGCCTGCAGGTCCCGATGGAGGCAGTTCAGCAGGAACTCCTGTCCATGCACACAGGGAGCGGTAAACTAGCATAATTCCCAAAGCAAGCAAGCCAGCCATTGAGGAGTGTGGCTGGGACAGGCTCACCTGACGGCGGATCTCCTCTTTGATGCTCTCCTGGGTGTCAGGCAGCGCTGGCATGGTGGCCATGTTGGACCAGCGCAGAGGACGGATGGCTGGCTTCAGAAGCACATCCCCGAAGAGCTCCTTCACGTGGGTGAAGAAGATGTACAGCACGCGGTTCCCAATCTGGAGAAGGGGTGATAGATTACTGTCCGCAGCTCCCAGCAACAAGCTCCCACACTCAGCTCAAGCATCCTGGGGCATTATCACTGCGGGGCATTAACATCCAGGGACATTAGCACTGCAGAGCACTGGCATCCTGGGGCATTAGCACTGCAGAGCATTGGCATCCTGGGGCATTATCACTGCGGGGCATTAACATCCAGGGACATTAGCACTGCGGAGCATTGGCATCCTGGGACATTAGCACTGCAGAGCATTGGCATCCTAGGGCATTAGCACTGCAGAGCATTGGCATCCTGGGGCATTAGCACTGCAGAGCATTGGCATCCTGGGGGCATTAGCACTGCAGGGCATTAACATCCAGGGACATTAGCACTACGGGGCATTAGCATCCAGGGACATTAGCACTGCAGAGCATTAGCATCATGGGGCATTACTACAGTGGGACATCATCACTGCAGGGCATTAGCATCCTGGGGCATTAGCTTGGTGGGCATTAAGGTCTTGGGGCATTATCATCACAGAGCATTAACATCATGGAGCATTAGCATCCTGGGGCATTATCTCCAGTGCAATTAGCACCCTGGAACATTTTCACCAGGGGGATTAACATCCAGGAACATTATCACCATAGATCACGGGTGGCGAACCTGACCCATGGTTTTTGTGGACGATTAATGTTATAAAATGAACAAAAAGACAAATCATTAATTGCAATTATTTGTATAACAATTAATCGTCGACAGAAATTTCATGATCATGACAGCCCTAGGTGGGACAAAGTGTTTTGAATATTGGGTGGGATGTGTCCCCCCCCATGCATAACACCTACAGCTGATTAAAACACTGGGGCTTAGACATTCATCATCACTGGCTCTGCGAATATAAAATGGATGGCTGCAGGCTCACACTGACAGCATGGGATCAGAGTTCCTCATTCTGAATGACAGAATAAATCAGGCATCTTACAGCTTCAGACATTCAGCACTGCACTTCTGAAGCTTTTAAAGTCTTTCTGGAGAACACTAGCCAGAACTTCCCAGTATAAAATAAGTCTTTTTGAAGGAAGTCTTTGTGATCGGCTCCGGTGCCCCCCACCCGAGGTTGAGGCCAAACCAGGCAGAGCTGGATTTATTCATTTTCCCTAGTGAATGGAAATCCTGCACCACAGCTGTAACTGTAAGGTGTAACCGATTAAGAAACAAATGGCTGTAGTGATAACAGATCACACAGCACAGCCCCTGCTAATGTCAGAAAGCACCAAAACCACTTAAACAAACAAAGCCACCTGTTCCCAGGGCTTTTTATACATGGAGGTTTCAGTCACAAATTACAGACCCTTCTTACGTTTGACGGAACAGAAGCGAAACAGTCACTCTCGCCTGTTTTGTGATGCAGTCCTCTGTCTACTCTCTAATCTACACCGTACATTTGATCCCTCCAAGTGTCGCAAGGCCTGACCTGCACCGTGGGGTTGAGGACAATAGAGATGTTCTGGATGTTCATCTTGGTGTCGGCCTCCCTGCCAATGACGTGGTCCATGTGGGTGATGAGCCAGGCCAGCAGGAGGCGCCCACAGGCAGGAGCCTCGGCCAGCAGCCGCTGGCACTCCTGCACCTTGTCGGCCTCGGTAGGTCGGCCACAGGCCTCCTCCAGGCGGGCTGCCACATCGCGGCCCAGCAGACTGTCGGGTAGCTCACGCAGGTACTGCTTCAGGAGGCTGGCCACCGTGTGGGGGTCATACTCCTCCAGGCAGGGACACTCCTCACGGTCGTATGCCGCCTTCAGTTCATCCACCTTGGACTTCATCCCTGCGGGGGAGGGGGGAGGCAGCACATGACGGTGAAGGTGGGCACAGAGGGCATGGGGGGGGTCAGAGCGGCCACAGCCGGCAGGAAAAGGGAGCTCCACGGCCTACCTGAGACACGGTAGATGCCCTCGCACTTCATGCCGTAATTCTCAATGTAGGTGACACATTCCCTGAAGATGGCGGGCAGCTGGATGCCGTCATAGAGCGTCGTCCTCTTCACGGCCTCGTCGAGCGGCACCCCGAAGACGGGCCGGCATGACGGCACCTCAGCGGGGACGGGCTCCAGCTCGCCGCTCGGCTTCTTCTTCTTCTTCTTCTCTTTCCATTGCTTCACCACGTCTGCTGCTGTCAGGTCCTTGGACTTCTTTTCCTTGGCCTTGTCCTCCTTGGGCTTCTCCTTCACCTTGAAGTCTTTCTCCTTCTTCTTGGAAAAGCTGGGCTTCTTGAACACGTGGATGCCCTTGGAGCGCTTCATTTTAGATGGGCTCTCAGCCTCGTCTGCAGAACTGTCCTCCTGAAAGGCGGCGTAGCCCTCAGCTTGTTAGGCAAGGAAAATAAAAAATGGAGAGAGAGGAGGGTTAGAACACAACCCCAATCTCAAAAGTACGCAAGCACAGGATAAGGGGTAAGGGAGAATGAAGGAGTACAGAAGACGGGAGGTTAGTTCTGACCCCACTGGCCCTCCATCCCCTGAGGCAGAGCCCTTTCCCCACTGATCCTCCATCCCCTGAGATGACCATTCGGCCTACTCACCCCTGTCCCCGTGACGTCCGTCCGGCCTACCCACCCCTGTCCCCGTGACGTCCGTCCGGCCTACCCACCCCTGT
>JAODJU010000092.1:101843-112480 GCA_026776725.1 Gnathonemus echidnorhynchus
GCCCGTCCGGCCTACCCCCCCCTGCCCCCGTGACGTCCGTCCGGCCTACCCACCCCTGTCCCCGTGAAGTCCGTCCGGCCTACCCACCCCTGTCACCGTGAAGGTTTCTTCCTTCTAGGGAGTTTTTCTTGTCACTGTCATCTCTGGCTTGTTCACTGGGGGCTTTGGGCAGGGATTAAAAGTGCTTTGGGAGAATGTAATGTGAAAATGTGCTATTCAACTGAATTGAACAGCGACAAATCACATAAATGCCGGTATTCCCCAGCTAGGTTTTTTTCAAGTCTGCTAAACATCTTTGAAAAGGTGTTTATATATAATCTTTGGTCCAACTTAATGCTACTTTTCCCCTGGCAGATGAATGATCAAGCTGTGTTTGCATCACAGAATACACCATCCACGCTGCTTCATTTTCCTATTATTCCACGGCCTCACGCAACCCCCAAACGCAGCCTCTCACAACCCCCAAACGCAGCCTCTCGCAACCCCCAAACGCAGCCTCTCGCAACCCCCAAACGCAGCCTCTCGCAACCCCCAAACGCAGTCTCCGTGCCGGGCCTCTGTGATGATGGTGATTTCACACGAGTCGTACGCGCACTAGGATGTCATGCCAAGACTCCAGGGGACTTGGAGCTTAAAAGCCATACTTACTTCTCTTCTCCTTTTTCTTGAACTTGTTCTTTTTCTTGCTGTGCTCCTTGTCGTCGTCAGAAGCTGCGTCCGGGGGCTCGTGGTGGTGCCCGTCATGAGGAGGTGAGGGCTCCCCTGTGCGATACAGGCCCGGGAACTTGGTAGGGCTGATCTCCTCAGAGCTGGGTGTGCGGGCCACCCCCCCCGGGGCCTCAGCCCTCCGCTGCTCACCAGGGCTACTGCTGGGGGGCAGGAAGCACTCCGTCATGGCGGCAGTGCCCTTGCTGTCCTCTGGCTATGCTTAGATGCAGCAGCACATCACTGCTCCATGGCACTGGCAGGGGCCAGAAACACACTGGAACGCTGGCCACTGGAACACTGGCCACTGGAACACACACCGATGGACCGTTAGTGGTCAGCAGTCACTCATGCAGCCGTGCGCAAGGGGAGAGTGTAACACCCAGAAAGGAGATTAAGCTGGAAAAACCCTGGGACAAAATAAGAGCTGATATTTTATCATACATTATCAGAGAGACTGGAGATTTCATATTCAGACTGAACAAGAAAAAAGAAACAGAACAACATAAGAAACACACATCATTGTGTTTAAAATAATAATGATTAAGTGACCTTAAGTTTATAGCTGAATTCTATATCTAATGAAGTATCTGTAAGGCACTATGCAGACTGGACAATAATGATGGTAAACGTGCAGCTTTCGCTAAATGGGGGAAAGCCTAAAACACTCAGCGCTAGCTGCTGAATAAAACAGGTTAATAAAGAGAAGTCATTTCGGTTTCAGACTAACAATGGGCAAACAACAGTGATGTTAAGTAAAAACAGAGGAGCTGCCTTTAAGCGAAGATGTTTGCAGTGTGACACACTTGCACCTCTCCTTAAATGACACGTGTTACCTCACCTGCAGCCTGGGTCCAAGTCTTAAACAGCCCAAGGATGCAGAGCAGGTTTAGAGCTCAGAGCTCCAGGCTGGAAATGGCTGAGGACATGTTACTCATTCCCACACGTTTGTAACCTGTTTTTTCAGCTGCAAATACACCCAAAAACTCCTAACGAGCTGCCCTGTAGTAAAATAAATGCCTCTGAAGAGAAAACACCGCAGGGCCGTCTATTTTTGGAAGCCTTTTTTAAATTCAGTTTTCTCTGCACGATGACAGCAGGTGGCGCTCTTCCGTGTTTATGCTTCTTTTCCCTACTTTTTTTGGTCCCCCTACCCATAGAATTTTATGCTTCGATGAACCAGATCATATCGGAGTAGACTGTAAGCCATATTAATATGGACAAAAATTGTTTTGGGGTCCAGGGTGACATTCCAGAAGAAACACCTGTCAATCAGACTGGTGTGCAAGTGCAGGGCAACAAAATACGCAATTTAACTGTATGTTTACTAATCGTAAATTACTATCCATTAGATCAAAACGGTGCCAGTTGGAAGACTCAGTCAAGAAGGATCATGACAATCCCCCTATATAACTGCTGTATTTGTCAAATAAGAAAAAGTGCCCTAAGACGCACAATGGTTCAATTTTATGTTTTAAACATTGAAAAGCTGATAAATTAAACCGCGACATAAAACTACCTCCATATTACATATTTCACCATTTGGTGTACTCCAATTATTTTCCTCTGAAAAAAAAATCATCTTGCTTATTTCTGAGGCTTGAGATGTAATCACACATCTGTGTGTGCATGATAAACATACCTTCCCGAGGGATGCCGGAATGACAAGCCGCTTGGGGGGTGGGGGGTGTCGGTCGAAGGCAGCTGGCCTCTGCGGCGATCAGCCGGCCAGTTAGCGGTGTCTCGGTATCGGTTTGACCAGTCCACCTGCTGGTATATGACTGGTTACCGTTGTATGAGCGGAGGCAGCGACAGCGGAAAGAAGTTCATGCCGATCAGAAGCTGCGGACGCCAGCGGCTGTGCTTTTATAGTCAGGCCCATCTTTCTGTTCAAACTGTCCAGAAGGTCTGCTCTAACCACCTCTACATCTCAGCTGTATGGCCGAAGCGAGAGCATAAAACCGGTTCACGGATCATCGCGATCGTGCGTTTTTAAGCAAGAATAACTATACATTTTATAAAACGGTTTACAAACTAACCTGTTTTGATGAATTTCGGTAGGAAGCTTCCTGTTGTCTCTTTCGGTACCGAGAAATCCCGACAGAGCATGCGTAGCGCGCCCCCCCTCCGTTGGTGTTTTGGGATTTGTAGTTTTCTCTCGTAATGACTGTGAACAGAACATGGGGAAACACGTCTAGAAAAGACTACAAAGTCCATCTTCACAGAAGGGGCGCTGGCCGTTCATATATTGTTACAAGATATATATCATTTTAACCTTTTATTTTACAGGTCAACTGATTTCATTTAAAAAGTTATTTTAATATAGTTACAAAGTTCTCAACAAAAAATTATATATATATTAATGTAATTATATATATATAATTTATATAAATATATATATATAAAAAACTTAGTCATTTCCATATTTTTCAACTCACAAACATGAGACTGAAAAATTGCTGTGACCCACCCTTGTAACTTACGCGTTTTTTTAATGATACAACATCTTAGAGTGACTGTCTGAATAATGAATTACGAAAATTCAGTGAACGACACTCGTACAGTAAGGACCTAGATGTGAATGTGCAAATACTTTTTTGTGATTCACATTTCTTTGGTAGAGCATGGTATTTCATTGTAGAAATTGACACATTTTACATGTTAATTGTTTGAAACACTAAAAACAATTTCTTTTTTCACAGTTACGTTGGGTGGTTAGGGTGAGAAGAAATACCAGCTTTGACTATTGTTGAATAATCTTGAAAATGCAATCTGGTTTTTAACACAGTATCTATTTCCATCTGCAGCGAAAATGCTTCCGTAGGTGATTAAGTGCCGTACACATTTGGGTTAAGGCTGATTGGACGACAGACGGAGTGGTCACATGACTGCACAGAAAGGTCCCTTTGTGAGGCTTTGCAGCCGTACGATGAAAGAAAAGCAGCATTTTTGTTCTTATGCAGTTGGGCACGGTCACCGAGACTGAAAGGAGCCAGCTGAGTGTTTGTCCCAGGCCATGTGCACAGTCCCTGCAAAGGCTATAGATTTACAAACCCGCCCCCCCCCCCCAATTCTTGCAGATAAGTGGGACACTCGGCCCGGCCTTTGCTGAAACACCTGTGGGCAGAGTCCAGACACGGAGTACTTTGTTTCCCCAGGAAATGGTCAGTGTTTAGGCCTTTTTTAAAATTCTGTTGCTATGTCTGTCCTGATGACACACTGGCACAAAGACTAAAGAAACATTGCGTTTTACAATCATTTTATGCTGTGCTGTTAAATATCAACATTTCCACACCAATGCAAATACAGTGACTACCCACAGCATGTCTTTTTATAAAAAAAGGTAGTTTTTCACAAATATTTAAATGACATGACTAAAATGATCCACAGAGCCTCATCTGCTGTTCATTGTTCTAGTGGTGTTCAGTCTTAAATCCCACATCATCCAATGAACTTCAGATTGACTGTAGTGTGATTTCTGAAGCACGAACACACTGCAGAGGTTTTTCCCACCAATCAAAACAAGAGGGCGTTCCGGCGGCTTCCCCTCGATCCCAGGACGGCGCTTCCCCCTACAGGCCATGCAACAGCGCATTACACAAATGCCCGATTCCTTACACGTTCTGCTTAGGAGCTACCGGCAGCAAGCAGAGTGACCATGATGGCGAAGCTGGATTCCTTCAAAGCATTTTGCAAACAACAAGCCTTTTATGCATTTCCCAGCACTGGGGGAGCGTCATGAGTCTGTGCAGGGCTTCCCGAAGGCAGGCTGAATAAAATGACAGCATGCGGATAAACGTGCACAGCGGAGCGCGTAGTGCAGCATGCAAGCACAGGCCCCCCAGTTACAGCGCGGCGTACGGCGTGAGCTCAGCAGCCAGAGTGGGCTGCTGGCGCAGGCGCTCAGGCAGCTGGCTGACCCCCGCTTCACTCCCTCCCTCGCAGGATCCACCTCTTTGCTGGTCATCACTGTATATACTAAACCAAATGTTCTTGACATTTAATAGGCATCGTCAGAGCCACGACAGCCGGAGGAAGAAACGCAGTTGGAGCCGTCTAATAACAGCCGGACACGGCTTTTCACTGCAGATTCAAACGAACTCATCTCCAAATGAGCTATGGGATAGGATCACTGTTGCTGGGTCAGGTCACGGCTGTCCTGCACGTGTCATAATTAAAGCCATTAAAACCACATGAAGCCACACTGGCTGATGAAAGAAAGATCTTATGAGGCACAATCAGTCATATGCAAAACAGTTATAGTTAGGAACACCTTTCCATGACATACAATGATAACAGAATCCCTAAAACCACCAAGATCATGTGTGGGTGGACATTGTAGGGGATAAGCAAGACACTGTAGATAAAAACACTTCTCTGGTAGAAGCCTATTTTTTTAAAAATCTAAAATTTACAGTAAAATGGAAAAAATACAAAAAAAGATTTTGCAAGGGCAAATATTTTACATAGTAATATTGAGGCACCTAAAGCAAGTAGTTCTACCTCAGGATACCCCCCCCCAGGAGTCAGGCCCCGCCCTCAGAAGAGGCAGTTCATGCACTTGACGGCCTTGCTGCCATAGTCCAGGCACTCTGGTCCGATGCACTCGCAGCAGGCGTTATGAAACCAGCGATACTTGGAGCCACCCATCGATTCGCAGTACAGTTTGCACTGGCGGATGGACAAGCAGTCGTCGAAGTACACCACCGTGCACAGGTTATCTGTGGTGAAAATTACACGGAAAAGAAATGAAATTATTATTTGCAGGAGTATGAGCACAGGCACACTGGAGTGTTTCTTTTCCCATACAATATCCTGCTTGCTGAGGTGGTACACAAATCAGCTGACCTGCATCTGAAGAAAACCTTTTAGAAAGAATTCTGTTTAATCAAGACAAAATGTCAGACTGTAGCGTGCTTGACGGCGCCATATGCTCTGGCAGGTCTGCTAAGTGTGTAACCCCCCTGCTTTGTCTCTCTCTCTCTCTCTCTCTCTGCAGACACAAAAGGCTGGAGAGATCCAGATCGAGCAGGACAGCATGCTACGCCAGACCAGATCTGAGAGCCGATGCAGAGTGCCCGCTTAGTGACGTGCCTTTCTGCATGCCCTACTTTCAGAAGACTGCAAGCACCCAACAGCCAAAGGGCTATATGGCATTAACTGTCCATTTAACATCTTCCCAGCAAACCCCTGAAGCAGACACTTGACTATTTGCTGCCCTCACGTCAGTGACCGCTGCAGAACTTCTGGTCAAACTGTACACTGAAAGTCTACAATTTTCCATTGTGGTTAAGTTTTTATTATTATTATTATTTTTTTACTGGGCGTGTGTCCTCTCTTTACAGTGATGTTTGCCAATATATTTTAAGACGACAACAGGTTTCTTGTCTGTCTTTCAGAATTACAGCTCCCACCTGCTGGTTCAAGCTGGACTCCTGGCTGGGATGGCCTCGTACCTCGAGTGCTGTCATAGCTAGCGTGAATGCTGTTGCCAGGCAACGAGACGTTTTGGTGCGCGTCGTCGAGCGTTTCGAGAAAGGAGACTAGGTTCTCGTGGTGGGAGAGCTCCTCGGCCACTGGGAAGGAGACCACCATCATATTGATGGGCGCGTCGCCCTCGGTGAGGGCGCGGAAGAGCGATGGGATGGGTCTGTGCAGCTCCTCCACGGTGCTCTTGGAGGTGGGTGGAGTGTCGCTGTAGTTCTTTGGGTTGCACATGCCTGTGGAGACAAGGCGAAAGAGGACAGGCTACCAAGGACAGTCATAGGACAGACACTCGAAGGGCATCCAGCATGAGCACTTTATATCATTGTGTAAGGGTTAGACACATTGTGTGTTGATGTTATGGTTCTTTGAAAAGCATATAACAGAAGCCACCTGTGTGTTTCCCACTTCCACTTGTCCGCTCTAAGCAGGCATGAAAGCATCCGTGGTTAATCCACAGTATCTTAGCAGCCCATGTCTGCCACTGGCAATCCCGGATACTCCGACTCTCTCACAGGTTTCCATTCTGCACATGACTTCCTTAATTATTTCCCTTACTGACCTAACTTAACCTTGTTTCCACATGCTTCAAAGAACCCGCTATAAAATAAGTGCCTCCACAGCAGTGAGGAGCAGAGTTATCCTGGTCTCAGAAGAACACAGAGCAGGATCTCCCAAGTGATGGAAATCTGAGGCCTAACTGCAAACACTCAGGGACATTAGCAGGGACAACAGTATTGAGCGCCGGACGCGGAGATCGGGGGTCGGCGCGGAGATCGGGCGGCTGGGCCTTAGTGCGGCCATCAGGCGGCGGCGCCACCTCAGGTGACAATCCAAAGGCCAGCAACAGCTCTTAACTGTCAATATCCAATGCACTGCTATGCAATAGAGCAGGAATAAACCAAGAAACATCTGAAGCCATTTCAGAGGAACCATTCTGACTCGCGGTAATGGGAAAGATAAACAAAGCCATCTGGACAAATTCTTCACCCACAGGGCATGCAGATGGAGGTGCAGCAAAGGCAGCAGTTTCAGACCAAAAGACACATGCAGACTCTCCACCATCCTGCCCCACATCAGCAGAAGATGCTCAAATGACCAGGCAGTCGCGTTCTGCCAACAGACTCCACCACCCTGCCGTCACCTTCTTTCAGGGGACCCAAGCGAATTACAGGACAGGTCAAGGGAACAGATTTGTTTTACTTAACCCACCTCATGTTCTTCCTTCTTCCAGCAATCAGCATTTGCACCCAGACCACACTCCTGTCATTTTCAGCAACAGCACGAAATCTGCTTTAAAAAATCCCACCTCCTTGGAATGGGGCCTTAGTCACCAACCCACAACTGAACAGGAGCGGTCCGGCCCACGGAGCGGTCCGGCCCACGGAGCGGTCCGGCGATCAGCCAAATACAGAGTGAGAGCCTCGGTGTTATAAATAACGAGCAGCTGAAATGTGGCCTTATGCCCCTCAGAGCCTGTCAGACGGGTTCCTGTTGGAATAGACTCTACGAACTCGACGGCTGTAATCCTACACCATCACTCCCGTTATGAGATAAGTGGCACTCTCAAAATGGTTATTTGCTGGCCTCTCATACTTGGGGGGGGGCACCTTTTGCAAAGGGACTCCATAACAGGCATTTAAGGACATTGCAAGTCTTTGGGCATTTAGAAGTCAAGCATCACTGCTAGGACTAGTTCTTAGGACATGGAGGCAGGTGCCACAGCTAATCCTGCCCCGTCAGTCGTTCCTTTCTCTTCCCTGAAGGTCTGCAGGCTTCCAGCTCTGCGCATTCATACTCAGGCCTCCAGGCCGGGCCCATCCCCCAGGTAGGACCCCACTGGCCTGCTTCCCCTTCCCACGCACAGTGCAGCCCCTTCTCAGCACGGTCTCATCTGCCTCCCCCCCCTTTGCGAAACACTTATATGCTCCCCAACTCCCGGAATTCCGAGAATTCCTCTTGTAGAGTTCCTCCAGCTCCACCGTCTGCAGACGCGCTGGTACAGACACCCAGCACAGCGGAGGGAGGAGAGGCTGGGAATACGTTCCCTGTGTGTGCCTGATGCTGCAGACCTCATCTGTTTGATTTCGGGGAAGTCTGTCCTAATGAGAACCACACTGCAAGTCAAATTATACCCGTGTTCACCGTGGAGCGATTTAGCCTCCATGCAGTTCAAATTACGAGCTTCAGAAGTGGCTCTATGTAGTCGAAACATTTCAAGTGAAAGTGCGCCATCAACATCCCCCCAACACGACGTTCACAGACATACATCGGTATGACGACACAATCTGATCTGATCAAATACGACTTCCGTTACATTTGCCTAGTCAAAAGAGACCATAATCTGTATTTCATCCCTTTCATTACACATTACTTTTCTGTACAGGGTCTACATATATTTCGCAGGAATTTATTTAAAAAAAAAAAAAAAAATGAAATGTTTTGCAATTTTTAAAAATGGGATTTTTAGTTTAAGCTCCCAATAAAAATGTAAAAAGGTTTCAAATTCAAAATGGCTGAAATTCTCAGACAGTCTCTCAGCTACAGTCCGCAAAGATGCAGCAGCACTTTGCTGGACTTTCTCCGTACTGCTACGTGGCATCGTGGGATTGCAAGCACGCTGGGCGCGTCCAGTTTCCCAGCACTGCGGTGTCCCTACCACTTGCTGTAAAAAGACAATATAAAATAAAGGGCAGAGCTGAATGTGAGCGATACGAGAGGAGTCTGGAAGTTAACAAGCAGACCACAGACCACATAAGGAGGCATGTGAGGTGGGGGCCAACCGCATGGGTGGGTGCGTCTCACGCACGCCGCACAGAGCAAGCGGCCTGACATGGTTACCTCTGGGGGGTAAAAAGGGATTGGATAAGCAGAATTGTTAAGCAAAAATTTGGAACAAAACCTAATTTCAGCACTAAAACAACTTGTTAAGGATTTCTGCCAAGTGCTGTCGAGTGGCCAGAGGGGATGAACCAATTATAGACAGAAGATAATTGTGATAAAGGTCGTGCAGGAGAAGACGCCTGTCAGCTCCGTGCTGAAAAAAGCCAAGAAGTAGGGTGGCACGAAATTGCACTGCCATCATACTGCATATCTGCAATGATCACCAGGGCTTCAGATAACATTGGTCCAAATGCTGGATTTTTGTTCCACACGGACGTGTATTTACACGCACAGCTTGGTAAACAGATTAGTAGTGCAGCTAAATTATTAACAATACGTGTGCCTGAAAGTTAGGGCCCTGTAAATATTCAGCTTATCCTTGTGTTTAATAAACGTATCAGACTTTAAAACTGCAGAAAGTAGCACCACATCACCGACGTCTTTTTACCTTGTTTATCCAAAATATCTCCTCTTTTAACAGACGCTGTGGCTGCTGACTATGTGGCACAGTCACAAGGATTCACAAAATTTATAGACATTACTTATTGGCGTTACAATACGTCTCTCATTAAGATTTTAGGCGTACCCCTTACCAAATTGTGGGCGTTAGTAAAGGTCCGTATAGCACCAAAACACTGGCATCCGGAGAAATGTTTACGCCCGTCATCTGAAGTCCTGGTGATTATTGCACATGTGCTATATAATCATGACGTGATATTGTGCAGCTACACTAACAAGTAATAGTGTATGACAGGATGATGCTGATGGAAACGATGGCCACTCACCCACGCAGTCGCAGCACTCCTCCCACAGGCTGCCCAGACACAGCATGCACTCCTTGCAGCAGGAACAGTTCCCGTCCAGTGGCCGGCACTGGCACAGCTCCTGGAGGAGGTGCAGGGGCATGGGAGTCAGATGAGGAGGTGTGGCCCAGGGAGTGTGGCCCAGGGGGTGTGGCCCAGGGGGTATGCCCATTCCGGCCCTTTTCTGCTCACACATGCAGGCTGAATGAGTCAACACAAGCAGACACTCGCACTGCAAGCATACCAGGTCGTGCCAAGATGCATCTAGACAGAAAAACACCTGTCATGACTCATACACAGGCTTGCAAAACAGGAAATGTGTCACCCACAACTTGTGCGTATTCAAAAAGTCCAGATAAAGGATATTTGATGTGTGGCTCGCTGATAGGAGCAGGAGCACACAGTGGGAAACGAGTAAGGCTCAGCATAGAGAGATAATTACAGGGACGGCAGCAAAGTGCTGAAGGGACTGAGGCGAGTGCGTCTGCTTCAGTGATACCGCACTCAGGGTGGGTGGGTGGCTCTGTCTGTCTGTCTTCTATTTTGTTTGGTTATTTATGGTTAAGGTTAAGGCTAAGGCTGGGTAGGGGTTAAGGTTGTCACTGTTGGGATTAGGGTTTTTCCCCATAGAAATGAATGGAGAGTCCCCAGAAAGATATGAATACAGACGTGTATGTGTGTGTTTGTGTGTATGTGAGAGAGAGGGGGGGGGGGCGGGGGTCAACTTCCAGATGGGGGGGGGGGGGGGGGGGGGAGGCGGGG
>JAODJU010000092.1:113106-134984 GCA_026776725.1 Gnathonemus echidnorhynchus
GGGCTGCAGCGCCAGCTGTACAGGACAGGAAACGGAGCCTTCGGACTGTTTGCAGCAGTCCCAGGATAGTAGTGTGGGTGGCGGCGGTCATGACACTCAGCCTGACCCTGGAACAGCTGCATGAGTCACCGGGGACCTGAGGAAGAACCGCGCAGGGCCCGCGCACACCAGCCGGGGACCTGAGGCAGAACCGCGCAGGGCCCGCGCAAACATATGGGCCTGCTCTAGACCCCATCTGCTGCATGTTATTCGTTTGCATGAATACGATGTGGAATGAAAGAAAATAAAAGGAGGTAGAAAGACTGTTAGGAATCACAGTAAGAGCAGGAGGCAAAAGAGCTATACACAGCCAGCAGGGGGCAGTGAGGCACACACCTCGCCAGTATCATGCAAGATATCATCCCCATCTTTCTGGCAAACCTGCTGACACTTAGAACCATGGCAATCCATTAAGTCAGGATGGCGGAGGATGGGGGGCTCAGCACCAAGCGAGGTTGACCCTGTCAGCCACACTGAGGGATGAGTCTGGCGCATGCACACACACACGCACACACACGCACAACCATAAACATGTCTGCTGAGATAGTGAGTTATTCTGAGCTGTTTACACTCAGGATGAAGACATTTTAGAAAAACATTAAGAAGCTCGAGGCCTGGAGGACTATTCTGCCTGTGGTAAATTCCTGTCATTTCACATTGATAGAAGAACATCTGTGCCACCTGCCCAAAAACCACACAAGACAACTTGTTTCCACAGTATACAACATACATCAAAATCATATTCATTGGGATGATGAGTACCAGCTGGAAAATCCACACCCTTTTATCCAAGATGACGTGCCCGTGTCAGTGAGGTTAGCCTGTGACTGAAGAGAGCAGCCTTGTGGAGATCACCAGCACCAGAATTAGAACTCAGAAGAACAGTGGAGAATGTCAGGACGTGATCTGCTTGTATGACCAAAAAGCTGCTCCACATGTGCAGCTTTGGGTTCCGGGGGGGGGGGTTAGGAACCAGCCGTAGGATAAACTGAGAACGCACTCCTTCTGATAACGAGGCGATTCCTCCAGAAAGTTACTATAAGAGTCAGGAAAGTAACTCAATTAAAACATAAATGTGGCCGGCAGAGAGGTACAAAGACAGCCCTTGGGTTCAGACCTGATTCGGAGCCTGTGAAGGGGCACAAACAGGCCGCTTCTAACGCAAGAAGCTGCCGCTGTCACCGAGCTGCATGGCACAGCCTGCTGCGACGGAGAACCACGAGTGCTGGCATCATATGCAGAGGAAAATATGATCACGCAGCACGGGGCCACAGAGTTAGAAAGGCTCACATTTTCCTTGCCCACACGCAGCTTCAAAACACTCCTTAACACTGCAGAAATGCTCTTTCGTAAGACAAAAACAAAATCCCCTTCAGAACGACCATCTTGGGAGGCGTCCTCCAGTGGTAGGGCACCTCTGCCCCATGCGCCAAACCTCAAAAGACAGGAGAGAAAGAAAAACACAGATGTACATGTGCAAACATTCCATGACCAGAGGGGAATAAAAAAAAAATCCACATGAAGCATGACACGCAGGAGGCAGTACTGGCCCTTGCTGTCCTGACAACTTGCTGCGCAGCTAATACAAAGAATTTGTCTGCATTCCACATAAATCTAAACCCCCACCAGCACCAATACCACCACATTGCTGCCCCAGGGATATTTTTCACCCGAAGGACAAAGCTGCAAATCTTGGCCTGCAGCCAACTCGGTACAAACCTAAAACCAACACAGACTCGACTCTTCAAAAACAGACACCGGATTGGTCCCAGCTGGCGAGGCCTTTGAAGTACCCGCACCTCCACCCTGCCATGCTGCCTTTCTGCACGGGGCGGCCATGTGACGATCACATGACACTGCAGGCCTGTGAAAGCCAGTACATTGCACTTGAAGGAATTCACCCACCTGGGTCACAATCTGCATACAGTCAGACCCCTCAAAGGACCTGTATGTTTACATATAAAACATGCCGATTGCATTGGCGTGTAAGTGCACTGTGATTTCACATTTCCAGTGCTTATTCCTTTTGCAGACTGTGCAGCCTCAGGACGCTGGTGCCACTCACAGCTAGCAGCAGGCCGATAGCAGAGCCCCACCATACTGGGCACTGCCACAAGCTCCGTCACACTGCACAGGCATGATGTATCGGTCTGGGCCGCTGCAGCGTGACTTTGAACTGCATCTCCAAGCCCACAGACTCATGATCATATCCCACAGATCACTGCTTCAACAAATACATGAAGGCCACTGTTACTGGCACAAACATCAACACAGTCCATGTAATGAAAATGGAAGATTCTCCTCCTCCTCCCTGCTTTCCTACTTGGTATATCAGGTCAGGTCCGGTTGGGGAGCATAAGCTGATGCAGCGCATTGCCACACAAACAGCGAAACTCCTTGGGATCCCGGCCGGCGACCCCCCAAGCAGACACACGGTCCAGTCCCATCCTCTGGAAATGACCGTCCATCTGTCGCAGCCAGGTGTTATGTGGGCATCCCGTTGGCCTGGTCCAGCCGCTTGGGTCCTCAGCAATGAGGAACCTGAGAGCCGGATCACCCTCAGGGAAACGCACCACATGGCCATAGTGCCATAACTGACGCTCCTTTACAATGCAGGTAATGTGCCTCATTCAGGACTCCTCTAACAACCACTCATTCAACCCAAAGTCAAACCAGCGGTACCCAAGGATTCTCCTCAGAGACACAGTACCGAAGGAGTCCAGTCTTCGTCTCAGGTCACTGGATAGCGTTCATGTCTCACAGCCATATAGCAAGACAGGGAGCACCAGGGAGCATCTCTATAGACTTGGACTTTCGTCCTCTTGCAAAGATATCGGGAGCACCATACACACCCTTTTCCAGCGACCTCATGACCCCCCATGCTCTTCTAATCCATCTACTGACTTCATAGGAAGAGTCACCAGAGACATGAATGTCGTTGCCGAGGTAAGTAAATCTCTCAAAGTCGACATTCTCCCCGCAGACAGACACACTACTGATGGCTGTGCCCAAGAAGTCATTAAATGGCTGGATCTTGGTCTTTATCCAGGACACCCACAATCCCAGACACTCAGACTCCTCGCTCAGTCTCTCGAGAGCCCCAATCGGAGCCTCCAATGACTCCGCTAAGATCACGGCATCGTCAGCAAAGTCAAGATCAGTAAATCTTTCTTCACCAATGGATGCCCCACGGCTGCTGGACCCCACAACCCTGCCCAACACCCAGTCCATACAAGCATTGAACAGAGTAGAACCAAGAACACACCCCTGGCGAATCCCAGAATCAACTGGGAAGAATGCGGATGTTCCCCTCCACTCTACACGGCACTCACAGTACCAGTGTACAGGCCGGCCATGATGCCCAGCAACTTCAGGGGGATCTCAGGATGTCCCACAGGGCAACTCAATCAACTGAGTCGAACACTTTACGAAAATCAACAAAGACTGCAAAGAACCTTTGCTGATATTCACGCTTGCGCTCGATGAGAACCCTCAGTGCAAGGATACGGTCGATGGTAGACTTAGGCGTAAAACCAGACTGCTCCGGTCACTGACAGATAGGCAAGTGTTCATGGATCCTGTTAAGGATGACCCTAGCAAGGACCTTACCCAGCACTGAAAGCAGTGTTATCCCCCTGTAGTTGCCACAATCCAAGCAATCACCCTTTCCTTTCCAGATAGGGACCACAAGTCCCGTTTTCCAGTCAGTTGGGATGATGCCCAAATGGAAGCAAAGATTACCTGCAATTCCAGGAGGACAGCCTTACCACCAGCCTGGAGAAGCGCACCCCAGATACCACAGATCCCTGTGGCCTTCCCTAGCCGCAGCTGATTCACCACCCCTGCACTCTCAGTGAGATTGGATGGTTCACAGCTGATCAGAGGGTCAACTTCGAGAAGTGTGGACCCAGAGATGTCCAACGTCCTAGCTGGAGGATCAGCTTTAAACTGCTCAAAGGAGCCAGCCCACTGGGTCACAACTGCAGTGTCATCCGTAAGGACTGTTCCATCACTCGCCCTGACTGCAAGTCTCCGAGGAACAGATTCATATGTGTGTAATGCTTCGATTCCTCTGTAAGCATCAGGACGTGGGTCACTACACCACAGATGATGTGTCACCTGCTCACAGATTCGTCTAACAAACACCTCCTTATCTGCCCTCAGAGCCCTCACAGCCATCTTTCTCAGTTCCCGGTACAGACTGCAGTTGCCACCAAGTCATGCGCTGCAACTCCTCTCAATAATATCCAGGGTGCCCTGTGAGATGAAACACCTTCTGGGAACACTGCAACACCAACACAACCCTCGGCAACCTTCAGGGTCTTATCACGGAAGGTCTCCCACATCACATTAGAGTCAGCAGTTGCACTCAAGCCTGCAAGTTCTTCACACAAACTGTGTGCAAACTCATCAGAAACAGCTTGATCTTGGAGTCTGGCTAAGTCCAGCCTCATTCTCCTAGTAGGTGATAGCCTGCTGTATCTAAGCTTAATCTTCAGAGTAGCAACAACAAATCTGTGGTCAGAATTCACAAACTGGGCACTTCTGCAGACCCTGCAGTTCTGCAGGAGCCTCCAGCATCTGCCCACGAGGTTGTGATCTATCCCCTTCGCCACACCACCAGTATTGGAGTACCAAGTCCAATGATGTGGCTCAGGGTGTTGGAACCAGGATCCAGTGACCCACAGCCCCTGACCTTTCACAAAGTCAAGGACCATGGAGCCAGTCTCACCCCGGTCTGCAGACCCATGGGGACCAACACAATCCTCATAGCCAGCTCTGTCAGTGCCAGTGTATATTAGTAGAAAATATCAGTATATTAGTAGAAAAAACTTAAAGCTAAAACAATTACAATTGTTCAAGACAGAATTAATGGACTAAAAACAAATAAACAGCCAAGTACTCATACCAGTAGGACATACCCATCCAGCAATCTGCCAGTTGTAAGAGGGGTATACGGCGCTCTTGGAGGGTGGAGGGGTAAGAGGGGTATACGGCGCTCTTGGAAGGTAGAGGGGTAAGAGGGGTATACGGCACTCTTGGAGGGTGGAGGGGTAAGAGGGGTATACGGCGCTCTTGGAAGGTAGAGTGGTAAGAGGGGTATACGGCACTCTTGGAGGGTGGAGGGGGATCGCCATGAGGAGATTTAAAATGAAAAATACACAAATTGCTTAGTCATTTCCCAAGGCAGAATTTGGGTGTGGGAAAGGGCGTTTTTGCCTATGGGATATAAACTAATTACATCGCAGGTAAAACTCGAAATCAACTCATACATTCCATGGGACCAAAGCAATACAAGTGAAAACTGGGAGGATATATCCATGTTTCCCCTGCCACACTTTTGTTGCATTGCCCACTGCACTGGTAAGCAAAGAATCATATTTACAGCACAGCTATATTAAAATATACACACACACACAACGGCAATTTCAATATTTGGGCAGCAGATGGCATGGTGGGTAATCCAGAGGGTTGCAGGTTCAAGTTCTGGGGGCCTCAAGCTTGGACAATGGTAGAAAATCCAAATGGACAAAACAAGTGCACTAATTTGAAGGGTTACTGCTGTTTGGAGGACAGGCTAAATGGCATAAGACTCATTAGCATCCTGCAGGGGGGCTTTATGGCATGAGAAGGGGAGGGCAAGTTGTATCGCACCTCCCACGGGCTGTGGGAGCCACCAAAGGTCTTTATTCAGCAGAAGATAAGAACAGTGAGAGCCCCAACTGAGGTCGTGTGAGGTCATAAGAAAGGGACAAAAGCCCATGCCATTTTTATCAGAGACCTCACATACAGTTCATCTATAGCCAGAACATTTCAATTTAGAGTAATGTCGCAAAATATGCAATAATAAATAGTTATTTAGTGTGACCATTTATTTTGTCACATTTCAAATGACAGCCTTTTCACCTGTGCACACATCTGGATTCATTCCCTAAACGGTACACCACCGGGTCCCACTTTCAGCCTGATTCTGCTGTATCTCCTGCGGGTATCTGCACCTTTCAGCCCAGCAGAACCGGTGACTTTCTGACCCAGCGTGTAACTAGAGACAGTCGCCTTGCTACGCGCCTCCTTTGTTTTCTCTCCGAATCGACACACATTTATTTCTTCGCAGAAATTAACTATTATGTTCCTTTGCGGACAGTCCGGAAACAAAACCTCCGTGAAAAGCAACTCCTTCAGAAGAAATCCCAAAACATTTTCCAAACAGGATTAATTTGCACTACAGTGCAGAAACAGATTTAAAATGAGACATGTCGGAACAGGCGGCTAAGATAGAAAAAGCACACAGCAAGCAGCTAAGTCGATGGCCGTAACGTGCTCCTGTGGGACAGCGGTGTGCGCCTGCCCTATAATTAACTTTATTAAAAATATTTTCTCATTGAAAGATCAGCAGACGCCAGTGATGACCTTCGGGCCGAGGGCGGGCTCACCTGGATGAGGCACTTGCTCACATCGCTTGCACACAGCGCTTTGTTGCAGGAGGTGACCAGTGACAATCCCGACAGCAGGCAGAGGAGCGCAGCTAAAGCTGGAAGCAGCACGGAGCCGGGCCTCATTCCGGTGCAATCGGACAACCTGGCCGAAGCGGGACAGCCGTGTAAACCGGGGAAGCACAAAGCATTGGCACACAACAACCCGTCGTGAAGATCGAGGTCCGCACAGAGATTAGGCCCCACTGATATTAGCTAGCTATTATATTGTAGTGCATCGTCTCCAACAGTTAGTCCAAAGAGAGACTTCCGGGCAGTATTTAATTAATAATATACTGTGACATATATTGTGGCATTCTTGGTTTTCCTGGAGAAAGGCTGGAAATCTGTCAGAAACAAGCATACTGACAGGACTGGATGCAACCCTAAAACCACCAGCAGAAATAAGATTTTTCTTCAATCATAAGTTAATCATGAAGCATGACATGTGGTTAGCATAGAAATAAAGACGAATAAATTACTTAACACACATGCTGAAATGCTAAGACCACTAGACTGCACCGCAGAACATTCGCTCGCCTCGGGCATTCCCCACTTACCAGCCTTATATTTAACCAATTATACCTGCATCATTTCCCTCCCATGCCAGCATCCTTACCTACTATACACCGTATATCCAAGTAACTTTGGCAATTAAAGAAAATATTTCAAAAGAGCAAATAAGAATATCATAGTAATCAGTTTATTCTCCCGAACTTTCACCAAAATAGTTTTAAGTCGTTTACTTGTCCTTCATATTTACCTAACGTGTAACCTCCGTACTCAATCGACAATCTAAGTAATCCTTTCAGATAGAGTATTTGTTGCGCTGTAATGCAGGTTTCAAAGATCTGTAAAATGGCAGGACAGTGTTTTAATTATAGTCACACACTCTTCTTTTTGGGGCATTTGTGATATAACTCCAGCCAACGGAAATATTTTCGATTCACTTTTATCACGCATACTGCGCTGAGAACACAAAACCTAAATAAATACGTATCATGCTTTAACATTTCCATCCGTTTCCCCAAACAACTATTCTGGGACGGGACGAACGGCGAACAGATTACCATCACGTTTTTGCAACGTAGAATCAGAGCCAGAGCAGCACTGTTTAAAATTACTTTTTTGGGAAGGCACGGAAAACTTGAACAGAGACGTGTTTAGAAAAACTCCTTGGTTGCACTTACCTTGACAAGGTATGCTATGGTGTCGATCTTTAAGCAATAGTTACTTTGTATGCTCTTCCCCTGCAGCTTCTCAAAATGAAATCATAGCGATATTCTGTCCCGATGGCGTGAGTTTCTCCTCAACACAAAGCGAGAGTGAGGCAGTGGGGCGCCTTAAAGACATACAGACCATTTTCAGCGGCAGGAGAGCCGGGGAGAGCCAGCGCTCCAGGTGAGAAGCCGAGGATAATAGTAGCAGATACAGGGGGAGGGGATGGATACGTGCTGCCTCGTACAACGCCTCAACACCACCGCGCTATGCGCCGGCCTTTCTTAATGTCTCAATCCATGACCCATTCTTTTTTGGTGTGTAAAATGAAAGCTTCACTTAGGCACTTGCAGTTGACGTTCACGCACACATTCTTTACACTAAGAAATTGGCAGTTATCATTGTCAGGCATGCAACTGTATCAGCAAGAAACGCGCCTATATGTGGTACGAGTATAAACCGATCGTCTCCTCTTTGATCTCGCTGACACGCTGAAAGTTAAAATAGTTCATCTGGCAGCAGAAACTAACCACAGCATATTTATACTTTTATCGTGCTATTGGCGCCCGTGGCCATGCAACGCCCTGTTAAAGACCCTTTGTGCGGATACTTTTATCAGATTTATGGTAATCAGGCACCTGGAGTGCTCCTTTGGTGTGAAAAAGGCACGGAAAGGATCCAAACATTTCCGACGATTACACTCAAATCCACACCTTTTTTTGTGTACGTGAATCAAGTAAACGGGATGAAACTTTTGAAGTTTAAATGTCTTCTCAAGCGATTGCATTCCAAAATACAAGAAAGCACTTTCCGTTTTAGTGCGCCCCTTTTAATGTGTGAAACAATACTTACAGCGAGTACCGAGCAGTTTGGCACGACTCATAGGGTGTTGCGTAATTGTATGGAATTCAGTGATGTAGGCCTAATTCAATAAATAAATGCACGAAATACAGCCAGTTAATGCTCCGTGTAATGAAAAATACTGATCGAAGAGTAAAACATAATTAGTCAGGGACGGCAAGTGTGCGCGAATTTCTTGGTGGCTGAGTAAAGCTTATCTTTAACAATATAACGTTTCCAGTGGATGGCGATTTCGTTAAGGTTTTTCAACCAGCAAGACCGCGGCTCAGCATAGCGCTTGTTCTGCTTAATGGTAATTGCCTAACTGTTGGGTTGTTGAAAACTTCCTTTTGTGAAAACAGACCTGCTTAACTAGAGCGGTATCTCTGACTTACTCATGTTCTTACAGTGTTAGTAAAATGTCATTGACGTTAACTATTAGTCCATGGGGACAGAATTCGAACTGCCTTATAGAAACACTTGTGTAAGCCATTATATAATTATTAGTTTTATAGTATAACATATCATATGCATATATTTCAATTAGTCATTGCTGAAAGTTAAGGTGCGGCCGCGATTAAATTTTTAAATAAGGGACTGTTTCCAAAAGAAAAATATATGTACATTCTGCCTGTATCCTCTTTACGTGTCGCAAGTTTCTCATAAGCGAGTACGGTTTACATGACTAATCTGGCCGGAATACCCGCTGACAGAAAATTCCTGCAGGTCCAAAGTAATTATCTTAATTAGGATTTTTATTGGAAGCTTATTTCACAAGTTACTTGGTTCTTCATGCCTCGCTGAACGTTATCAGAATCAATACGAAGTCCTAAGAGCGAAATGCATAATTGACAGGTAGATCCGTACCGTGTGTATGTAGGCGTTGCCGTCTTTATATCAGCCGAGGTTTCAAATATATAAGTTCAGTGCAATTCATGCGATTGTTATTCTCGTTCGTGTGTATGATGCCATCTGCTGGATCAAGACAAAGCTTATTATAAAAACACCCCTTTAAGATGCAAAACAGCTTTAGTTTTCGATTATTGTTCAAAACACTGGCAAAGTCATTTGTTATATTCATCATCTTGCGTTACGAGTCAAGGGTGAAATTTCTAACTGCACATTACATTTCCGCGTGTCCCATGGGAAAAGCTGCACACTTTGCTGCTGAAATACAAAATAAACTTAATGAAACGATATCGATTTCACGACCAATAAAATTTATTCAATGATATATTACAAATATGTACATATACTGTAACAAGTAAATATTAAAATAGACATTTTTATAACCATTGTTCAAAGGCATTGTGTTGTAAAAATAGGTTCTTTTGTGAACTCACACTGAACTGTAAAAGTAACATTTCTGAGCAGAGAAGCCACATTGAGCTGTTTCTTTTTAATGTGCGCAACATTAGACAGACGACACGAAAAAAGAGGCGGCTTTCGCACAGGACCGTAATGGCCAAGAGCCTCTGACACCTACAAAATCGCACGACAGTCCACGGCAGGGTTTCTCAGAAAGGAAGGCGGAACCTGCAAGGCATGCACTGAATTAAAACCACAAGTCAAAAACGCAGGCGGGCGGCCGGGCGGGGCACCAGTTTAGGGAAGAAACGAAACAACGAAGTTCAAACACATGCTTGAGAATTAGCCAGGAACAAACAGATGACACAGACTATAAAAACCAACTTTGGTCCAAGAAAAGACAAAATAATTTTACAATCAAAATATCAATTTCTTATTTTTTTTTTTACAAGTTAAAAATAATTACACGACTATTTACAAATGCACAATCTGTATGTATAAAATAAATTAAAAAATTAACACATTTTGTACATGTATGGACACTAAGATAGAAGCTTCCCCCACCGCTTTTTTAAACCATAAGCCTTACTCCTGTGGCTTATTATGGGGTAGGGTGGGGTGAGGGGGGTAGGGGGGGCCACAGCCCGTCCCTGACCGCTGATCCCCTTCCTCTGGCCTCACAGCTCCTGGTGCTGATTGGCCTCATGCCCTTGTCCTCATGATAAGTGCCACTCCTGCTGTGTAAGTGCCTTCAACACGTCCCAGCAGGACCCAGCATCGCCCTGCCTCGCCTACTCGGATGGGGACAGTGTGTCACAGGAAGGGCCAGTGTCCCGGGGCTCGCCGTAAGTTCCACAGCGTGAGCTGTCATCTCTGCTCTACATTAAGTGCTGGATGCTCCCGGACGCCACGTCATATGGGGGTGAGGTCGAAGTCGTCATTGACGTCGACGAGTGGGATGTAGAACTCGGGGATCTCAAAGATGCTGGTAGACTTGTAGGTGGCCAGGTCGAGCTCCTGCAGCTTGAGCTGCCACTCCAGCCTCTGCACAGCATTGAGCGCGGCGGCCTCGTGCTGCTGGCGCATCAGGAGGCAGGTCTGCAGGGGTAAGAGCAGCAGGTCGGAGCTAGCCCATTAGCAACAAGCTAACAGCTCTGCAAACCCAG
Source organism: Gnathonemus echidnorhynchus (assembly GCA_026776725.1). Lineage (NCBI taxonomy): Eukaryota > Metazoa > Chordata > Actinopteri > Osteoglossiformes > Mormyridae > Gnathonemus > Gnathonemus echidnorhynchus. Next base: position 124,151 of record JAODJU010000092.1, read on the forward strand.
CCTGGCATGAAGCGTTTTGCAGTATCTCATACACCGCTCACTCGAAAGGTTAAAACTTTGGCTGCATACAAACATTCCTTCAGCAGTCCACGCAGAGGTAGACATTCATTGAACACTATGCTCAGGCCAAGAATGTGCATTACTACTGAAATGTCAGCGGCAATTTCCTTTCTTTGCTGCTGCTCTCATGAGCAAAATGGAAAGCGCCTGCTGCTAAATATCATAGTTAAGGTGTAATTTACTCTGTTCTGGGTAAAAAGCCATGGACAGAGTCCCCAGAGCCACAATCAGCAAGTAAAATTACACTTCTATATAGTGGAAAGGCCATTTACAAACATCCTTCCATATGGCTCGGACTTGGAATCTATGAAAGCTAACTTTGCTCTACTTGGTCATGGAGATTGAGTATACTTCTCATCTCCTAAAGACTGTGACTTAATGGGCCTTGGGGCTTTTGTCAGGCTCAGCACCCAGACCTGCTTTGTGGAGCTTAAGTAACACCTTCCTACCTTCAGTTTATCAAACTTGTCGTCAACATCCTGCAACCATGACATAAACTGCCTGGTGTTGAACCGGTCACGGACAGATGTCTTCCCATCATCTCCCTAACAAGCAAACAAAGATAAAGTAACATTAAATACAGATGACACACTTGGAATGCGAACACAATTCAGAGTTACTCTGTCTTGCAAAAACAGCCCGAAGGAATGACATCCATACTTGGGCATCTTGCGGCATGTTGTAAACTTCGGCATCCAGAAGAACTGTACACGCGCTGAAAGGCAGGGTCTGGTTGGCTAGTGTTCTTGCTGCACGATAGTGGACACGCAGGACCTCTTGCTCATTTGAAACAATTAGCTTTTCCTATGGGAAAATTAAGGAATGACAAGAACGGTGAGAGAAGACAGGCACAACTGGGCAAAACCACTATTTCGCAGCTGATCTGAAAGGATTAGGGTTTGGTTTGGTTTTCAATACTGCGGTGCTTGAGGAATAACGCTGCAAAGCACTTTGCGCTTCAGTATTTAATAAGGTCTACATGCCCGTTCAATGCTGTGCTGCAGACGTAACTTCATGCGGACAACTTCCTGCTGCTTGAACAACTCCTTCAGCGGTTCAGGCAGTGATGGAGGTGGTGTTATCTGGAATGATAGAAAATCCATAATTCATATTCAACTACATAAGAGTCCAATGAAGACTGAGAACTCATGCTCATAAAATATCCAAATGAAATCACAGTATCAAAAAATAACTGCTGAAAGAAGAAAAAACATTCAACTTACAGTTGGAATGCAAAGTTTGCTCAGTGGATTTCCATCTAGGAGGTAGGAGCCGTTGAAGGTCACGTATTCATCGTAATACTGCGGTGCTTGAGGAATAACGCTGCAAAGCACTTTGCGCTTCTCCTCGATCTTCTTACGGATGTGCAAGAACTCATAGTAGGGATTGGCCCTCTCGGTCTGGTAAGGCTGTATCTCTTCCAGCTTAAGTGAGTCTACTATGGCAGCCAGAGACTGTTGGTTCTTCTCCTTAACCTGCTGTGTAGTGGGGCTAGCTTGCATCGGCTGAGGCACCCGGGGCATCTTCCTTTTCCGTGGGTGATGCACCTGAACTTCATCTTCTTCAGACAGCCGGACCTTGGCCCTAGCCCCTGAGCAGTCACAGTCTCCATCTCCTGGTAATGGAGAGGAACCTCCTGAGGAAGCCCCACTGTGCTCCCCCTGGGGATCCCTTTGGACATAGTCTGCACCCAAGGCATCCTTGTGTAACTGCTGCCGTTTCTCTTCAGATGTGCTCTGGTCAGTGGTCATCTCCTCCCCAGGCTCAGGCTTCACTTCAGCTAGAGTCTGGCCCTGGTTACCGCCATCTGGCAGAATTTGTGGCTTCTCTGCCATCTCCACACTGCTGCTGGTCTTTTCCAAACCCTCAGGAGCATCTGAGGCTTCATCTTTACATTCAGGACTGGGATGACTGGGCTCCAACACAGGTGATACAGGATGATCACGGACGTCACACGGGGAAATGTCACATGGCTCAGCAGATCCTATGGCGTGTTTTAGTGTTTTACTGTCTTTTGTGTCTGCATCATCTGTCTCCATGTCTGCTTCCTCGTGAATGTCCTTGGCTTCAGGGATGCCTACTTTGATATTCAGCACGGCATCTTCGATCCTGCTGTCTGGCCTCTGTATGCTGCTGCAGACAGCGATGGAGGGCCCAGGGCTTTTAGCCCATTCCTCTCTGCAACTTCCAGTCACCTTGTGTTCCTCTGCTTTGCTTTCTGGATTGCAAGCAGCAGTCTCACACGTAAGCTTATCTTTTTGCTCAAGCCCTGAAGGAACACTGGCATCTGATCTCTGGAGCAATTCCATGTTGAACTCTGTATGGCTATCCCACTGCTTGTTGCAAGAATCTGAGGAGGCTTTGGCATTAGTGGGTATATGCTGCTGAGCGGGCAGACAGGATGGGAACATTCCTGAGGTTTCTGGAGTAAGGGAATCATCTGTATCCTTGTTACATTCAGAATATAGTTTTTTGCTGATGTTTTCCACTCTTGAATCATCCAGATGTGGAAATGGTGTACCCCTATCTATAAGCGGGTCAGCGGCATGTGACCGTTTTGGTTCTAGTATAGCCGGCGGTATACCCTCAGACTGTGAAAGGTTAGCCTGTTGACTCACCCTTTCACTTGGCTCTTTTCCTAGAGTATCGCTGCTGTTCGAGACGAGCAGGAGCCGACTGCCAGAAACATGCCCTTCACTGCCAGTGTCGGCAAGATTCTCACCATCAGAAATGCAGTTGCTTCGGATTGGGTGTAGCAGAACCGGCATGCTCTGGCTTGACTGTGGAGGAGCCACATCTTGTACAGGTCCTTTATCACTACTTAAGTGTGACAGCACACTCGGCCTACTGGAATCCTCAAAAGACTTGGCATCAGCATATGCAGGTTTGGAGTCGTCATCCAGAATTGACCTCAGATAAGGGGTGGCATGTCTACCAGAGAGAGGAGTCTTGTTGCGCTGAGCCCCATCAAGTAGACTATCAGTTTCTTTTTCATGAATGGCAGGTGACGTGATGGCATGTGTCACACAGGAAGATTGTGAAAAGGATGCCTGGGAGTCTGAACCTTCCACCGTGAAGTCGGAGTCATACTCACTCAGGGGTCTCGGTGTGAGAGCGTTTGTTTGGCAGGAGTCTTCCGAGCTAGCCATTGAAATCATTGACACCGATCGGCATATAGGACCACACCTCTCACTTTCCGGCTTGGGGGAGCGGCTCAAGCTGCCGTCAAGACAAAGGGCTGATTTCCCAGTATACGGCAGATTCTTGGCATCCAGGGAGAACGAACGTGTGCCAGTGGCATCTTTCAGTTTTTGCTCTCTGGTGTGAGTCTCCGACACCTCTGAGCTCTTGGAACGCTGCAGATCTTTGCTCACACATACATCTCCTGGGGTGTTCCTCACCCTCTCTCTGTTCTTCAACTTCCCTAGATCTGCACCTGGTCGCAGCTTCATTCGCTCTCGCTCTTTCTGCTTGATCTTCTCCATATGCTTCCTGTGCCACTGTTCGATCTCTTGGTCCTTCAGACTTAGCATGCGTTCAAAACTAGTCTGCATGAGATCGTCGTTTACAAGTCTCTTTTCTTTCGGCCGGACGTCCTTAGGGGCCGGTGAGGATTTCGCTTTGCTCTTTTCGGCATCCGCAGTGTTTGTCTTGGATACTTTGGACTGTTGGGATTTATCTTTGTGCCGGTCCCTGTCCCGGTGTCTCTCAGCATCCCTGTCCCGCTCCCTGCGGTCTTTTTCTGGAGTTTTCAGCACGTCATCCTTCAGCTTAGCCGAGACATTCTTCTCGTGGGATATCTTAGTGCCCTCAGAAATGCTGGATTTTCGCTCTTCCAAAAGCAATTTCAAGTTCGAGCTTGAGGAAATGACATCTTTTGCCTTGTCTTTTTTCTTTTTGTCCCAGTCTTTCTCCTTTTCCTTTGTCCTGTCAGATTTGTTGTGCTCCATAACTTTTTCTGAAGTTTTGCCTTTCCTGTCAATGCCCATTTTGTCCTTCTCTCTGTTCTCAGAATACCGATCCTTCTCTCTGTTCTCGGAATACCGATCCTTCTCCTGCTTCTCTTTGTCAGTCTTCCTTTCCATCTTGTCCCTGCTTTTCTTGTTCTCTTCTGGCTTCTTAGTAGTCAGAATGGCCTTCAGCTTTTCACTTTCCTTGTATTTATTCTCTCCAGAAGAATGGGAGGTGGTCACCATCTTTTCCCTCTCTCTCCATTTGTCAGCAAAATTATGTGGTTCAGATTTTTCTGGGAAGTGCTCCACTCTCATTTTCTTCTCTCTCTCTGAATGTTTTTTGTCTATCCTCTCACATTCCCGTTCCTTCCCCGCAAGTTTTCTCTCCGTTTTTTCTCGAGCACCTTTCTCCGAGGGGTCCATTTGCTCCTGATCTACCTCTGTCTCCGTAACTGCCCGGTCCTCTGTTTCCTCTTTCATGCCTGCAGCACACAAGGATTCATCCCGTCCCTCATCTGTGAGAAGGCTGCTTGTCTTCTCATCCAGCTCACCCGTTTTAGCCTCTCTGCTCCGTTCCTCTTTGCAGAAAAGCTCTTTCTCTTTTTTGAAGGATTTGTCTTTTTCCCGTTCATCTTTTTGTCTCTTGTCTTTGAGGCTAGCATGCTTTTCTCGAACTGGCCTCTCCTCTTTAATGGGGGACTCGTCAGCCTTTTGTGGGGAATTACCTTCGAGGATCTCCGTTTTCCCTGGGGTCGAGTCCTCATTTTCATCACTTTTAAAGAAGTTCTCTTTCCAGAACTCCCGGTCAAACTCTAGATTTCTGTGCCCATCTTTTCTCATCTCTTTCTGCCTTTGCTTGTCCTTCTCCATCTCACACTCTTTCCGGTGCTTGTCTTTCCCACAGTGCTTCAGTTTGTGTTTTTTGAGCACTTTGCCATCTTTGTCGGTCTTCCGTAAGGCTCCTTCAGCACTGTCCATGCTTGTTCCCAGATTATCATCCTTGTGAGGGCTGGAAGAGCTCCTGTCATCCCCATCTAGGCAGAGATCTCTCTGGTGATGTTTGCTCTTCTCCTTATGCTTGAATCCTCTGCTGCTAGAGCCCTCTGTAGCACAGTCAGCTTCAACATAGTGGTCATATTTGATACCATCAACCTGACAGGAAGAATCCCCGACTGAGACACACGCCTTAACATTTTCTTGTTTGAGAGGGGTAGCCTGCTTGTCGCTCAGGCTGTGGTTGAGCTTTGGGGACTTCATCGTTGGAAGATGGAAGAGGTGAACAGAAGAGTCATCCTTCGGGCTGAATGACATTTTGAAAGAGTCTTCTTCTCGGGTTTTCTCTGGAGTTTCCAGGCCTGCTGCTGTTGAAGAAGAGAAGAACACTGCCTTACTGTTCTCTTTACCATCATCTTTAACTTCTTGATTTTCTTTGTTTTTACTCTGATTTTTGTACTTTTTCTTCATTTTGCCTTTCTCCTTGCTTTCTGCCCCTGGTTCCTTCTTCAGCCTCACGTCAGGTTTATGCCCATCAGTGGTGGGGGGGCCTTTCCTCTCCACGGGGTTCTCTGTATCATCACTGGAGCTCTCCGAGCTGCAGAAGAGGACCCGGGACGGTTTTGGTTTCTTTAAATTGCCCGTGGCTGGGCTACCCTTATCCTGCTTAGCCAGAAAATGGTTCCTGTCCTTCTCCTCCTTCTCTCGCTGGCGCGCCTCCCTCCTGAGGATGTGTCGGTCATTCAGAGCCTTGCTCAGATCCTCTTCCTCCTCCTCGTCCTTGAACTCGTATTCATCCAGCCCAGATACAGAGGCAGATGCTTTTGCAGTGTTAGTCTGCTTGCTGTCAGAATCCTTTTCGGTGTCTGAGTATTCCATGTTGTCATCAATACTGGAGGGATTTACTGATGGAGGGTCTTCTGATTCTGTTTGAGAAAATGGACAGACAATCTTCTTGTATCAGGTAGTGAGTAATTTCAGTAGTATTTTAATATACCTTAATCAAAGGTGGTGTACTGCTTTCCATAAGTGTACAATAACCACACTAAATATAATCCATTGGTGTGTCAAACGTATGATTTCAAATGTACTTAAGTAAAATTTTGACAACAATTTCTGCCAGAATGATTGTGCTTTCCGTCTGGATGACGGTGTGAAAAATGTGTGAGATGCTTTCTTGTGGAAATCTCCTAACACCTCACATAAGAGAATGCGGTGATGAGTGCATCAAAAACATGGAACACCAAGCAAACCCCCCACCCCAGACAGATGGGCCAGTCCCACCTGAGGAGCTGTCGTCCATGTCAGAGAGCGGCGCCTCGCCCTTCAGCAGGCGCTCCACCTCCTGTGAGTCAGCCACGTCCACAGGCCGCTCGCCGCGCTTGTTGGCCTGAAAGGCGTTGCCCCCGTGTCGTAACAGCAGCTTGACAATCTGCCAGAAAGACAGGGCAGGTCAGTCACCAGCCCACCTGCTGCTGGTAACAGGTTACCTTACATAAATACCAGGGATGCACCGATACTTTTACCAGCATCGGGTCTCAGGCCGATACTCCACTCATATGCTCATACTCGTAAAAATTGTCCGATAACAAGAACCAATACCACTTAATTGAAAAACAATGTTAAAACTTGAAGCTGCTGCATTTTTTTGTACTGCCCAATCAGATTTTGGCATCTAGCAAGGGATTTGTCGACCGGAAACATTTGGGAAGGATAAATGCACAGAACACCGGCACTGGTGGAGGATGTCAGCAGTTTGGACGTACTTTAAGATAAAGGACGCCGACAGAAGATGACTGCAAGCTCTGTTACACTAAAGTTTCAAGAGGAGGAAGGGACAGCACGTAATCCAACACAAGCAATCTGATCAAACGAAAGACCTAAAGAATCTAAAGATGCACCAAAGTGCAGAGCACATGGAGTTTGCTAATCTAAGAGAAAGACCACAACAACAAACTTTAGCGCAAAATCTGGAGATGTGAGAGAAAACAAAATTGAAGCCTTATGTATATCTAACTTTAAACTAAATATGTTATTTAATGTTAGATGTAACCAACGCCACAGGTTACAGCACCAATATAAATACACCTCGGGGTACACTTTCCTCATGCCTACAAAAAAACAAATGCTACCATGCAGACTAATCACAGTCCTTGTGGTCTGTGTCACCGCCATGTGTAGTTACATTTCTGCAGAGGTGCACGTCAGGCTATGGTGTAGGGTCCATAGCTACGTTGTACTTATACTGCCAATTCGAGTCAACCTTTACAGTCAAGGTTTCCTTTCTCTGTAAAGATCTTCCAAGCTGGGAACTGAGAATCCTGATATAAATGATTTAGTTGAAAACTCAGGTTTCAAGTACATGTTTATATATATACACTGAATTGTGTATATGTATCACATAATATATGATAACCCCATTATACATATGTGTGTGTGTATATATAAATAAGATAGATACGTGTGTTACATTTAGCTTTACAAAGTTAGGAAAGCTTTGTTTAAGGTTTAAGTTAAGCCAGATGTTGTCTAACACATAAAAGAATGATCACCGTCTCCTCCACGCAGTGAGGCAAAAGCCAACAGCTGATTAATTAAACACTGGTATTGGATCGGTACTCGGTATCCGTATCAGGACAAAAAAAGTGGAATATAACTAATAAAAAATGCTTAGTTACACTGAATTATGACTAGAAACACCAAGGCCACTGGGGGGAGAAGGTACAATGGAGATTATATTGCGTGTTAAACACATACATCCCTATGTCCACTGCTGGATGCGTCATGAAGCGGCGTGTCGTCGTCCAGCCCCTGCGTGTTGACCTCTGCTCCTGCTGCGATGAGCACCTTGGCCACATCGTAGTAACCAAGATTACAGGCTTCATGGAGAGGCGTCCACCCTGAGAAACACAAAAAAAAAAAAAAAAAAAGGCTGTTCATGCTTTTCTCGGCTGCAGACAGTGAGCTGCAGACAGTGAGCTGCAGACAGTGAGCTGCAGACGGCACGTCCGGGCTCACCTGCAAAGTCTTTGACGTTGACATCGGCGCCAAGGCTGATGAGCTCGCGGACCTGCTTGGCATCCCCACGGATGGCAGCCATGTGCAGAGGAGTCTCACCACGCTCGTTCCTTTTGTTCACCTTGTCCTTCTGCCGGGACGCCGTGGTGCTGGCAATCTTCTTCTGCACTGTCGGTGCCTGAGACGGGTGACTTGGGGTAGAGTCTGGTCACACGAGGATGACAAAGAGGACATCAGCCGGTCTTTTCACTGAGGAATCAGTCTTGCAAATGCAAAGCTATGCTAGTGAACAAGAACCATTTTCTCATGAGCAAAACTGATGTCAGCTCATGTCCTCCTTCACTACTTGAGTGATCATGTGCTCATCATAAGTGTGCTGTTATAGTACAGAGGAAAGTTAGAACCTGGGCTGTTGTCTCGGGCCGTCATCTGCATCATAAGTGTGCTGTTATAGTACAGAGGAAAGTTAGAACCTGGGCTGTTGTCTCGGGCCGTCATCTGCATCAGAAGTGCCATCTGCTTCCGCTCCGACAGCGGATAGCCAAACAGGATGTTCATGGGAGTGGACTTCTTGGTACCAGTCTCCTTCTTCACCTTTTTCTTGTCTGGCCCATCTTTGTCTGCTGGGGGGAGGTGGGAAAGGCATTGTCAGTGATAAACCGGGATGTGCTGAACCTCAGGACAGGAGGCAGAACTTGAAGGACAACATCTGGCTAGCTTAGCTACAGGGGCACAGCGCACCAGCGATGACCGTGGAGTCCCACCCTAGGCAGGCTGGCGGCTGAGGCGCTGCTGCGTTTACCTGAGTAAATCGCGCAGGGAGGGATTAATCTCTCTGCCCAGGTATCACTCGAGTGTCCTGGGTCTGAATCTACATTGCAAGCAGACAGATTGGAGAGGGAGAGCAAGGAAGGAAAGCAGTATATTAACACACAGCACAGGAATCACGAAACACAAGCTAACTAGGAGACCGTGGCACCAATAGACAACGGATATAGTCTCTGTGTCCCTCAGCAGGCCAACGGTGTCAGTGAGAGAAAGATGGAGCTGGCTAAGCGAGGCCTGGGGTGCGAGGATGGGGACGTGCCGATGGGCCGTGGCTGCGGGGGTACAAACCACGTCGTTATAACGTAGGGTTATGAAAACACCATTTTCATTTCATTTAGCTTGTGATTACGTGCGGTGTGCTCTCATCTTTTGTGGAAAAGACGACAATGACAGTTGGCTGGCACAGCCAAGACTGCCCGGCTGAGTTCTCCTTTCAGAAAGGGCACAACATCGTACAGAAAACTGCCACATGCAGGCCTCCTTTGTGAAATGGGAGAGGAGCAAATGTGGAGTTTAAGGAATGCAGTAAGCATCAGGAAAGCACCTGTAACCCTCCTGAAGAATAAGCTAATCACCAGTGAGGAGCTTTCTATCCACACTATGATTGTGAGCACCAGTTAAAGTGAATACGCACAATCCCATCGGTATACATTATATTTAGGGCCAGTTCAACCTTTTCAGGGGCCCTTGGAAAAGCTTTATTCGAGAGCCCCCCCCCCAATCCAAAAAAAATGATGGTCACTTTATTCCTCTTCAACGCAGGTAATATGGGGCCCTTGGGAATTTCCTCTACTAGAGTCAGCCCTGACCACATTAATCCAAACAGTAAAGTGCACTTCAGAGGCAGATTAAATTATGTAAAGAAATTTATTGAATTCATGATGATTTGCAAGATCAACAATGTAAATGTCTTTTCAAAAATGAGCCCATGTGGGCTTACAATGTTTTTTTCTAGACAAAAAGTACAGACTTTGTGTGTGTGTTTTGCATCTATGTGTGTCTGTGTGTGTGTGTGTGTATATAAGTAAGGGAGGTTGAAAGGCAGATAAAAAGCAAATTATAGACATGCATAAGCTTTTAACATGTAACCTGTCACCTAGCTGTGGGTACAGAACAAGAGAACATAGGAACAAAGATCACCACATGAGTTCCAGTCAGCTAAGGCACATTGGGTGCATTTGAAGTGTGGCCTATCCCACTGCTGACCACAAGGAGGCAGGCTGGGAGCATGGCAGTTTTGTGCAGGAGAAGGTAGGGCTTACCCGTGTCAGAGTCCCGTTCCTCATTCTGTGGGGGGCTGACGGTAAAGGACAGTTTGCGTTTCATGGAAGACTTGGACTTCATCTCCCTCCCTAGCATCTCATTCCGATCCACCTTCGGAGTCTTGGTGAATGGAGAAATTTTATCTTTACTCTGGGGGGGGGGGGGGGGGGGGGGAGAAGACACACCACATATAACTACGTATGTAGCCATATATACATATTGCGATTTATAAGAACACCCAAGAATTTTCACAGACTGTCCTAGAGAATCTTCATCACTGATGGTCAGATATAGTGCACATTGTCATTTACTTAGACCTACATGGTCTGTAGATATCATGCCAGATGCACATTATTGTTTACTCTTTAGGGACTCTGAACAACTTGACCTGGTTATGAAACACGTTACTGGCCAGTGGAATTCCAGCACTGCAGGGATGAAAGTGCAGCAGCCCTTTAGGAATCATGAGAACTACTCAGTGGCAGTGTGTGGCTACAGGCTGGTCACTGCAGGGCAGCACACTGAACTGAGAGATTAGGGGTCATGAGGAATACGTGACAGCGGTGTGTGGCTACAGGCTGGTCACTGCAGGGCAGCACACTGAACTGAGAGATTAGGGGTCATGAGGAATACGTGACAGCGGTGTGTGGCTACAGGCTGGTCACTGCAGGGCAGCACACTGAACTGAGAGATTAGGGGTCATGAGGAATACGTGACAG